>OU015742.1:79224188-79245664 GCA_907169655.1 Acomys percivali
TTTTTTTTTTTCCTTTGACCACAGCTAGCAATAAATCACCAACCTCCCTAATGACCAACAACCACCCACACCCTCTCTTGGGGCCCTAGCATCTATGTACATTCTGAAAAGTTCCCAGAATTCCAAATGTCACACAATCGCAGAAATTATCTGTAGCTGGCAAAACCACACTTCTGCTAGAGCACCAGGCAAATCATAGTCACTTGTTGTGGACAGTCTAAAGCAGCCCCACCTCCATACATCTGGGATTAAAGTGAAAGCACATCCTTATAAGGGTTCTGTGTTTTTAAAGAAATCAAAACCCCAGAATTCTCACAAATATCACTACAGATGATGTCATCTCCCACTCTAGGTAGCTGGCTGTTGTCAAGACCTCATCTCTGCAGGACGAAGTAATCAATCATTTTTCATTCCAGTCTTCAGATTGATTAACCAAGCAGTTCATTCGCTGTATGATAAACAAAAGTGACCCTTTTGCTGTGCCACATTTTTAGGCTAACACACAAGAGTACATGTTATACGTTCTGTTTACAAGACAATCATGAATTGACAAAATAAATTCAATGCTAGAAATCAGGAGGATTCTTACCTCTGATGAGACAGACCTTCACTGGAAGGGAACAGAAGGGGATTTTCTGGTTGAACTGATCTGCAACGTGATATGGGGGGTGGTATCACAGGAACATCAGATAAACAACTTAGTAGGTGCAAGGGGGAAAGAGCTTAGTAGGAAAGCATGCATCTAGCATGTGCAAGGCCCTGAGTTCAAGTTCCCAGCACAACAATAACAACAAAAAGGCACACATATAATATTTTATATTTTATTTATATGAATTATATAACTTTAAAAAATAACTTCTTTATTTTTATTGTTTCTTAATTTTTATTTTATGTGTACTGGTGTTTGCCTGCATGTATGTCTTGTGAGGGTGTCAGATCTTCGAGTTACAGGCAGTTGTGAGCTGCCATGTGGGTTCTGGGTATTGAACTCAGGTCCTCTTGAAGAGCAGTCAGTGCTCTTAACCGCTGAGCTGTATCTCCAGCCTCTAAATTATAATTTTTTATAAAATGAAAAGTGAGAACATAAATTAATCCAGCCATAAGATAAATTAGTATGAATGTTCCTCAAACAATAAAAGGCCTACCATATAATCTAGCTATAGCATTCTCATGTAAATATACCCAAAGAATCTAAGTTAACATACAACAGAAGTACCTACACACTCATGCTTACTGTGCTATTATTCACAATAGCCAAGCTATGTAATCAGTCTGGAATACCATCAGGTGGATATAGAAGCTATTAAACATACATACATAATTAAATATTATTTATCCATAAAAAGAATGAAATCAGCCAGGCAGTGGTGGTGCACACCTTTACTCCCAGCACTTGGGAGGCAGAGGCATGTCGATCTGTGAGATCAAGGCCAGCCTGAAATACGCCTGGTGATACAATGTCTACACCAGGGAGGTGATACAATGTCTACACCAGGGAGGTGATACAATGCCTACCAGGAGGTGATACAATGTCTACACCAGGGAGGTGATACAATGTCTACACCAGGGAGGTGATACAATGTCTAGCCAGGGAGGTGATACAATGTCTAGCCAGGGAGGTGATACAATGTCTAGCCAGGGAGAGATTTGCTTGTTCTTTAGCTTAAGATCAACGAAGAAACATGGCTTACATTTTTTTATACATTAAAAATTGGCTGTATGGGATTGGAGAGTACTGGATTCATTCCCAGCACAGACATGGTGGCTTATAAACATGTGTAACTGCAGTCCCAAGGGATCCAGTGTCCTCTTCTTGCCTCCACAGGCAGGTACCAGGCATGCACTCAGTACACACACATACACGCAGGCAAAACCTCATACACATATAAAGTAAAATATTTTAAAAAACATTTTTAGCAGGGCGGCAACGGTGGTGAATTCCTTAAATCCCAGTTCTTGGGAGGCAGAGACAAGTACATCTCTGTGAGTTCAAGGCCAACCTGGTCTGCAGAGTTCTGGGACTACAGTTCTAGGACATCCAAGGCCACACAGAGAAACCCTGATTCCACATATGGTTATGCATGCACACGTGTGTAGTCATACACAGGCTCAAGAGGTCAGAAGACAACTCGTGGGAGCGGTTTCTCTCTTCCATCCTGTGGGCTCTGGGGATGGAACTCAGGTGGTCAGGTTTGGTGGGCAAATGCATTTACACATTAATCCATCTTGCCAGCCTGGGTTTTTTAATTTAACAACAGCAATGATTTTAGGAACTGGAGAGATGGCTCAGTAGGTGAGAGCTCACCCCTCTTCTAGAGGACCCAGCGTTCCATTCCTACCACCCACATGGCAGCTTACAACACACTGTAGCTCCAGCTCCCATATCTGACACCTCTTCTCACCCCCACAAGCGCCAGGCATACACGTGTGGCACACATCCATACATGTGTGGTACACACGTGTTGCACACATACATGTGTTGCACATGCATACACACACATCGGCAAAACACCCATATTGCACAAAAATAATCTTTTAAAATAACAGGTTTCATTATGGGATTTTCATACATGCACATCACATTTATATCCACCCCACGTTCCTTTATTCTCCCCGCCCCACCCTCTTTCTCCTCTCAAATAGTTTTCCTGCTGCTTCATGTGACACACACACACACACACACACACACACACACACACACAATCTAGATTCTGTTGAGTCACTTTTAGTAAGAGAGTGAATGACACACTCAGATTTCTGACTGAGGAATATTACTAACGAGAAGATAGTGGAGAGGCATGCTGAGGGTGATGGTGAGGGCGGCTCCTGCACACACAGTTGTATGCTCAAGAAATATCTGTGCAATGAAAGAGTTCCAGACTCCCTCTCTTAGATGAGACAATACAACGGGGCTATTAAGACTCCACCTCCCTACCCACCCCTCTTACAGCGGAAGAAGCTGAAATTCAGAGGCAAAGAATATCACGAAGCTAAGGGGTGAGCCAGGGGATCCAGATAGCGTTCCTACTTTGGGAAGAGGGTAGACAGAAGAGCCAGACGCCCGCCTACACTTGTTCACGCAACTTAGATTTTGTGAGCACTTACTGAAGGTGGTGGTGGTGGGACAAAGTAGGGGAATATTTATAGGAGAATAATAAAGGTTATCTTCATCGCCACTGTTATTAGACACTATGCCAATAATGGCACCATTAGCTCGCTGTGTCCAGCGCTTTCCAAGTCTTTCCCCCATTGCCCCTGCGCAAGGAAATACTGTTATCCCCAATGTTGGGATGAGCAAACTGAGGCATGGAGCATTAACATAGCCAGCACGCAGCCACCTGCTCGGACAGCGCTGGACGTCTAAGCAGACCGAGGTCGGACCCAGCACCCGAGCTCGCACGCTCGCCTGCTCTTTAGCTCGCGCGCTCCACCTTGCGCGCCAGGGGACGCCCGGTCACGTGGACAGGGCCCCGCCCCTCGGGCCCGCCCCCGTCCCGCCCCCTTCGTGCTCCCTCCCTCTCTCTTGCCCTCCCCCTCCCTCCCCGGCCCGGTCCGGCCCATCCCCCCCCTCCCCACCGGCTCCCTGAGGCCCTGCCGGGTCGGGCTGCGGGCGGCCGGGCGCCGACGGCCGGACAGACGGACATAGGCGAGGACCGGCGGACGGACGCGCCGAGGGCGCTGGGCACGCACGGCCCGGGCCGGCGCTGCGAGGCCCGCCCGGGAGGGCCGGGGCCGCGCTCAGGTGAGGCGACGGGCGACGCTGGCCCGTAAGGGGTGGGCCTGCCGGGCGTCCCGGGCCGGGCCCGTTCGGCTTCGTGGGGAGGAGGCGCCGCCCGGGCCCGGCGCGCGAAGATGGCGCCGGGCCGCCGTGCAGCTCGGCCCGAGTGCGGCCCGGGCCCGCAGCCGCCCCACCCGCCGCCGCGCTCGTGTCCCCGTCGCCATGTTGGGGAGCGGGCCCGGGGCCTGCGGGCGGGGCGCGGGCGGTTGCAGCGGGTCGGCGGTGGGGAGGGTGCGGGGCGCGGGGTCGGGGCGCTGCGAAGAGTGCAGGGCGGCCGAGGGGCTTGCTGCGCGGGGTGGCGCTCCGGCCCCGGAGCCGGCTCCCGTGGGGCGTGAGGTCGGGGCTGGGGGCGCGGAGAAAAGACCCCAGCAGCGAACGGGACCGGCGTTGGGCTTGGTGGGCCGAGGGGGTGGCGGGCGGTGGAGTTGGGTTAGGCCGTGCGCAGCGTTCCGAACCCCGGAGTGGTACCTAGGGGTAAGGGAGGCGGCTCGGGGGCCAAGTCCTGGCTGTCAGGGCTGGAGTAGTTCTTTGCGTGCAAAGGAGGTGATTGCTTAGAAATGGGGGTTGCGAACGCGGGTATCGGAGCAGGATACTGACGCGGGAATCGGACTGGAAAGGTGCTGGTGCTGAATGTCCAGTCTTTATGACTCCCAAGGGTCTCAGGACCTTTGAGCCCCAAGGAGCCTCTAGTCCCGTTTGGAGGTAAGCAACAGGAAAAGGGAAGAACTTGAAGAGGAAAGAAAGGGTGGTGGGGGTAGGATGTAGGAGCTTGACAGAGAGCAAACGACAAGCAAGAGTGGAACTGGTTGGGAAAGAACAGAACCTCCATCAGCTTAAGGAGTTGTCTTTAAAAGGAGGGACCTGACTGTTTGGGGGCGGTGACCCAAAGTGTCTTTCCTGGAAGGGGACAGCAGCTTTAAAGAGCAGGGTCACCTGAGGAGGTCATCTGAAAGGTCTTGTTAAAAACCAGCTAGAATGGTGAAGAATGAGTGTGTAAAACCTTCAGTGGCTTTGGAGATCGCGTCATGATTTCAGATCAGGTAGTGGTTTTAGTCTGAGACGTAGAAAGGTAGTTGGTTTCCCGAGGCAGAACATATTGGTGACTGGGGCTCCTGGTGACTCCTGCTTCCTTGCTCAACTCACTGCCTCAACGGAGTTTAACTAAGTCAAAAAGCACCATATATTAGAGAGCCATTCATTTTTGTTTGAACAAGTTTATCGGTACAGCGGCTGAGTGGGATATAAAAGACTATAGATAATCAATTATTGGATATTTCCTAGATTTTTCTCTATTGGTACTTAAAAAAAAAAAGCATCGAGAAAGAACCCCTTTGTAGAGTTTAAAAGTTGCCCTTCCTCTTCTAGATGTTTGTTTATTGCACAGCAGAACACAGAAAGCCTAAAAGGGAAAAAAGAACCCTGACAGAGACCTAGGCTCTCCATCGTGCCTGATTTAAGTTCTGTTATTATAAAGAATTCAGAGTTCAAAAAGACTATGAGATAAATCAGCCTATTGTATATAGTTGATTTTTAATGTCCCCTAGTTTTGCATCTCCAACTTCAACCAATCACGAATTGAAAACATTCATTAAAAAAAATTACATCTGTGCTAAACATACATTTTTTTTCTTGTCATTATTCCCTAAACTAGACAGCTTAAGAACTGTTTGCGTGACATTTATATTGTATTAGGTATTACAGGTACAGGGGATATGCAAATATGATGCCATTTTTATATAGTGCTTGTGATATTCTAGGAGGTCCTGAAATCTGCTGTAAACAGATACAGTAAGGAATTACAATACAGAGCCCCACACAATTTAAAAAAAAAAAAGCCTTAGAAGCTGGGTGCGGTGGCTCACGTCTCTTCTCAGTGCACAGGAGGCTGAAGCAGGAGACTGCTTCAAGTTTGAAGCCAGCCTGGGCTATAGAGTAAAGGCCCTGTCTCAGGAATTTAGGGAAAAAAAAAAAAAAAAAAGACTTTGATTGGTTGGTGATGTGGTTCAATGGTAGAGTGTCCGCCTAGCATACTACGTAAGGTCCTTGGTTTTATCCCCAGCACAAAAGGAGTGAGGAGGGGCTTTGAGCCAAGAGAAGTTGGAAGGATTTTAAACACCACAGGTATATTTTCTGGGTCTTTATAATGCAAAGTGGTATGCCACTGCCCCTGTAGCATCTAGTGGAGCATATAGACCTTCTCTCAATTTATTTTTTTCAAGATAGGGTTTCTCTGTGTAGCCTTGGCTGCCCTGGACTCTCTTTATAGACCAGGCTGGCCTCGAACTCACAGAGATCTCTTGCCTCTGGCTCCCTGAGTAAAAACGATATTTTTAATTGTATAAAGTAAAGTGCATTGGATTAAAAAAAGCAATTGCATTAAAATAGTTGCAAAGTCTATGCTGATGTATCTGTACACATATAACCTTTTTGTGACTGTGGTGGTAGGGATCAAACTCAGGGCCTTGCTCAGTCCGGGTAAGCACTCTACTATTGAACTGTAGGCCCTATGTGTGTATAGGATGAGGGTGTACACATGTGGAGGCCAGAGGTTGACTTTGGTGTCTTACTTGATGGCTTCTCTACCTTACTACTATTTTTTTTTACCTTGATATTTTCTTTTCTGTTCTTTAGTTATCTGTGTGTGTGGAAATCTGAGGACAACTTGTGGGAATCACTTCTCTTTTTTCCACTTTTATGAGTCTGCCATATCAAACTCAGGTCATCAGGCTTGACAGCTAGTGGCTTTACCACTGAGTCACTTTACAGTCCTAACCCTTTGTTCTTTGAGACAGGACCTCTCGCTAAACCTGGAGCTTATTGATTCAGCAAGGCTGACTAGCCAGGGAGCTTCAGGCGAGCAATGGGGTTACAGATGTGCACTGTAGCATCCTGCCTTTATGTAAGGACTACCATTGCAAACTCAGGACCTTATACCCTTCTGAGACAAGCGCTTCACCACCTGAGCCATCTTCCAAGCCCTATATACACTCTATTACCAGCACATTTGGAAGTAATTTTCTTTCTTTCTTTCTTTCTTTCTTTCTTTCTTTCTTTCTTTCTTTCTTGTGTTTCGAGAGAGGGTTTCCTCTGTGTAGCCTTGGCTGTCCTGGACTCACTTTGTAGACCAGGCTGGCCTTGAACTCACAGCTATCCACCTGCCTCTGCCTCCCGAGTGCTGGGCTTAAAGGCGTGTGCCACCACCGCCAGCTAAGAAGTAATTTCAAAGACATGTGCCTTGAATATGGTGGAGCAAGTATGGTCAGAGATAAGACAAGGTTGTTAAAGACTTGACTGAGGAGTATGGCCTGAGTCAAGATTTTTGGGAGGGAAGGTATATGATGGTTTATTTTTTAGGAAATGAATGGATGTTCTGTGTATGTGTGTACATGTGTGTGCACATGTGTGTGCTCATATGTGTAGAACCCAGAGTTCAATCTCTGTTGTCATTTATCAGGCATTGTTCAACTTGACCTGCATTCATCTGTCTCCGTCTGTCTGTCTGTCTGTATCTCTTCCTCCTCTCTCCAACCGCCCCCCCCCCCCCCCCCCCCCCCGCAATATTGTTGGAGTCTCTTGATGGCCTGGAATTTACCCTGTAGGGTAGGTTAACTGGCCAGCAAGCCTCAAGATTCTGCCTGTCTCTTCCTCTTCAGCATTGAGATTACAAGCGTGCGCCAATATGCCTGGGGTTTTTTGTTTGTTTTATGTGGTTCCCAGGATGAACTCAGGTCCTCATGCCTGGAAGACAAGCGCTTTACAGACTGAGTTATCTTCCCAACACAAATAGATGTTCTTTTGAGATATGTTGCATAGACTCAAGAGAAAAGAAAGAAATGATACAGGCCTAAATTAAAGTTCAGAGAGTGGACATTGATCAGAATTGGGCATTCCAGGTGTTGATAACTGGTACCGTGAGTAATAAGGAAGCATTTTAAACTCTAGTTCGGATGATGACTGTCAAAAAAATTTTTTTCCAGTGAAATAAAGATAAATAGAAAATTGTCACAGATAGTAATAGGGTTTTTGCTGTTGTTGTTTGTAGTATGTAGTATAGTTTTTGGTTAGAAAAATTAGAGGTATCAGCTGACATGAAAGATAGGGCAAGATGTCGAAAATATTAGAGTGCACACTCCTATAGTGTAGGAAACATAGTTTCCTACATTAGGGTCTACCAAACTAGCTTATAGGTCAAATCTTGTCAACCACCTGTTTTTGTAACTAATGTTTCATTGAAACACCACCACAGTCATTTACATAGCATCTATGGCTTTAAATGCTTCCAGTGACAGAACTGAGCAGTTGTGACAGAATATGTTTTATTGTTCAATCATAGCATATTGACTGTTTTGGAATCTGCTGAATGGGTTAACTGTGGTAGTGTCAGGTTACACATTTTATACTCAACTGTGGCTTGTTCTGTTAGATTATATATTTTTCTATTGGATTATTTCTGAAAGTGTTCCTTTACATATTCAATTATATATAATACATCATATATATGGACAACAAATGTAATTTCTCAGTTTGTAACATATTTTAAAACTCTGAGATAGCAGGGTATGGTGGTGCACGCCTTTAATACCAGCACTTGGGGAAGCAGAGGCTGGTGGATCTCTGTGAGTTCGAGGCCAGCCTGATCTACAGAGTGAGTTCCAGGACAGCTGGGACTACACAGAAACCCTGTCTCAAAACTCACCACCACCACCACCAACAACAACAACAACAAACTCTTGAGAGTTGAGAATACATAATTCGGTGACAGAATTTGCCTGGCATGCTCAGTGACTTGGGCTTGATCCTCTGCACTGGAAAAAAAAAAAAAAAAGTGGGAGGGGTGCTGGAGAGATGGCTAGGTGGTTAAGAGCACTCTGCTTTTGCACATGACCCAGGTTAGTTTCCAGTTACAACAGAGTCCAGTTTCAGGGAATCCACTTTCCTCTTCTGGTCTCCATAGGCACTGCATATATGCACTACACATATATATGTTTAGACAAAACACTCATACACATAAAATAAAAGTATTTAAGTAAGTTAATTAAAATAAACCTGTATAAGGTTGATAAAACTTTGGGATTTTAATGTCAATTTTATCAATCCTTTCCTCCCTAAGATTTTTTTTAGTTTATTTAATTTTATTTTATATGATTGGTGTGAAGGTGTCAGATCCCTTGGAGCTGGAGTTACAAAGAGTTGTGAGGTGCCATGCGGGTGCTGGGAATTGAACCCAGGTCCTTTGGAACAGCAGACAGTGCTCTTAATCACTGAGCCATCTCTCCAGGCCTTATTAGTTATTGTGTACATCATCTTCTAGAATCTCAACTATTTGGCCTTTAATGTTTAAATCTCTGATCCACTTTGTGGGATGAGGTGAGGTGCAATTCATTATATCATCTATATATAATCACTTATGTTAATACCAAATACTGAATAGCATTTGCATTCAAATTGTAAGCTTTTTGGTGGAATCTGAGGTCCTAGTTTCAACTTTCCTGTTTACTAATTGCATGACCTGGGAAAGATTTATATAACTTTTGTGCCTCAGCTTCCTCATCTTTAAAATAAAGATAATAGAACTTACTTAATAGAGTTACTAAAAGGATTAAATTAATTCCTGTAACACGTGGAACAGTGCCTGACACAAAATGTTCAATAACTGTTAGCTGCTATTTATAGCCACTCTTCACGTCTCACTCCCGAGCACCTGGCACAAAGTGGGGACTCACTGTAGTTCAGTCAATTGTCACTTAGATTTGGCTCTCGATTAAGAATGACTGAGAGCTAGGCTGAGGTGGTCGGAAGGGATTGTTTGGTTTTAAGGTTGCCTTAACTGTCTATTGGAATGGGATTCCTCACTTTTGCAAATAATTTCTGTAGCAGAGGATACAAACTGGCAACCTGTGGTTGACTTTGACCCTCACACACATTTTGTTTGGCTCATGCTATATATTTTTTAAAGATTTATTTATTTATTATTATGCATACAGTGCTCTGGCTTCATGTACACCTGCAAGCCGGAAGAGGGCATTGGGTCACATTATAGATGGCTGTGAGCCAACATGTGGTTGCTGGGAATTGAACTCAGGACCTCTGGAGGAGCAGTCACTGAGTTCAAGGCCAGCCTGGTCTACAAAGCGAATCCAGGACAGCCAAGGCTACACAGAGAAAACCTGTCTCGAAAAGCCAAAAAAAAAAGAAAAGAAAAGAAAAGAATGGTGCAACGCTTAGTACTTGCCGGCGATACACTGTTTTACAGACTGATGAATCAGGAGTGCGGTGGCATGTGCTTAATGAATAGTAGTCTTGTCTGGGGCCTGTGAGACAGCTTAGTAGGTAAAGGCACTTGCTTCTGCGTCTGATGGCCAGAACTTGCATTAAAGTAGGAAAGAACTGACTTAAAGTTTTCCTTGCATGTGCGCGCGCGCGCGCGCGCACACACACACACACACAAAAGTTTACTTTGCCTGGAAAACAGGTTGTTGCACAGTGTTTTTGGAGATAAGGCTTGAAATGAAGATTGAATGGCAGCAACACTGATGATACTTTTTTTTCAAGACAGGGTCTCTCTGTGTAGCCTTGGCTGTCCTGGACTCACTTTGTAGGCCAGGCTGGCCTTGAACTCACAGCGATCCACCTGCCTCTGCCTCCCGAGGGCTGGGATCAAAGACATGTGACACCACACCCAGCTTTTTTCAAGAGTTTAGAAGGAGTGGTAGTGCTCATACTTTGCAGGCTTACTATTGGCTATGTAGGTGCTGAGCATTTCACAGGTAGTATTTTATTTGATCCTCATAGTAACTTGGTGAAGCTGCTTCTGGTTTTTAAAAATCCCTTTTTGTAAACTAAGCAAGAACTATAGGTAACAATTGATAATATTTTGCATCTAGGCAGTATAGCTGCAAAGTCTTCCTAACTTGTGCACTGTATGCTAATGAGCCATGGAAGGCTTTTTGGGTTGTGTTTGTTGTTTTGTTTTGAGACATTCTCTTTCTAGGCCTGGTTAGCATTCAATTTGAGATACTCCTGCCTTCTTTCTAGAGTGCTGGGATTACAGGTTTATGCCACATACCTGGATCATGGAAGACTTTTTAAAAAAGATTTATTATGTAGGGCTGGAGAGATGGCTCAGAGGTTAAGAGTACTGGCTGTTCTGGTGCCCTCTTCTGGCATGCAGGCACACATGGGGGCAGAATACTATATAAATAACAACTAAATAAATAAATCTTTAAAAAAAAAGATTATGTATAGTGTTCTGCCTGCATGTTCACCTGCCTTCCAGAAAAGGGCACTAGATCACACTATACATGGCTGTGAGCCACCATATGGTTGACAGGAATTGAGGTCAGGACCCCTGAAAGATCTTATTTCAGGCTGGGGAGTTTGACTTGATTGAGTAAACAGTGGGAAACCATAAAAAGTTTTTAGTGTTGTAATGAAAACTGTTAGGAAAAGAAGCCCTTTTGTGAAGTTCTGGATCAACACAGGAAGAAAGGAAAGTGATGGAGCTGGTTATTCCCTCCCTACTCATTAGATAGGGTGTTTCTTTTCTTTTTTAAAAAGATTTATTTATTATTTATACAGTATTCTGTCTGCATGTGAGCCAGCAGGCCAGAAGAGGGCACCAGATCTCATTATAGATGGTTGTGAGCCACCATGTGGTTGCTGGGAACTGAACTCAGGACCTTTGGAAGAGCAGTCAGTGCTCTTAACCGCTGAGCCGTCTCTCCAGCCCGAATGGGTGCTTCTTGAGGGCTAGGCCAAGGCTGTGGCTACATTCTTTCCTTCTCTGCCTTTGGCTCCAATGTGTACCTATTGTGTAATCTAGCAGATTATTTACTTAAAAAATTTTTTTTAATCTTTTTCTATTTTATTCTAAAAAATATGCAAATAGCTATCTATATTCTATATACATCAGTGTCTAACTTCAACATTCTCAGTATGCACACAAACAAGGAACAAAAGCTCTCGTTAGTCAGTTCCTTTGATAACACTAAACCTGTTGAATATTTATTCCATAGGGCCCACTTACTTCATTTTTTAAAGATCAAACAGCGGTCTCATGGGAAGAAATAGTGATGAATTTGTGAATCAGATTCCTGTTTGGGGAATTGTTCATTGGGTTGTCTCTTCCAATATTAATACATTTAGAAATTGCATTTCTCTATTCCTTTTGTTGTTTATGTGCATAAGGAGGCCAGGGGCAACTTGTGAGAGTCTGGGATTGAATGTCAGCCACTGGGCTTGGGAGCAAGTGCCTGTGTCTACTGAGCATCTTACCATCTCCCTGTCCATACGTACTTAACATTTTATGAAAGTGACTCTCTGGCCTTTCTATGAAATATAGACTTAAAGAATTTTAAACATTTGAAGAAATATAAAAGCACCTTTGTTTCAACAGGGTGGTGGTGGTGCACACCTTTAATCCCAGCACTTGGGAGGCCGAGACAGGTGTATCTCTGTGAGTTCAAGGCCAGCCTGGTCTACAAAGCGAGCAAGGACAGCCACGGCTACACAGAGAAGCCCTGTCTGGGGGAGGAAGGAAGCACCATCGTTTCCCACCAAATGCCAGAAGAGCTGGGAAGAGTAGGTAAACTGCGTTTTATTAGACTAAGAAAATCAAGGGGAGGTGCCTTGGCATATGCCTGCCATGCCTACTCAGGAGCCTGAGGCAGGAGGATTTCTATTTCCTACCAAGCCTGGCCTAGATAGTGAGAAGAGAGTAAGGCAAATCAAATAGTTCCCACATGATGTATTTTTAAACACCTTTTTCCATTGTGAACATTAGCTAAGAGCAGTATGTGTACATGCCAATATTATATGAATTGACATAATAAGTAGCTATGACTGTTTTCTAAGAAATAACGTCCTTGGGACTGGATATGTAGTTCAGTGATAGAGTGGTGGTTTTGAATGCTCAAGGGCCTGTCTTGGGTCCCTACTACCAAGAAAACAAAATATGAACTTTCTTTTTTTTTTTTGTTTCTGAGACAAGGTTTCTCTGTGTATCCTTGGCTGTTCTGGACCCTCTTTGTAGACCAGGGTGGCCTTGAACTCACAGAGATCTGCCCACCTCTGCCTCCCAAGAGCTGAGATCACAGGTGTACGCCACTGTTCCTGGCTCAAAACATGAATTTTCAGTAGAAAAAATTTGTGTTGTGTTTAACTTGTCAGCATATGTGGAGATGATATATTCAGAACCATTAAGATGAAAATTAGTGTTTTGGGACCAGGCGTGGTGGTGCACGCCTTTAATCCAGGCACTTTGGAGGCAGGGGCAGGCGGATCTTTGTGAGTTCAAGGCTGGCCTGGACTACAAAGTGAGTCCAGGATGGCCAGGTCTCTTACATAGAGAAACCTTGTCTCCAAAAACAAAAAAAAGAAAAGAAGTGTTTTTGGCCAGAGAATATGACTGGTGATGAATATATATTAGATGTGTACCAGGTGTTAGGAGACGTGCACAGGTAGCGAGTATGTTTGGGCTTCAGTGTCCATGGAGGAATTATTTCAGACCCTCTTGGATACCAAACTCATAGACGCTCAAGTACCCTGTATAAAATGCTGTCCTCTTTGCATTTAACCTCTATGTATCCTCCTGTATTCTGGGAATTATTTCTAGACTATATAATACCTAATATAGTATGAATACTATGTAATTAGTTATACTGTATTGTTTGGAGAGTAATAAGAAAAAATTAATACAAACACATTTTTCTACTTACTATTGTTTTATAATTTAATTTTTTAAAATGTTTTTTGGTATTTTGCCTGTATGCATGCCTATGTGAGGCTATCAGAGGCCCTGGAACTGGAGTTACAGACAGGTGTGAGTTTCCATGTGGGTGCTGGAGATCAAACCCCAGGTCCTCTGGAAGAGCAGCCTGGAATTCACAGTGATGAGCCTGCCTCTGCCTCCTGAGTGCTGGGATTTCAGGAGTGCACCGCCTGGCCACAATTCCTCCTTCCTTCCCTCCTCACCCCCTTTCTGAGGCCGGGTTTCTCTGTGTAGCCTTGACTATCCTAGAACTAGCTCTGTAGTTCTGGGCTGGCCTGGAATTTACAGAGTTCCACCTGCCTCCGCCTCCTGAGTACTGGGATTAAAGGCGTGTGCCACCACTGCCCTGCTGCTCACTGAAGAATTTTTAAATAGTTGCTGATTCAAGTTTTGTATGACTGATTCAAACTTTAGGGACAATTATCAGTATGATCATGGATAAGTAAATCATCCTAAAGAAAAACAGAGGTTCTATTATTTTACACATTCTTCATTTGTTGATGGAAGTAATTTTAAGACAGTCAAGAAGACACCCCTCTTATGAAGAAGAATAGCCCAGTAAACCTTGAGGATTTTATTAAGTCTCTCTTTTCCGGTCAGTCATCTGTAGGCAGTTTCTTTTCAAGGTTTCTATTTAAAAGCTTGTCCATGGATTTAAGCACTGATAATCATATTACTCTTCATTTTCTTTCAGACTTTTCTTCAAAGTTATTATTGCTGTTCTTGATTTTTCTCCAGACCTGTTAAGCTTTTTCATATTCTTTAAAAGATCTGACTGATGGAGTAAGTGATGACTTGGTTGTCTATGAGCTCTCTTGTTGCTCTTACGGAGGATCTGGGTTCAGTTCGCAGTACCTGGCGGCTCACAGCCTTTTCATAACACCAGTTCCAGGGGCTCTCATAGCTCTTCTGCCTTTGAGGGCATCAGGCGTACACCTGTAGTGCATGCACATAACATGTAGGCCAAACACTCATACACATACATTAAAAAATTATTAGAAACATTTTAAAAGTTGTGTACTATCCAAGCTAATGAGAGATCCCCTTTCCCCCTGTCTGAGTTGGAGTGGGGTGTGGGTACATGTGCTCTCTAGTGTGCAAGGGCATATATACAGTACATGCAGGTGTGTGTGCCCATGTGGAGGCCACAGTTCAAACTGGGTATCTTCTCTGATTGCTCTCCACTTTTACTACAACGCCGCCGCTGCCGTCATCAACTACTATTACTAATAGTGCTACTATCATTGTTGTTGTTGTTGTTGTTGTTGTTGTTGTTATGATGGCGAAGACGACAAGGAGACAGTCTCTTTAACCTAAGATGAAGCTCACAGATTGGCTTGACTAGCTGGCCAGTGAACTCCAGGGAATCTTTTGTTCTACCTCCTAGTACTGGGACTATAAGAGTATTAGTTACTTTTTTTCTTGCTGTAATTTCACCACAATCAAGGCAGCTTATAAAAGAAAGAATTTGAGCTTTGGGTGTTGAAAGTTTTTTTTTTTTTAAAGATTTATTTATTTATTATTTATACAGTGTTTTGCTTGCATGTTTGCCTGCACGCCAGAAGAGGGCACCAGATCTCATTATGGATGGTTGTGAGGTACCATGTGGTTTCTGGGACTTGAACTCAGGACCTTCGGAAGAACAGCCAGTGCTCTTAACCTCTGAGCCATCTCTCCAGCCCTTGAAGTTTTTGTTTGTTTGTTTGTTTGCAGTTTTGGGGGGAGTTTTGAGGCAGGGTTTCTCTGTGTAGCCTTGGCTGTCCTGGACTCACTTTGTAGACCAGGCTGGCCTCGAACTCACAGCAATCCGCCTGCCTCTTTCTTCCAAGTGCTGGGATTAAAGGTGTGTGCCATCGCACCTGGCTTCTTAAAGTTATTTTTATAAAATTGTGTTTCTTGGTTTTGCTTTCAACCTGCCTATCACACAAAGACTTGTGACTCTATTATATTATTTTAACAAGCTTCACAGCACAACTGAGTAGTTTTACTCTATTGTTAAACCTCTAAGTTAATTTGGTTTCCTCCCAGTGTGCATCCCAGAGATACTTGCACTTTGTAGCTTTCTTTGTTCCTGCTCTTTTTCCTGATATCTCCTGGACCTCTGCTGGTGGCTCAATCCCCTATAACCAACCCCTTTAACCAACCCCTTTAAAACAATAACAAGCATCTATCACCCATTGAATGACCAAAAACCATCCACCATTTCTTAGGAATGGGGTGTAGTTTTCTTAAATTGCTTCCTGCTGATTTGGGACATTGTCCTTTTGGGGGCCCAAGACAATTTAGGACATTGTCCAGTCTTAAGAAAGCTAGATGTAGCCAAGCATGGTGGCAGAAGCCTTGAATCCCAGCACTTGGGATGCAGAGGCAGGTGGATTGCTTTAAGCTCGAGGCCAGCCTGGTCTACAAAGTGAGTCCAGGACAGCCAGGGCTACACAGAGAGACCCTGTCTCGGGCGGAGGGAAGAAGGGGGAGGGAAGCTAGATGTAACTTTTGCTGTACAGTCTCTGAATGCTGAGGAAGCTCAGAGCTTAACTGAAGTCCAGACTGTAACAGTCTGATGCTGGACAATCTAGCTAGCCATTTTGAAATTGTCCTGGATATAGATTTTTGAGGAAGCAATTATTGAGGCTGTCTGTGAGGTTTGATCTCCTGGGCTACTTGTCTTTTTTGGTGTCTTGTCTTCTTGCTCTGCAAAATATATAAACTTTCAACGGTATTATGCATTTTTGTATAAATATACATATGGAATATGCACAGAGCACAGTTCAGATAAAGATGACTCTCTGCACTCTGTTCGAGCAGGTAAGGCAACAAAATGCAATATAAATTTTTATCTATGCCATTTAAAAGAATAGCATAAGTCCTGAGGATTTTGTAGCCAAAGATTTATTGACTGTGCATAACTTAAGTGCTGGCTGGTGACATTTTCATGTCTCAGTCAGTCTCAGAGCTGTTCCCATGAGAGGGAGCAGCAAATTATGTTACCTGTTCTGTTGGGTCTTGATTTCTTTTTTTCTGTCTTCAGCCAAGATCTTCAGGAGATCTCCCCGTGTCTAATGTGATTCCCATCAGTTTGGATGGAATACATCACTTTTTGTTTCCTGTGAGACAAGAGCATATTCTCCTCCCCAACACAGCACATTTCTTGTCTTCCATTTTTGGAATTAAGAATTTTATATGCTGATCTAATTCAGCAGTCCTTTCTAAAATCCAGTATATTTTAGATGGTGTGCTACTTGCCTCATTAAAAAAAAATTAAAATTAACAAATCATTATTTAGCCTATTTAAGAGAAGAGAGTATATTCCCCCTCTGTTTTATGAGGACCTTTTAGAAATCATTGTTAGATCTTTTCATAATTGATTGGTCTATGGGCTTTATATAGGCATTATCTGTGGCATTAGGTTCCAGAGGCTTACAGCCCATGTGATCAGAACAGAAGGCATTGCAGTAGGAGGAGCGCTCACACGGGAACTGCAAGCAGGAGGCAGAGAGAGCAAGGCTCTAATGCTGTACGTCTTAGTCCCCAGTGACACAGGCCCTCCACGAAAGCTACACCTCTTGATCCTCCCCAAACAGCTACCAACCGAGACTTATGAGAGGACATCTATTTTGAACCACAATAGGTGTGTGCTGTCATGTTTTTGTTTTTATGTGTGTGGATATTTTGCCTGCCTGGTGCCAGTGGAGGTCAGAAGAATGCATTAGATCACCTGGAAGTGGAGTTATAGATGGTTGTGGGCCACTATGTGGGTGTTGGACACTGGACCTTGGTCTTCTGCAAGGGGAGCCAGTGCTCTTTAACCAGTAAGCATCTCTCCATCCCTCAGACCTAGCTTTTTACAAGGGTTCTAAAGATACAAATTCAGTCCTTCCACTGGGACAGCAAGCACTTTACCTACTGAGTCATCTATCAGCCACGTTTTCTCTTTTCATGAAGCTTGTTGGCTTTGTCTACAACAGGACTGTACTTAAATAGTGAAAACTCACTTAGAGTATGATCAGTAATGGTCTTCAGGTACTTTTCCTTGGTTGTGCCAAGGCAGGTCTTGATTTTGTGTTTAAGAATAAATGTCCCTGCTGGGACATTTGCCTTTAATCCTAGCACTGAGGAGACAAAGGCAGGCAGATCTCTGAGGCTAGCCTGGTCTACAACGGAGTTCCAGGATAGCCAGAGCTACACAGAGAAAGTCTGTCTCAAAGAAAGAAAGAAAGAAAGAAAGAAAGAAAGAAAGAAAGAAAGAAAGCAAGCCCAATAAAAAACAAAACAAAAACGAACCCCCGTCTTTACAAGCTTAATTCATATAAATTTTAAAAAATATTTCTTTATTTTTATGTATGTGAGTGTTCTGTCCGCATGCACACCTGCACGGCAGGAGAGGGCATCAGATCACATAGATGGCTGTGAGCCACCATGTGGTTGCTGGGAATTGAACTCAGGACCTTTGGAAGAGCAAGCAGGGCTCTCAACCTCTGAGCCATCTCACTAACCCCTAAATGTGTAGCTCAGGCTGGCCTCAAATTCATGATCCTCCTGCCTCTGCCTCCTTCAGCAATCCTACTGGCATGCACCACCACAACCAGCACATATAGACTTTTATAGATTGTTTTTGTTTTTTAGTGTTTGGAATCTAACCCAGAGTCTTCTGTATCATATTTTATTATTTGGTAACAATATTGATCACTTTTAGTCATGTCTATGCATCTCCCATAAACTTGATTATTTGGGGTTTAAATGTTTTTCAGTTTGTTTTTAATTGTTTTGCAATTTTCAATTGTGCTTTTGTAACATCTGTTTATATGCCTTTCTTATTTTTCTGTTAGACTGTATTCCCTAAAGTGATTTAAAATTAGGACTAAGAATATTACTTTTGGCTACATTGTCATATTATTCTTTAGAATGACTACCAGTTTCTGTTGCTACTAGCTAAGTTACTACTGGATTTTATTTTATTTTTTTTCTTGTTGCACAGTTGTAAAGTATTACAGCTTAGCAGAGGGGCTGAGTGATACTTTAAATACTTCATCATACAAATCTTCATACTCACAAACCTCCCACTAAATAGTGCCTTTCATCTATGTTCAACATGCTGCTATGTTCTTACTGGGTTTAAACCATATTTTAAAAGGACATTTTGGGCTAAGAAAGATAGACGGCTCAGCTATTAAAGGCTAGGTTCACAGCCAAAAATACGTTTTGATACCATGCTGCAAAGTCTTCAGCATGCATCTCTTACAAGTAAGGACACCTTTTTCCCCCCTCTTAAGTAATTGTTCTGTTGTAATTAGAGAATTAGGTTATTTAAATAATCATTTTAGGCCTGGCAAGATTTTTCAGCAGGGAAGGTATTTGCCAAATACCAAGCCTGCTGACCTGAGTTTGACCCCCCAGATCCACATGCTAGAAGGAGAGACCCTACTCTTAAAAGTTGACCGCTGCATGTGTACATGTGTGTGCCTGAAAATGTGATACATAAAAATTTCTTACAGTTGCAATTTTTGGTTTTGTTTTGCTTTTTGAGACAGGGTTTTTCTGTGTAACAGCCCTGGCTGTCCTGGACTCTTTGTAGACTAGGCTCTACTTCTATCTCTGCCTCCCGAGTGCTGTGTGCATGCCTAGCTTGCAGTTTTTTCTTTTCTTTTCTTTTTTGATTTTTCAAGACAAGGTTTCTCTGTATTAGCCTTGGCTATCCTGGACTCACTCTGTAGACCAGGCTGGCCTCAAACTCTGCCTCCCGAGTGCTGGGATTAAAGGTGTGCACCACCACGCCTGGCTAGCTTGCAGTTGTTTAAAATGCATACATTATATGTTACATGATGGAACCCAATGCCTAAGTCAATTGGGCACTCACCAATACAACCAGGGCAACACTGGAAAGAGTAATGAACAAAACATCGGAGTCCACACTGAAAAGATTTTTGGCAGACCTTGTAAATGTGGACATGTTGCTGGACTTTGAATTCCCCAACAATCATAACAAAATCAAACTCTTTTATATTTGTTTAGGGGAACTTCTTGAAAAGCATCCAAAGGAAATGAATAACAGCAACTGTGCTGAATGAGGTGTAAGCACCAAAGTAAGGAAGGCCACATAGTATATTCAATGGGACGCTCACAGGACTTAACTTTACAGAAAGAAATACCCTCCTAACAAGCCCAGGTTCAGTTCTTTTCTCCAGTGTGCCAGCTAAAGAAGGGTTTTGCAGCTTGGTCAGAAAGAGGCAACGTGCTGAGGGAGCCCTGTGCTAATAAGTGTGCAGGATGTGTACCAGCCTGAGTCTCAGCAGACAGCACAGTAATAGAGTCTATTAGATCATAATACTAGGTGGATCACAAGTAGTAAAATGATTAGAACTTCTCTACTATGTATTTTCTAGAGAGTTCAGTTAGCTTTTCAGCTCTTTTAGTTACAGCTTTTCCAACTTGACTGATACAGTTTTGATCAACATATTCTTCTATGGAGTATTCCAACAACCTTGAAGTACATGTCAGGCTACTGTGCTTAAATTTTGGTCTTCCATTGTTCAAGAACAATTGAGATTCATTTACTACAATAAAAGGGTGGCACAGCATTCCAAGTTTCCTCCTTGCCTTGAAGAGAATATCTTCTTTTATAAAATTAAATGAGCTTAGTTCACCTTTAAACATTTCTCAGGCAGGCATGGTGCCATGCTCTTCTAATCCCGGCATTTGGAAGGAGAAAGGGGCAGGTGGATCTTTTAATTCAAGGCTAATCTGATCTACATAGTGAGTGTCCAGGGCTACAGAGAGTGACATTGTCTCAACAACGGAAAAAATTTTTTCTCTGTTCTCTCATAACTTTCTCATTGCTAATTTCATTCAGGTTCTGTATATTTTTTAAAATGTACTTATTTTTATTTTATGTGTATGGGTGTTTGCCTACATGTATGTATGTGTACCACATGTGTGCCTCATGGAGGTTAGAAGAGGGTATGGAACCCCCTGGAGCTGGAGTTACAAATAAATGTGAGCCACCATGTAGGTGCTGGGAACCGAACCCAAGTCCTTGAAAGAGCAGCAAGGGCTCTTATTATTAAGCCATCTCTCCAGCTCCTCATCTATGTTTTTTAAAAAATGTTTAATGTTTGCTCTTGCAATGCTTGGCTACCATAATACCTCCCTGTTTGCCACATTTTTATTATTTGAGTGACCAAAGTGCTAAAGTGGCAATTGCCAGGTCTTTCTATTGTAAAGTTACATTTTTTTCCTTTTGTGATTTCTTAGAAATGTGTACCTGAGAAAATTTATCATACTAATTGGCTCATCTTGCCTCCCTTACTTTTATCTTTTTTGGCCATTTTTTCAGTATGACTTGATGATACTTTCTATTTATATTTCTATTTATATTATGCACATAAAATTGTAGTCAGTATAACCAAAACTGGTGGATTGTTATTAAGAATAAATTTCATTGTCAAGAGATAGCTAAAAGTAGGATTGGGTGAAGATATAATGGAAGGCATTTCTTTCATAGGATTTTGTGATAGTTTATGTTTGTTTGTTTGTTTGTTTTTAAGTGTGTATGTGGGTCTGTCGGTCTGCCTGCCTGTCTGTCTACAGACACTAAAAGAGGGCACTGGATTCCTGGAGCTGGAGTTGTAGGAGGTTGTGAGATACCTGACAGGGATGGGTACTGGGAGAACTGGAATCCAGTCTGCTGGAAAAATAGCAAGCACCCAACAGCCAAGCCATTCCCCCAGCTCTGTGTATACTTAAAGGTGTGTGTGTGTGTGTGTGTACATTTAAACTTACTTAAAGTTAAAAAGTTATTTTATTTTATTTTCATTTGTGAAGTAGAAGCCCATGCTTGCCTCAAACTGGATCAAGCATGCTGGATCAACATCCAGTCTGCCAGTGCTGGGGTCATAGGCGTGAGCCACTCACTGCATCAGCTGGGTCATAGGC
>OU015742.1:79251401-79273248 GCA_907169655.1 Acomys percivali
TGTGTGTGTGTGTGTGTGTGTGTGTGTGTGTGTGTGTGTGTGTGTGTATCAAGAATGAATAGTTAAGTCATCCAGGTGAGGTGGCATACAATCAAGTTGTGCTGGAGGCTTAGGCTACAGATCAAGACTTCAAGGCCAGGCTGAGCTACACATTCTAGCCCAGCCTAGGCCAGTACGGTGGAACACACCTTTAATCCCAGCACTCAGGTGGCAGAAGCAGGTGGATCTGCTCATTTGAGGCCAGGCTGTGGTGTACCTAATGAGTTCCAGGCCAGCCAGGGCCACATAGTGAGACTTTGTCTCTAAATAAATAAATTGCCATCCTATAGTATCTGCCCCTCCTCCAAAAACAAAAAACAAAAAACAAACAAACAAAAACAAAAGCAGAGGGCAAAGGAAATCACTTAGTGGCAAAATAAAATGCATGTATAAAACCCTGGGTTCAGTGCCCAGTATTGGAGACAGGGTGTGTTACACCAATGGAGATGATCACACAACATTCCTGTCAGTTTGTTGATACTGAGTTTGTTTTGAATTCTAACAACAAACTCACTTAATCATGATGCATTATTATTCTTTTAAAGTACTGCCAAAGTCTACGTAAAATTTGACTTAGATCTTACTCATTGGCATAAGACCAAACAATATAAAAAATTATCTATAGCTACATATTGTGTTGGTTTTGAGTATTTATATTTACTTCATAAATAGAGGGACTGACAAAACCACTCATTTAGTAAAAGTACTTGCTACCAAGTCTGATTGCCTGCGTTCAGTCATCGGAACTTATGGAAAACTGACTCTCTGAGGCTGTCCTCTCATCTCCATGTGAGTGCTGTGGCATCAGTAGGACCACATACACACAAAATAATACATGTAATTTTTAAAAGATTTTCATGTATACATGTATACTCTGAAACAACTTCAGGCCATAAGACTTCTGTGTTCTTTAAATAACTGTGTTTTTTTTTTTTTTTAATTAAGTTTGTATATGGTACTTTGGGGTGAGAAGGACCTTGCAGGTCATCATGGTAGGGAAACAAACTGTCAAGAGGTGAGAATGAAAAATTGGTTCAGATAGACTTCATCAACCTGGATGAAGACTTCTGGGGAGTCTGGTGCTAGGTGGCTTATTCCATTTTAAAGACGGTATAATTTGGAAAAAATTTTCCTTTCATAATATAATTTCTGGTACCCAAGGAAGCATAATTACATTGAAACTCAACTCAAAGCACATGTCCTTTTTTGAAAGAAGAAGGTTTCTAGAGACAGGTTGGTTACCTGCACTAGCTTGACTAGGAAGGGTCTGGTCTCATCTCCATCATACAGATAGCATAGAGCATTTGGGCTGTCAGCCACCTCTGGTCCTGGTTGTGGGAGCTTAGAAGAGCCTCTGGCGATGCAGATGATATAAGGGTCATTTAGACTACTAGGTATCTCTGTCTTGGTTGTGGGAGCTTGGGGAGCCCCTAGCTATAAGGGTCATTTAGGTTACTATCTACCTCTGGCCCTGGTTGTAGGATCTTGATATGGCCCAACAGGTAATGTTGACCATAGGCTTAATCGCTTCCAACTCCCAGCCTTCTGGATGTAAGAACAAGTTTTACATCTTTCTCATTGGAAAGCCAATGTGTGCTTAGCATCGTAGTTTCCCAGGAGATCTTAGGGCATGAGGACCTTCTTGCTATGCTTCCAACATAAAAATATTTATATTGTAACTTGTCATGGTGGCACATGCCTTTAATCTTAGTGCTTGGGAGGCAGAGGCAGGCGGATCTCTGAGTTTGAGGGCAGCCAAGACTACACAGAGAAACCTGTCTCAAACAAAACAAAGGGCTGGAGAGATGGCTCAGAGGTTAAGAGCACTGCTGCTCTTCCAGAGGTCCTGAGTTCAATTCCCAGCAACCACATGGTGGCTCACAGCCATCTAGAATGAGATCTGGTGCCCTCTTCTGGCAGCAGCTGTTACCTGTTGGCAGAGCACTGTATAAAAGTAAAGGAATCCTTTTAAAAAGTATATTAGCAATCCTTTGAATTTTCTGTGTTGCTCTGTCATGATGTTTGTTGTTTTTCTTCCTTTCTTCTTCTTTTTTTTTGGGGGGGGGCATTGGTTTTTCTCTGTGTTAGCCCTGGCTATCCTAGAACGCCATCTGTAGACTAGGCTAGCCTCAAGTCATGTACCTCTACTGCCGGGTTTATTGTTTTCCTTCTTTACTTTATTCTTTCAAAAGATTTATTAATTTATACAGCATTCTGCCCACCAGAAGAGGACACCATATTTCATTATAGATGGTTATGAGCCACCATGTGGTTGCTGGGAATTGAACTCAGAACCTCTGGAGGAGCAGACAGCGCGCTCTTAATCTTTGAGCCATCTCTCCAGCCCCTTCTTTACTTTCTTAAATTAACTAGTTATTTAACTGTTAAAAACAATTCTCCCGGTATAAAGGTGTTGGGGAAAGGCATGAGTGCACATGCTATAATCACCACACATTAGAAGCTGAGCAGGGAAATTGCTGAGAATTCAAGGTCAGACTTGGTTGTAGAGTGACAACCTGCCTTACTTTTTTTTTTTTTTTAAATTATTTACCTGTCTGCTTTTGTTTTCTTGGAATTTTTGTTTTACTTACTTGAGATAGTATCTCATGTAATACAGACTCCAGACTCTCTTGATTCAAGGCTGGCCTTGAACTCCTGATCCTCCTGCCTTGAGTGTTCTCTTCCCTTCTAAGTGCTGAGATTACCAGCTTGAGCCACTGGGCCTGGCCTTCTCTTAGTTGTTTAAGTAAGGGTCTTGCTATATAGCCCAGAATGGCCTTTAATTGTGCTCTTCTTTCTTCTGCCTCCTAAGGGCTGATTGCATGTATGTCCCATAAATGATTTTCTGTTTTCCAATTGAGTTCTGTTTAATTGATGTATTCATTTTGCTCCCTTTTAGTTCATTAGCGCATTCTAATAACTTTTTCCCTAACTTTGAGTCAGCTGTTTAAGTTATTTATTTACCCTCCCCACACTTCATGTAGATATTTTGTGGCTATGAATTTTCTCCCTCATTAATTTGCCTGTATTCTTGGGTTACTATGTGTTGTATAAATGTATAGTTTTCTAGAAATTTTGCATTTCTGCTTGGTATTTTTGCTTATTCTGAGTCTGTAGGTTTTGCTGTTCCTGTGAGATAGGAAGATCTCTCTTGGTTTTATTATGAGTCATTTTAGTGCATTGTTTCTTAGAGTATTGAGTATTCTATTGTTGCATTAGATATCTTGAGAGTTTTCCTTATGGCCTAACTTTAAAAGTATGATTTTCTTGGATTAAAAAGGTAATTAAGCAGTAGTTTTGTTGTTGTTGTTGCTTATTAACTACAGGTACATATCCAGCTAAAATTTTGAGATTATAAAATCAATATTGAGCTAACAAGATGGTTTCTGAGGGTAGGGACACTTGGCCACGAAGTCTGAAGACCTAAGTTCAACTCCCAGAATGGTAGAAGAGAGAAGCTGATTCTCACAAATTATCTTCTCACTTCAGCACAGTGTGACTCATGTATGCATGTGTGCACACACTAAATAGATGTTTCAAAGATTGTAGTCAGTATGTGGCAATAACAAAATTATAACACCAAGTTAAAGATGTTCTAGTCTGATACTATCTTGTTAAGATAGGATATTTTTTCTGAAGCATGCCAAAATAATAAATTTTTCATGTATAACTTGTATGTTTGCTATAAAGAATGCTTTAGAATTTAAACTAAAATGTTGATTAAAACTACAAGATATTGTGAATAAAATAGAGAAAATATACTTCATGGGGTTTAAAAATAAGTTTGAAATTCTGTTAAAAGATGATAGTCTTGTATTTGATGTGAATAGAAAATATTCTGTGGGGCTGGACAGATGCTCAGCTGTTAAGAGTTGGCTGCTTTTTCAGAGGACCTGGGTTGGTTCCCAGCACTGACACGGCAGCTCACAGCCATCTGTAACTCCAGTTCCAAGGATCCAACACCCTCTTCTGGCCCCCACAGGCACCAGGCACACATCTGATGCACATGTATACATGCATGCAAACCACCCATGCATACAAATAAACAACATTTTAAACACTTTTAAAAGAAAATCATTTATCCCCAAATAGCTATGGCAGGTTTAGGGATTTGGAGAGGGATGGGAAGCCAGCCTTTCCAGTTCTGTGGTTCTTACACGAAGCTGGTTTGGGTTCCTGAGTTTTGCTTCTACATTCTACATGGGCCATGTTCTAAGATTGCTAACAAAAACTGATTTAATAACCTCTAGAGTTTCCATATTGACTTTACCTTACAGTGTTTGTATGTTTTATTTAATTTCTTTATAATACTATGGTTTTACTATTTTTCTCACTGTTTTTTCTTTCTTTCTTTCTTTCTTTCCTAAAAGAATTCTGATTTGGCTGCTACTTTGATATACAAGCCCTAAGGATGCCACCTTATTTGGACTTAGAGGATGACCTGGATAAGTGATAAAAATCAAGACATTTTGGTGAGTGAAATTTTATGTAAGAGTTTTGTTTTTAAGTCCACCTTTTAAAATTTTTACTTTATTTTAAATTTCATTGTTTTATATGTACTGTGTATTATATGTGGGGGGGAGGCTTTTTCCAATCACACAGTCTAGCTCCCAAATAAATCACACAAAGACTTATTATATTTATTAATAAGCTTTAGGCTCAATAACTGGACAGATATCATTTATTCTAACCCTCTATGCTTGTCTTACAGATGGTTGAAAGCCTCCATGTAGGTTCTGGGAATTGAACCTGGGCTCGGGTCAGTGCTTAACTGCTGAGCCAGCTCTCCTCTGGTTTATTTCCTAGCATATTGTCAGTACATAGAGAACCTACTGGTTTGTTTTTGTTGGCATGTATGGTTTGGGATGTCCATGGAATCCAGAGGAGGGTATCATCTGTTCCAGGCCTCTGCAGGAGCACCTGACTGCTGAGCCACCTCCAGCTCTACATCTTATTTCTGTTTGTATGTGTATGTGCCACCTGGGGGGAGAGAGGTCAGGATGTAACATGCAAGAGGTGCTCTTCCTTTCCTCCATGAAGTGTCTGGGCATTTAGGTAATTAGGCCTGGCTGCAAGTGCCTTTACTCTCTGAGACATCTATCTCACTAGCGCTCACTGTATGTCAGCTTTTTTTTTTTTTTTAAAGATTATATCCTCTTCATTCAATTTTGGTAATTCATGTATTAAGAAAAGTACCCATTTCTTCTAGAGTTTACAACTTATGGGAAGTTTTCATAATATTCCCTAATGATCCTCTGAATTTCACTGCTTTTCCTGTTTAGTCTGTCAGTACGTACGTACGTACGTACATATGTACGTACATAATCTTTTTTGAGACCAAGCCTCTTGTATCCCAGGCTGGTCTTAAACTCCCTCTTAGCCAGATATGATCCTGGACTTATGAGATCCTCCTGCTTCTACTTTCCGTGTGCTGGCATTACAGGTGTGCATCACCGTGCCTGGTCTGTGTGATGCTAGAGACCCAGTCTAGACCTTTGTGCAGGTCAGACGAGTACTCTTATCAACTGAGGTGCATCTCCAGCCTTCTAATTTTCTTAATTCATATCTATTTATTTTGGTTATCTTATCAAAGAGCTAACTCTTAATTTCATTAATCTTTTATATTTTTGTTTTACTCCATTTCATTAACACCTGTCCTAGTATTTATTTTGTCTTTTCTTTTTTGAAAAAAAAAGTTTAGGCCGGGCGGTGGTGGCCCATGCCTTTAATCCCAGCACTCGGGAGGCAGAGGCAGGCGGATTGCTGTGAGTTCGAGGCCAGCCTGGTCTACAAAGTGAGTCTAGGACAGTCAAGGCTACACAGAGAAACCCTGTCTCAAAAAACCAAAAAAAAGAAAAAAAAAGTTTAAACATTTATTTATTTATTGTTTGTGTGAATGGGCTTGACAGGTGTGTGTGTGTGTGTGTGTGTGTGTGTGTGTGTGTGTGTGTGTGTTTGTGTAGGTTAGAGAACCACTTGCAGTTTGATTTTCTTCTTCCACCATGTCGATCTCAGAGATCAAACTCATCATCAAGCTTGGTAGAAATCACAACTACCTGCTAAGTCATCTCACCAGCCCTCTTATTTTTTTGAGACAGTCCTAATTTCACAGGCTTAGAAGCAATGCATTTATTGCTTAACCATCTCACCAGTCTGTTATGGTTTTCCACATACTAATTTTGGCTTGACTTATTCTTGTTTTACTAACACCATGACATACATCATTAGGTTATTTTTCTTTCTTTCTTTTCTCTTTTCAAGATAGGGTTTCTCTGTGTAGCCCTGGCTGTCCTGGACTCACTTTGTAGATCAGGCTGGCCTTGAACTCACAGAGATCCACCTGCCTCTGCCTCCTGAGTGCTGGGATTAAAGGCATGCGCCACCACTGCCTGGCTAGGTTATTTTTCTTTCAGTGAAAGAAAATGGCTTTGAAATGGCTGCTAAATAAATAAGCTTTTTAGGCAGTTTTGAGTCTTTGTCTTTTTTGCTAAGCAGCAGCATTTTTAGCTTTAAAAATCTTTATTCGTTTTATTTACTTCTAATGTTTATTAAGAGATTTTAATGTAGCTGGACAGTAAGTATAGTTATTTTATAAGAGATTTTCTTAATGCTATTGTTTGAGACAAGATTCTGGCTCTGCAGCCCATGGTGGACTCAAACTTGTGACCTTCCTGCTGAGACTGCACATGTGGACTCAGCTTGTATGTTTCTGTGACCTTTCATATATTTCTGTCAATATTCTAATCTTACCCAAAAAAGCATCATATAGTATTATGAAAGAAAATTTTATGTAGTAAAAGAGTTAGATCTTTTTCAGAAGTACAGATGATGGTATGTTAAAAATGATAGGGTATATAATGACATGCTATAATATTCTTCATCCTCTTCTTTTTGAAGGTTTTCTTGCTGTTTACTTTGCATATACTTCTGGAATAATACATCATGGTTTTAGATGACCTTCCAAACTTCGAAGACATCTGTGCTTCCTTGTGTTCATCAACAATGGGAGACTCAGAGATGGAGTTTGACTCTGGACTAGAAGATGATGACACAAAAAGTGATAGTATTTTGGAGGATTCCACAATTTTTGTAGCCTTCAAAGGAAATATAGATGACAAAGACTTCAAATGGAAACTGGATACAATATTAAAGAATGTGCCCAACTTATTACACATGGGTAATTGCTTTAATTTTGGCTTTCTTCTTGTTGCTGTTTTGAATTGTTTGCCCTTTCCTTTCATGGTTATGTCAGTTCTACAAGATTCTACAGTTCTACAAGGCTGATTTTAAGTGCAAATGTAGAATTTAAAGAGTTGCCCCTTCCATATTAGCATGTCTGTTGTTGTCATCATCTTTTTTATTTTAAGGAGTTAATTAACTAGTTAGGTATGTATGTATGTATGTATGTATGTATGTATGTATGTATGTATGTATTTCGAGACTGGGTTTCTCTGCGTAGCCCTGGCTGTCCAGGAACTCACTTCATAGTCCAGGCATGCCTCCAACTCAGAGACCCACCTGCCTCTGCCTCCTGAGTGCTGGAATGAAAGATGCACGCCCCACTGCTGGTCTATTTTCTTTACTTTTTAGTTTGTGTTTTAGAAAGAAGTCAGGTTTTACTGCTTGACACTGAGGTTGTAGCCTTTATTACATTTTTATTGCCTGTGGGGTGGGTATGTGCCATAGTGCATATGTCCTTCCACCATGTAGGAACCAGGGATCACATTCATATTATCAGACTTAGTGGTAGGTAGCTTTACCCACTGAGCCATCGCACTAACCCAGATTGTATTTTTTATTCAAAAACATTTTGATGGATATTCTCAGGTATGATAGAAATTTTAAAGCCTTTCGTTTTCTCCCTAAAGCAGTAATGAGCCCAGGCTGCCTTTGACATAGTTACCAGCCCACAACCCTGATGCTTGGACTACAAGTGTAGGCTGCCTTGCTTAGTTTTAAAAGTTGCTAGTAGAGTATAACTGTGTTGCCATTACACAGTACTCAACTACATAACATTAAAACTATATAAACACTTCTGACTTGTGTGGAACATTTAAAGGTTCCCGTAATCATCAGCTTGGGAAGAAACTTCAGTATCTATCCTGTGGAACCAGGACCCGAAGGTTTTCAGTGTTTGGAGACATGTCTCCAAATGCCATGGAAAAGCAATAGGCATAAGACTTGGAGTAGATTCTAATGCCTTCTCTGATTTCACCCGGTAGCCATAGGTTTCTGGACAGATCACTTAGCCTTTCTTTGGGCCTCAGTTTCCTTACCTATAAGAAAACTTTTACTAAACGTTGTCTAACCATTTTTAAATCTTGTGAGTATATTAATCCCATCCCTTAGCAAGTACTATTTTTTGGTTGTTTTACATTACAGCAAATGAATTCTGTATTAGTCTTTAGTATCAAATAGATTAAGAGCTGGAAGGGGCTTCAGTGGAAGGAACTCTCAGATGTCTAGATTTTGAGAAAACATATTCCTGTATGTGTTGATTCTTGATTTTTAACTCTATTTTACTTGGGGTATTGAAGCCTCTACCTCCCTTCCATCAACCCTTTTACCCTGGGTATGAGAAAGAATGTTAGTGAGGAGAGAGGGTGCAGGCCCCTTTACTTCTCCCAACTGTTTAGGGTCAATTGGATTCTTTTGGGAAATACCAGTCTCCGTCAACAGCAGACACAGCAAGCAGCCTCCTTCGAACCACTGCGTTGAAACCTCTCTGTTGAAACCTTTCTCTCTGTCCGCCACATCAGAAACCGGTCTCTGGTTTCTCCAAACTGCTGCACGCCACCTCCATATGCCACACCTTCTCTCTCTGCTCTTTCAGGCTGTTCCCAGCTGGCAAAGACCATGCTTTGAAACTGAGACAATTACCAGCTGTGGACAAACTAAAGCCCAAACTAAAACCCCACACCTGGAATTAAAACAAAAACATATTTACATAACATAACTGAGTTTACAAAGAAACCAAAGATTCCCTTACATATATAGCCTTTTCTTTTTCTTTTTCTTTTCTTTCTTTCTTTTTTTTTTTTTTTGAGACTGGCTTTCTCTGTGTAGCCTTGGCTGTCCTAGACCAGGCTGGCCTTGAACTCACAGCGATCCACCTGCCTCTGCCTCCCTTAGTGCTATATGGCCATTTTATTAATATTTAAAAGATGTAATTTTGGCAGTAGTGCATGACTTTAATTTCAGCAGTCAGGAGGCAGAGGCAAGTGGATCTCTGAGTTTGAGGTTAGCCTGGTCTACAGAGTGAGTTCTAGGACAGCCAAGACTATACAGAGAAGCCATGTTTCAAAAGAAATGAGGGAGGGAGGAATGGAGGGAGAGAGAGTGTGTTGAATAAAGAGTATAAATTCTTTAGTTGATCTGGGTTAATAACATCTGTCTGGAGTTGCCAGATAACTTTTATTTACTTCCTTGTCCATAAAATGTAATTATAAGCAATATTACTGCCTCAGTTAACTTTTTAATTCTTTAATTGTAAAATACATACAGTGGAATTTACTATCTTTGCCATTTTTATATATACTCAATGACACTTATACAATTATATTATTATGCAACAATCACTAGCAGCCATTTCTTATAAAATTAAAATCTGTACCTATTACATAATAACGTCTCATTGCCTCCCTATTCCAGCCCTTAGTAAGTACCATTATATTTTTTATGATTTTTTTAATTTAAAAAATTAGATTTATTTATGTGTATAGTTATTTTGTCTGCATGTATGTAAATGCACCAATCATATGCATGCATTGCCATGGAGGCCAGAAGAGGGCATCATATCTGCTGGAACCAGAGCTACAGCCAGTTGTGAATTCCATGTGCATGCTGGGAACTGAACCTCAATCCTCTGGAAGAGCAGCCAACTCTCTAACTCTCCAGCCCCCTTTCTTTGACTATATCTATGTCATATAACCAGAATCATGTATTTTTATGCCTTATTTCATTTAGCATAGTATTTTCAGTGTTTGTCCATGTTGTAGCACATGATAGGATTTCCTTCCCATTTCAGGCCAAATATTCTACAGAATATCTGTTGCTGGCACTTGGATTACTTCCATGTCTTAGCTGTTATGAATAATGGCTGCTGTAAACATGGACATACCCTTCCACATCCTGCTATGTCATAACTTCTTACCATTTAGTTCTCTTAGGAGATTGTACCATTTGTGTATTCCCGTCATTAGTGCACTGGGCTCCCCAATTTTCCTGTATCATTGCCAACATTTGCTATATTCTATTTTTATAATAGCCATCTTAATGTGATATGGTATCTAGCCACATGAGAATGCTTTTTAGTGCAAGTCCAGTGTAAAGTAAAGGTACACACCTTTAATCCCAGCAGTCTAGAGGCTGAGGCAGGTTGATCTCTGTGAGTTCAAGGCCAGCCTGGTTTACATACAGAGTGAGTTTCAGAACAGCCAAGGCTACACAGACAACTAGTATCTCAGGAAAAAAAAAAAACCAAAAGTCCAGTGTTTGTATTTTTTTTCTTTTGTTGCCTGTCCCTTTGCTGCTCTATCCAAGAAACCACGGCCAAGTCCAAAGTGGGAAAGACTAGTCATACATTTTCTTCTCAGAGTTTTAGGTCTATATTTAAGTGTTTGTTCCATTTTTGGTTACTTTTTATATGTGATGTCAGGTATAACTTCAGTCCTTCGCTTGTGGACACACACTTTCGCCAGAATAAGTTAGCTTTTGTATGTTCTTAAGAATATGTCCAGGAGTTTATGTCAGTTTTAGATTGCAGAGTGCCAAATGTTTTTCTGTCTTAAAGGAAGCTGACTTGCCAAATGCATGTTTTCCTCCCTCAGTTTGTTGGACTTTAGTGGACTCTTACTTAAAATAGGAATTTTTGTTTTGTTTTTTAGTTGCACATCCTCTAGTGCCTACAAAATTGATAATGTTATTTTCTTTCCTTCGTGACCAAGAATCCAGCAAGCTAAAGGTACAGAAAGTGGAGCCCTGGAACAGCGTGCGAGTCACATTCAACATCCCCCGGGAAGCGGCGGAGCGGTTACGGATCCTGGCTCAGAGCAACAACCAGCAGCTTCGGGACCTGGGGATTCTCTCCGTCCAGATTGAAGGTGCGTTGCTCTGCCATGTGCCCATCTGTGCTGGACAGTTAGGGTTGTGCCCCGCGGCCTTGCCCACTCCTCTGCTCTTATGTGTGAGACTCTGCAGCAGCTGTGTGTCCTGTGCTTCGTGTTGCAGAACCGTAGAGTAGAGAGGGCTGAGGGTGTTGCTCTTGGGCTCTGCTGGCCTTCAGTCTCAGACTTGGAGTTTTACTCATACCCTGCCAGGAAGTGACTTGTCTTTTGAAGCATAATCTCATTTTAATTGGCTTCCTTTTGTAACTTTACTATTTCCTTTAGTCATCTAGCAGATTAGGGAGTCCTAAACAGTCTTTTGTTAAGTGTTTATTGCTGGAGTGACCCTCTAAATGTAAAAATATGCTCAGTCTAATGCATACATAACATCCAGCTAAGCTTAAAGCTCTTGTGATGCTTGCTGCTGCCTCACAGAATGTAGGCCAAATTCTCCACCTGACCTCATGGCTTGCACAGTCTGAAGTCTTAGGCTAGTTAATTTCCCTCTCCAGCTCCCTGTTTTCCGGGTTCTTTAGTTTTCATTGGTACTTTTTTTTCCCTCACATACATTTATTAATGCCACTTTGTAAATGGTAGTTTGGCAAGTATACGGTGATGTTCCGTGTCTATTTAACACAGTTTGCTTAGGCTTAGCTGACGTGATTCATCTTGAGTGGACTCAGGGAGCGGTTAATGATGGCCGTGGGCAGGTGCAGGCCAGGTGCATGCCTGACTTTATAAAGGATGAGGGTCATTAACTCCCTTCCTACCCTAATTTCCTGGTAAACCTTGGTATAATAGGGTTTCATGGGGACCCAGGCATTCTTAGAGAGCTTAGAAGCATCTCAGCGGACCAAGGCCACAGGCCACGCAAGATTCTACAACAGACTGGGAAAGGTGACTTTTATTTGGTTCTTTGAACACACAGTTGTCCCTTCTACACACATCTTTTGCAGCCGCCTTCTGTGTGTGGAGTACTGCCCATATCGTTCCATTCTTCAAGGTTGTCCTTTCAGCCTTAAGTCCCTGCTGACTCAGACTCTTGCTGTGCCGTAAGAAAAGTCCCTTTCATACAGAGCACTCATCTCACCCTCCCTTAGAGTGGCTCTCTGGTTACTGTTTATCCTCCATGCTCTGTGAATAAGTGCTAGTAGGAAGGGGATCGGTCTGGTCCATATTAGTCTCTTTAGAAAAATGTTGTGTGAAAGCAAGAGGAGGATATAATAGCATCACTTTGCTTTACCACTTGGTATATAATTACAAATAAAATACGCTCCTTGCTGTTATGTACTCAGATGAGCCCATGGTCTTAATAAGGACAACTCTATGATGTGAATTAAATTTTTTTGTTTTTTGTTTTTGTTTGTTTGTTTGTTTTTGAGATAGGATTTCTCTGTGTAGCCTTGGCTGTCCTGGACTCACTTTGTAGTTGTAGTTGAGGCTGACCTCAAACTCAGAGATCCACCTGCCTCTGCCTCCTGAGTGCTGGGATTGCAGGCATACGCTACCACACCAGGCTGATGTGAATCACATTTATAGTTGATATAAACATCAACTGTGGGCAAATATGCAATAATTTTTCCTTTTTAAAGATATTTGTATATATATATTGTGTGTGTGTGTGTGTGTGTGTGTGTGTGTGTGTGTGTGTGTGTATGTGTGTGTGTGTGTAGGGATCAGAAGATAACCTAGAGGAGCCAATTATTTTGCTTTACCATGTAGGTCCTGGAGCTCAAATTCAAGTCATTAGGCTTGGAAGCAAATGCCTTTACTCTCTGAGCCGTCTCACTAGCCCTACATTGTGTTTTGGGACAAAGCCTTTTACTTGGACCTAGAACTTGCCAATTAGGCCAGCTTGCCTGGCCATTGAACTCCGGTGATCCTCCTGTCTCTTCCTCCCCTGTGTTAGGATTACAGTTGTGGTCCATGTACCACTCCAGGCTTTTTGAAATGGGTACTAAGACTCAAATTTGGGTCCTGAGCAATCACTTTACACTTTACCAACTAAGCTATCTCCCTAGTCTCCTGCTAGTGGAGAATTTTTAAACAAGGAGTGACATTACTTGATATCATTTCAAGAACTCTTGTACTTGGGAAGCAGAGTGAGGAGGCTGAGGCAGGAAGATTGCACAAATTTAAAGCCAGCGTAGGCTACAGAGTAAGATCCTGTCTTTAAATAAGTATATAAAGACACCTCCTACCCAAAAAGGGGCAAAAAAAGCTTCTGCTCAAAGTTTCTTAGCACATTTAGTCTGTTGCTAGCTCCTTCCCAGCGGTAAAACCTCCACAACCCATACTCCCTTAGGCTTTCACTCTTAGTTCCTAAAAGCAAGTCAGAGTATTTGATAGCCTCTAGTGATTGCTCCTTTATTGGTAGGATGTTGTTCCCTGGGTCTAGCCAGTCTGTCCTCTGATTAAGCTTTACCCAGAAAGCTCAGTGACAGAACAGAAGAAAGAATCTCCTTATTTGCTTCCTACTTTATCTTCAAACTGGAAACCAGGATCCTAAGTTATGAGAGGAATTGAGCATATAGTCCTTCAACTCCCCGGTGACAGGCCAGCTATATTTTAACTATCCACAAGGTGGAAGTGTCTTTTTTGGAAGGTACTATGGTAGTCAAAATTGTGAATATGGGCAAGAAGCACTCTGAAACATGTTTCAGAAGTTGTTTTTCCTTCTTTTTTCTTTTTTCAAGACAAGATCTCTGTGTGTAGCCCTGGCTGCCCTAGAACTAGCTCTGTAGACCAGGCTCTCCTCAAACTCACAGAGATCCACCAGCCTCTGCCTCCTGAGTGCTGGGACTAAAGGTGTGCACTACCACCACCTGGCTCAGCAGCTGTTTTTCATTAAACCAAGTAAGATTTAAGTTTTCTTAGAATCTCTTTCTATTTTTCATGGTTTTTTTGAGACAAGGTTTTTGTGTGTAACATCCCTGGCTGTCCTGGACTCTTTGCAGACCAGGCTGGCCTTGAATTCACAGAGATTCACCTGCCTCTGCCTCCCAAGTGCTGGGATTAAAGGCGTGCGCCATCGTACCCAGCTTCTTAGAATCTGTTTAATGAAATAATCCTATTGATCTTACCTACTGGATGAAACTCAAATGAGATAAAATTTTGAGATGGCTCAGGAGTTAAGAACACTTGCTGCTCTTGCAGAAGACCTGGGTTCAGTTTCCAGCATCCACATAGTGGCTCACAACCCATAACTCTAGTTCCAGGAGACCCAGGACCCTCTTTGGCCTTCTTTGGGTACTGTACACATGTGGTACACAGACATATTTGGAGGCAAAAGTCTTACATAAAATAAATCTTGTAAGAAAAAGAACAGAAGATGTAATGCACCAGTACGGCACGTGCTTACCATGTACGAGGTCCTGTATCCAATTCTCAACGTGGCCCATTAAAAACCTGTTTAAAGGATGGGAGCCCACCATAGAGGTGCTCTGAAAGACTCCACCCAGTGGGGGATCAAAGCAGATGCTGAGACTCACAGCCAAACTTTGAGGTGGATTGTAGGGAGTCTTAGGAAAGAGTTGGGGGATAGAAGGACCTGGAGGGGACAGGAGCTCCACAAGGAGACCAACGGAGCCAACAAATCCAGGCAGAGGAGGGTGCTCCAGAGACGATGCACCAACCAAGGACCGTGCATGTGAGGACCTAGACTCCCAGCTCAGATATAGTTGATAGGCAGCATAGTCTCCTTTGAGTCCCATAATACGGGGTGTAGGGACTACTTCTGACATGGACTGTGGCGCCCACTTGTTGATCACTTCTCCCTGCATGGGGCAGCCTTGTCAGGCCACAGAGGAAGAGGATGCAGGCAGTCCAGATGAGACTTGATAGGCTGGGGTCAGATGATGGGGAGGAGGACTTCCCCTATCTGAGGCCTAGTAGGGGGAGAGGGGCTGAGGCAAGGAGGGTGGGGCCTGGAGGAGACAAGGGAGGAGGCTACAATTAGGATGTAAAATGAACAAATTAAAGATTAAAAACAATCCTGTTGAAATGCTGTTCTTTGAGTTTCAGAGGTAGTTAGAAGAGACTTCTTATCATCATATGACATCTCTACCAGAAACCTGTAGGGATCTTTTTGTTGCTTGGTGTTTTGCTTTTTGTTTGAGATAGGATCTTGTGTAGCCATAGGCCTCCAACATCTTATATAGCCGAGTACAACCTTGACCTTCTAATCTTCCCCCCACCTCTAAGGTGCTGGCATAACAGGCATGTTCTAACACACTAGGTCTGTGCCATGCTGAGAATAGAACCCAGTGCTTTGTGCATGCTAGGCAAGGCTCTGCCAATTGGCTTATATTTGTGACACCTGGAAACCTTTTTTATAGTGCAGATATTGAAAGAATATTCACAAGTCTACAGTTAAATATAACAGTATCCCCATACTGCCCTGCCTTTTTTCCATATTAAACTTTATATCTCTTATCTTCTGATTATGAACTCCCAGAAAGAAATCAGGAATTTTGAGTTTCTGACAGTTTCTTCCTGTCTCCTTCTATCTCTCTATCCTGTGTCTGCCCACACACAATTTATGGGCCAGTTGAAAATAAATGTTCAAAGCCAAGTGCACTGGCTCATGCCTGTAATCCCAGCACTGAGGGAGTCAGAGGCAGTCAAATCTCTGTGAGTTCAAGGCCAGGTTGGTCTACAGAGGGATCCAGGACAGCCAAGGCTACACAGCCAAGGCTGTCACAGAAAAAGAAACATTGAGACTTTGAAGCTCTCTGACACTAAGCAACTTTATTAATGATTATGAGACCTGATTATGATCTCCCTGTGCTTGCTCAGATGGAGCAAACTACACAGGCTAGGATTTCAGTCTCATGTATTCAGAGAGCCAGACTGAGCTACCTAATGAGGGATTAGGGTTAGGGTTGTAATACTGAGTTATTCCTTTTTGTAGTGGTAAACTTAGTATAATTCTTCAAAACAGAAAAGTAATTCTTATGTAACTGCCTGTAAACTAAATCTGCATCTTACTCTGGCTATTTCCATTTTATAACTTTACTGTCATTTTCAGGGGAAGGTGCTATCAACCTGGCTTTGGGTCAAAACCGAAGCCAAGATGTGAGAATGAATGGACCCATGGCATCCGGAAATTCCGTTAGGACGGAGGCAGGATTTCCTATGGGAAGTGGTCCAGGTGAGTCCTCCTAGTTATTTGTGTGACATTTTATCAGTTTCCTTTTGGGGGCTTGAATTCTTTTTTTTTTTTTGAATTCTTAAGGTATGAGTCTTACCATATAGATGGGGTGTTTTGCAAACTCATTTTTATTTACTCAGAAAAAGGAGACATGAGTTATTCTCAAGAAGGTTACATTAACAGTCTGTACGGTCTTTGGCCTAAAATCGGATGAACACTAAGTTATAAGTAAACATATATAAGTGCCTAGTACATGATGAGACCTCTGCTAAGTGTTAGAAAGTAAGACATTTTCCACTCTCAAAATAATTAGTAGAGAATGTGGCTTTCCACCTTGTACCTTCTCTGAGCCTATGGATCTTTAAGCAGAGTTCTTATGTCTTATGTGCAATCTTCATGTATGTGGGATGATATGTTTTTATGTATTTTGACTTGAGGGAGTTAGCTGGAAGTGGCGGACATGCCTGTGCTTGCTCATCATATAAGATGCTAAGGCAGGATGGTCACATGTCTCAGAGTGGGAGGGAAGAATTTAGAAGAGGTACAAGTAGTTTACTTCCTTTTCTAGTAATCCCAGACTTTCTCCGTAATACTATGATTCATGCAACATTAGAGTTGAGTTGGCTTTTACTTTTAGAGCTGGGAAGTTGTGGGATTCATGGAAAGGAAGCCATTTGTCCCAGGTCAAGTAGAAATAGGTTTATATTCCAAATGTCCTCACTCTCAGATCTGTGGTTTTTTTTCACTACACTAGTGGCACTGAAACCTTAGAAGCTTAAGGAGTCTTTATTCAAGTAAAGCAGGCACAGCTGCTATGGTTGAAGAGGAGTAGGAGCCTGAGACTGTACACAATCTATTGCTCCATCCCTGGCGACCATGAAAAGCACGGCAGGAGGGGCTGTAGTGATGGCTCAGAAGTTAAGAGCACTTCTTGCTCTTGTAGAGGTACTGGGTTTGGTTTCCAGAAACCACATGGCAGCTCACAATCGTGTATAACTGCAGTTTCGGGGCATCTGATGCCCTCTTCTGACCTCCACAGGCACCAGGCACACACTTGGTGCATAGACATACCCACAGGCAAAACACTCATACACATAAAATACACTTTTTTTTTTTTAACTGTAGAAAGGTAGAGGAACTTCATTTATAAACTACTGTTCTGAACTGTAAGCAAGAACTTGGCATAGTTAGGCATAGTGGTGCATGCTTTTAATCCCACTTAGGAGGCGAAGGCAAGGGGATCTCTGTGAGTTCGAGGCTAGTTTGTTCTACATAGTGAGTTTCAGGACAGCCAGGGCTGTGTAGAGAGATCCTATCTGAAAATACCAAAACTAAAAACCCAAAGGATTTGGCATAGAATTTAAATTAGGTTTTTATATTGCCCATGCATTTTTCTGTTTACCTCAAGCTATTTACCCTATTTCAAGCAAATATATTATGTATTTTTATTTCCCTGAAATATAATGAATGTATTCATCTTTATCTTTAAAAATGAGATGATAAGGTCTGCAATCTTCAGAGCTCATGCTTAATAAGCAAGCATTTCATAACTTTCTCACACATGCTCTCTACTGTCAACTACATTCATAGCCCTCAAGATCTGTTTTATGACTCTGTCACAGTCTATTCTGTTGGACTGATATGAAGTGCAATATAAGAAATCATAGGTGGTAACATTGCCACTGTTGAAAGAGTGAAGGACAGAAGACCCTAGCTATCTTATGTGTCGTTAGTGAAGAAATGAATAGATGTGATATGAAAGCCAGGAAATCTGGGTTCTGAACTCAACTTCTGCCCACTAGCATTAATATTTTCTGGTCATAGGTGACCATAAATATCTTAAATTATATCCTAGAAACAATGTTAGAGAGCTCATCAAGTCTCATCAAGTTCAAATTCCTGTGTAGTACCAGAAATGCATGCTAGCATGTTACTGCCGAACATGTAGTCAGTGTGCACTGGAAATTTTCTGGGAATAAGAAGCTCATTGTGAGGCCAGGCAGTGGTTGCACACACCCTTCATCCCAGCACCCAGGAGGCAGAGGCAGGAGGATCTCCGAGTTCTAAGCCAGTTTGGTCTACAGAGTGAGTCCAGGACAGCCAAGGCTACACAAAGAAACCTTGTCTCAAAAAAAAAAGAAAGAAAGAAAAAAAGAAAGAAAAAGAAAGAAAGAAACTAAGAAACTCACGTGGTCCAAGTCATGAGAGCGCTCCTGTTTTTGGTGGGTTTGTTTTTGGTAAGGTCTTCACTGTATAGCTCTCACTAGCCTGCAACTTGCTGCGCAGATAAGGCTGACTTGTTGCTATCCTCCTGCTTTTTTTTTTTCTTTAATCTGAGTGGTGAGGTTTCAAGTGCGCACCACCATAATTCATGGTTCATGGATGCGCCTTCTAAGTTTGAAAATGGGATGGAATTCCACAAAAGTAGATCTAGTTTCAACATGCAACAGTTTATCTGGTTATCTTCTCTAACTAGAAAACTCCTGAAAGTTCCAATGTATAGCTGAGATTTTAAACACCAAAAGAACTTCTCAGAGAAAGAGCCAAGTTAAAAATGAAAATGTAAGTAGTGATAAACAGCTGGTATTGAGGCACAAGACTTTGAATCCCAGCAGTCAAGACCACGCCAAGACCAGTCTGAACTACATAGCAAGACCATGTCTTTGATGGGTGGAAAAGGGAGGAAGGAAGAAAACATAAAAACATCATGGAGAATCTGAAGAGCCAAGTGATTGGGTTGCCAGGAAGGCTACATGAAGAATGGAAAAAAAAAATCCCTCATGAAGCCAGACTTCACAGTGAAAGGTAGATTCTAAAAATGTTAGTTACTTTGACAGAGGGAGATACATGGGTATCTGCCTTTCTTTCCCTGTGCTCTCTTTGGAGGCTGATGGTTTGGGGGTTTTCTTCACTGACCATCTGCATGTTGAACATATAAAATGACCTGGAACAGCTTAACCTGTCATTAACATTAGGTGTGCTCTGGAGGACCACATTCTCAACACAGGCCATTGTGGACTGTCAGTTAAAACTTACTGTAAAAAACAAAATTGCACTAAATTAGTGAATTTTAGTGTTAAACTTCCATTTCTTTCAGCATTTTAGGTAATAAGAATATCAATGTGCTTAAGATTATAAAAAAAATAGGAAAAAAGATATTAACAGAATATAAGTGTATTTGGAGGGATAGAAGAACTTGTACAAATTTAAAGGCATCAAATAAATAATTTATTTAGCAAATTAGAAATATTTGGACTTCAAGGAGAATTTGAAGAAGTCATGCAGAATACAAGAGAGAGGGGAGGGGAATAAGGGGAAAATGGGAGGGAGGGGAGAATGGGAGGATACAAGGGATGGGATAACCATAGAGATGTAACAAGAATAAATTAATTAAAAATAAAAAAAATAAAAAAAATTTAAAAAAATCAAAAAAAAAGAAATAGTGGAAATATGAAAGTGGTCAAGAGACTTGAAGGATAAAATGAGAAGGTTTAGGCTGGGCGGTGGTGGCACACACCTTTAATCCCAGAACTCAGGGAGGCAGAGGCAGGCGCATCTCTGTGTGTTTAAGGCCAGCCTGGTCTACAAAGCAAGTCCAGGATACACAGTCCTGGGCTGCACAGTGAAACCCTGTCTCAAAAAACAAACAAACAAACAAACAAAAAACCAAATTAAGAAACTAAGGAACAATGTTAAAGAATAGCTGGAAAATTTCAGAGCTGATTTTTTTTTTCCCCCAAAATAACACAACTTCCATATCAAAAACTCAGAAATGGTAAGCATCACAAATAAATCCACATCTAAACCATATTGTTAATGAACAGAAATGGAAAACAGAATTGTTAAAGGCACTCCCTAAGCCCCACCCCATAAGAACCATTCACAACTCACTTCTCAGCTGGGCCATTGGAATCCAGAAACCTTAGAATAGCATTTCCAAAATGCTAAGGAAATAATTAGGAGCCTAGAATTTTAAACCTAGTTGTGCTATCAAAGGAACAGTAGAGGTTTTCCAAGACTTAAGAGGAGTGACTAGCCATGCTTCCCAGCTGACCTGCTGCTGTGGCCTCGTGGTAGAGGCAGAAGAAAGGTGCTGGGTGCTGTGCCTTGCACCTGCGTACTGTGGACTGTGCTAAGTGGCAAGGCTATATTAAAGAGATCATAAAGGCCATTCATTACCTTGCTTGCAGCACTCCCTTTCTTAATGTGATCCTTTGTGTTCCCTACTGATTTAAGAAGTGGATGAAGCTGTTCATCGCTTCAGAGAGAATCCACACTAGACAGTTTGTATCGTGCAGCAAGAAGGTCCTGCTCAGTATTTGCAATGGTTGTCTATGGGCACCATGCCTGAGGGTACTATTGTGTGTTTCCTAGAAGGCAGAGGCAAGCTGGCATGAGCCTCAGAACTATGCTACAATCATCTTCCACAACCCAGAAACTAAGAAGACCCGAGTAAAGCTGCCTTCGGGGTCCAAAAAGGTCATTTTCCAGGCCAACAAAGCTGTTGGTGTGATGGCCAGTAGGGGTAGAACTGACAAGCCTATCTTAAAGGCAGGCAGTGCATACCACAAATAAAAGGCAAGAGGAACTGCTGGCCACGTGCACAGGATGTGGCCATAAAGCCTGTGGAGTGTCCCTTTGGAGGTTGTAACTACCAGCACATTGCCAAACCCTCCATTATCCAAAAAGATGCCCCTTGCTGGGCACAAAGTGGGTCTCATTGCTTCCCACTGGACTGACTGACATGGAACCAAAACTGTACAGAAAGAAAACTAGAATTCATGGGCCCAATAAAGTTTGTTTCTTGGCCAAAAAGAAAGAAAAAGACATTTACTATTAATAGACCTTTGCTAATTGAACTACTCAAAGATGCATTTCAGGAAGTAGAAAGTTGAACCTAAGATGGAAGAAATGAAGTCTAAGAAGGAATGGGTGAGCTAAGGATTGTTAAACAGAGGTAAACCTATATAAGAGTAAGTAGCAATGACAATCAGATATTGTAGTTACATTCTAGGTCAGGTTTGCCTGTTGACACTTTAAAGATATCAGTAAAATAATAGAATGTACAACTTTAAGCAAGTAATAGAATGGTAGAAAGAAAAGGTGTGATAAAAAAAATCCAGTAAAGTTTAGGAATAATAAGACAGTATAGCATAGGGAGAAAAAAAAAATAATGTTAATATAAATGATAGAATGAATGATAAGCCAGACTGCGTCAGTAACTGGCAGTAAAAGTAAATGGATGGTGAACACTAATAACATAGAAGTAATTACTTAAAGTAATATTCTCAGATTTAGCTCTGTACTGTTTGTGAGAACTGTATAAAATATAAGGACTCATAAGGTTCAAAGATAAAAAGATTAAGGCCGAGTGTGTTGGTTGCATGCCTTTAATCCCAGCACTCATGAGGCAGAGGCAGGCGGATCTCTGTGAATTCAAGGCCAGCCTGGTCTACAAAGAGAGTCCAGGACAGCTAAGGTTTTACAGAGAAACCCTGTCTCAGAATAATAATAATAATAATAATAATAATAATAATAATAATAATAATAA
>OU015742.1:79273258-79305211 GCA_907169655.1 Acomys percivali
AATAATAATAATAATAATAATAATAATAATAATAATAATAATAATAACAACAACAACAACAATAACAACAACAACAATAACAACAACAACAACAACAAGAAGCAGCATCAGCATCCAGGTAAGTAGTAACCAAGAAAAAGTATATATATTTTTTTAATCAGACAAGACAGATGTTAAAATGAAAAGGATAAAACTGGGCATGATGGTACATGCCTTTAAACCTAGCACTAGGGAGGCTAGGACAGGTGAGTCTTCCTGAGTTTGAGGTTAGCTTGGCCTACAAAGCATGTTCCAGGACATCAAAGGAATTTAGTAAGACCCTGTCTCTCAAAATAAGACAAGAAAACAAAAAAAGGACTATAATATGGTCATGTTGGCATCTGCCTGTAATTCTAACCACTTAGTATCTGCTTGGGAGGGTCTCAAGCACAAGCCTAGTGACTGCACATCAAACTAAAGGCCTGCTGGAGCAATTTAGACTCTGTCTCAAAATGTAAAGAGTTACACATGTAGCTTGGTGCTAGAGTGCTGGTCTAGCATATGCAAAGACTTGAGTTCAGTCTCTAGTACTACAAATAATAATAAAAGATAAAAATCATGTAAATGAAAAAGAATATAGCTAAATTTTTTATATACCTGCCATGCGTCTGAATATATAAAAATTACATGGAGTCTTGGAGACTTTAACATCTGTTGGTATGAATCAAACTTACAAAAATCAATAAGGATAAAGAAAGTATGAATAGCATGGTAAGTTTTATATAGTGAGCCAAGCCTAGTGGCATACACCTTTAATTTCAGTGCTTAGGAAGCAGATGGGTCTGTGAAAAGGCCAGTCAAGGCTACAAAGATTATCATCTCCAAAACTCTCAAAAGCTTTATATAATGAATGTGTATAGAAACTATGTAATCCTAATTTCAGAGTTCTTAGTCTTTTTAAGCATAAATGGAATATTTATATGAGTTAACCATGTTTCCAAAAGCAAGTTTTAATAAATACCATGGAGCAATGTCCTATAGATTCTATGTCTAATCATAATGTACCTAAATGAGTGGCAAAATAAATAGTATGTAGGCAAAATACCCCATATTTTCAAAAATTTAGAAATTATAAAATAAATGCCTTTAGGATTTGAAAAGATAATCGTGATGGAAGTTGAAGTGTTTAGAATTTTATTAGAGTGTGGTAGTGAGGATGTATATCAATCACATTTTATGAAATACAGCCATTATAGAAGTTGGAAGGAAAGCTCAAAAACTGAGAAAAATGATGGTGCGTACCTTTAATCCCAGCACTCAGGAGACAGAAGCAGGTCAATCTCTGTGACTTTGGGGCCATCTAGGACAGCCAAGGCTACATAATTAGACCCTATCCCAAAACAAACAAAACCCAATTTTTTTTATAAAAAGGAATTGAGAAAAATTGTAAAGTAATAAGAAAGAAAATAATAGTAAACAGAAATAAGTGGAATGAAAACTATAATTAAGGAGCAACACCAAAGCACATTTCTTTTTAAAAAGCAACTAAGCTGGTGGTGTAGCTCAGTTGATAGGGGGTTTACCTAGCAGCTAGAGACTGGAGTTAGTGCTACACACCTGTGGTTCCCAGCACTCAAGAGGCTGAGGCAGGACTGTTGCCATGAGTTTGAGGCCAGCCTGTGCTAACTATGTAACAAACAAGACCCTGTCTCAAAATAAAAACAGAGAGGTTAGAGAGATAGCTCAGCAGTTGAGAATGCCTGCTCTTGCAGAGAACCCAGATTCAGTGTTCAACACCCATGTGGTGGCTCACAATCAGCCATAACCAGTTCCAAGAGACTCAGCACCTCCTCTGGTCTCCACAAATAGCAGGCATGTAAGTGGTGTACACACATATACATACAGGCAAAACATAGTATTTCTAAAATATGTCATTAGAAAAAAAATTGGCCAAGCACAATGGTGCATGCCTGTAATCCCAGCACTCAGAGAGGCAGAGGGAGGTGGATCTCTGTGAGTTCAAGGCCAGCCTGGTCTACAAAAAGTCCAGAACAGGGCTATACAGAGAAAAAAAAAGAAAGAAAGAAAAAAAGAAAAGAAAATTTTAAGCTGAGTATGGTAGCTCATATCTGTAATCTTAGCCCTGCCTGACGCAATTTACCATGAGTTCCAGACAGGTCATTAGAGTAAGATCTTGTCTCAAAAAACAGCACGTGCGCGCATACACACACACATGTGTACCAACTTCAGAATGTTATTCTAGGTATTTTTTTTCCTCCTAGGACTAATAAGAATGACGAGCCCTGCCACTGCTATGATGCCCCAGGGCGGGAACATGTCATCTTCCATGGTGGCACCAGGCCCCAGTCCAGAACTGCAGCCCCGGACTCCGCGCCCTGCCTCTCAGTCAGGTAGTGTCTGCCAGGCTTTGAGAATTAGCCAGGCTGGAACTACCTGCAGGTACCATGAGATTCAGCCACTGAGGCTGGATTTCTAACTGCTTTGTTCCAAAGTCTACCATGAATTCTCACAGCTAAATGTCAGCGTTTCTTCTTAAAGTTGCTTATTTTACCAGCTATGCTTCAACATTCCCAAGAAGCATGCTGTCCTAGTTGAGGGTTCTCTTACTCTGAAGAGACACCGTGACCATGGCAGCTCTTATAAAGGAAAACATTTCATTGGGTCTGGCTTAGAGGTTTAGTTCCTCTAAGGCAGGAAGTATGGTGTCAGGCAGGTGGACATGGTGCTGGAGAAGGAGCTGAGAGTTCTGTATCTGCATCAGCAGGAAGAGAGAGTGACACCCTACCTCCAACAAAGCCCCACCCGCTCATTGTGCCATTCCCTGTGAGGCTATGGGGCCATTTCCATTCAGACATCATGTATACCTTGGGATGTTTAGTCCTATAAGATACATCATGACAGAATTTTGAAGTCATATGAGTTTGGTAAATGTTTCATAAGTTGGGCTGGCATGGTGGCACACACCTTTAATCTCAGTACTCGGGAGGTAGAGGCAGGCAGATCACTGTGAGTTTGAGGCCAGCTTGATCTACAAAGCGATCCCAGGACAGCCAAGGCTAACACAGAGAGACCTTGTCTCAAAAAAACAAAAGATATAAAAATAAAAATTTAAAAAGAACTTCATAAGTTAACATGTTTACAGCACTAAGCTTCTTACAGTAAAGAAATTTGTCTGAAATCATTAGGTCTAACATTTCCCAAACCTAGTTGACTATTTTATTTTGTTTTCCTGTAATAGTAATTTGCTCCTCGACACCTGTGTTTAAGGCAGCATTCATCTTTAGGTCTGCTGGTGTGCTGTTGGTACTTAGAAGATACTCATGGACATGATAATATTGGTGGCACCAGCAGATCCAAGCCAGTGTGCTCAGATCTGGGTCGTAATAGGTTAATTATTGTTCACTCTCTTTAAACAGATGCAATGGATCCACTTCTCTCTGGACTCCATATACAGCAGCAGAGTCATCCCTCAGGATCTTTACCTCCAGCGCATCACCCAATGCAGCCTGTTCCTGTGAACAGACAAATGAACCCAGCTAATTTTCCCCAGCTACAGCAGCAGCAGCAACAGCAGCAGCAGCAGCAACAGCAGCAGCAGCAGCAGCAGCAGCAACAACAACTGCAGACAAGACCTCCACAGCAACATCAGCAGCAACAGCCACAGGGGATTCGACCACAGTTTACTGCTCCAACTCAGGTGCCTGTTCCTCCAGGCTGGAACCAGCTGCCTTCTGGAGCTCTACAGCCTCCGCCAGCCCAGGGCTCTCTGAGCACAATGACTGCAAATCAAGGGTGGAAGAAGGCTCCCTTGCCTAGCCCAATGCAACAGCAACTTCAGGCAAGACCTTCCTTAGCCACGGTACAGACACCTTCTCACCCTCCCCCTCCTTATCCCTTTGGCAGCCAACAAGCCTCACAAGCCCATACAAACTTTCCTCAAATGAGCAACCCAGGCCAGTTCACAGCTCCTCAGATGAAGAGCTTGCAGGGAGGGCCCTCCAGGGTCCCAACCCCCCTGCAACAGCCCCACCTCACCAACAAGTCTCCTGCCTCCTCACCCTCCTCCTTCCAGCAGGGATCCCCTGCATCCTCCCCAACGGTTAACCAAACTCAGCAGCAGATGGGACCAAGGCCACCTCAAAATAACCCACTTCCCCAGGGATTTCAGCAGCCTGTCAGCTCTCCAGGTCGGAATCCTATGGTTCAACAGGGAAATGTGCCACCTAACTTCATGGTGATGCAGCAGCAACCACCAAACCAGGGGCCACAGAGTTTACATCCAGGCCTAGGAGGTGAGGAACACTGAAACTATTTGTGTTAGTAAAGTTACTGGAGATAGATTTAAGTAGAGTGTCAGCTTTTAGTATTAATGGAGGGAGTGAAATGAGAATGTAATCATTTGGTTTTGTGATACAGTGATAACACTTGATATAACTTAGTTAATGTATTTTTATCTTGATATACTATGTAACATCTTACTGGTTAAATATAAGCTAGCTCTCTGGATAAAAATGCCGGGAAAGTTGAAAATAGAGATGTTCATTTTGTTTCAAACTATTTTTGCTTAATCTTGTACTAGTACGTTAAAATGTCCAGACCAAACATGTATTTTATTAATAATTTAAACTTCTTATTTGCTGAAGGATTAAGATTATACAGTTGAGCAAAAATGAAAAGATAAGAACAGGATTTTATTGGGGAAAATGCCCTTCTACTTTACCAATTTTGATAATCCTAGTTAGTAAAATAGTAAGCATGGTATTTTTAAAGTATTAAAGGGGACTAAGTTCAAAAATCATTACTTTTATAGTTTTATAATGCCAATGCCTGCTCCTTAGAGAGGGAATTCCACTAGTTATACCTAAAGGAGATTTATTTATTTATTTTGTAAGGTGCCTCTTGTATGAAGATAAAGCAATGGAGCTTAATGTGTGAGAGGTAAAACGATTACAGTAAAACTTATCCATCTCCATGTTTATTATTTATTCTTATTAATCATCTAGGGCACATGACTGTGCTTGGAGCTTTTCAGTAAGGTATAGAGAGTGTCAGTAAAAATGTCATCTGATAAGCATATCCCCCACCAAAAGATACCCATTGCCTACCCAGAAAAAACTCTTGCATCTTGAATGCAACACAGCAAAGGCATGCTCCCATGGTTTCTGGTGAAATTAAGTTGCTCAGCAGTCCTTTCACTCTCTTCTAATTGCTTTTGTTGAAATATGGGCTCTAATATTTGAGTCCTAAGATGCTTTTAGGAAATGTAAGGGCATTTTTTGCTCCAAACTTTGCTACTCTGGGCATCTAGCCCTAGATCAGTGGAATCTGGGTAGTCCCTTCTGCAAATATGATTACTGATTCAATTACAATGAAAGAATGTACATGGGGACTTGTTGCTGCTAATGGAAGGACAAATGGATATTTGTCTACAAAGAGCTTTTCAGGGCATTGGAAATTTGCCCGAATAAGCAAATTTTAAGTGAGCATTAGGTATTTGTTGCTTTCATAGAGCAATTGATCTGGCCACATCAAGGCCTGTGGTACACACGAGTGGATCTGAGATTCTCTTTATTGCAAACATGTTTTTCTGAAATTAGGCCTTCCTAAAAGGATGTAAACTTGAGTAAGGTTACTTCAGAGCATGGTTTCTGGTACCGTAATTATCCTAGTTGCAACAGATCTTTGAGAGAAAGGCATAAGTTGATACAGCCTCACTTTGAAGCTCCTGTGAACTCAGCTCTTCCAGAGAAACAAGGGCAAACCCTGGAGGGAGGGAGACTTTTCTGCAAAGATTTCCCTCAAAGGGAAACACTGCCCATCAATCCTTAACTGGGGCCCAGCTCTTTGTTTTATAGTATTTCATAACCATTTGTTTGAATACGAGAGAATTTAGCATATCCCTTTGGTGCCTGTGTCACAGTGTATAAATATTGGGAATCTGTTGTACTACAGAGAAAAGTGAGCCCTCAAACCTTGCTGTGGTATGGCCTCAGATCACATGTAGGGAGCAGATTGCCATTTTTTCCTTGGCATGTTCTAAGTGTAAATTTTTTAGTATTTTTCATTTGACAGTGCTCATGTAAGGGATTGTGTTGATTTTTTTAACCATCTTTCCCAACCTTATTATTAAAGATCCTACCAGTGTGACAGAGAGAGCTAAGCCAGTGGAAACTCCATGCAGCTCATCCTTCCTTATCCATTCCATATCTCAGCAAGAGTATAAATTTGCTAGATAACTGCCTCACTCATTGTTTTCTATTAAGGAATGCCTAAACGCCTCCCACCCGGCTTCTCAGCAGGACAGGCCAATCCCAACTTTATGCAAGGTCAGGTGCCTTCCACCACAGCAGCTACCCCTGGGACTTCAGGAGCCCTTCAGTTGCAAGCAAATCAAAATGTCCAGCATGCAGGTTTGTTTATTTTTATTTAGCCACTTGTATTTTAGCATTGTTAGGGTGGTAAATACCTTGAAAGACAACAGGGGTATACAATGAACAAGTCCTGGGCTTTCTCTTTAATTTCAAACATGTAGATAATCTTTGAGGGTGATGACTGAAATAAATGTGGGGGGCAAGGGGGGAGTTATATTTCCCAAGAATCAGGAAACACCTTAGGAAAGGAAATGAAACTTCAGAGCAAAAGTCACACGCACACACAGACCAACATGTACAGACACACACAGACATATACATACAGACACGCATACAGATAAGCACACACTCTTCCATTTCTTTCTATATACGGCCAAAAGTAAATAGCTGAAGTCATTTGGTCTATATTGCAACTATTCAGTCCGCTTAGTGGAAGGAACAAGTCTCCAAATCCTTGCCTGTTTCAAATCCATCTGTGGCCTGACTTGTTGATCCCTGGATTAGAGTTTGCTCAAGCAAAAGGCATTTTGGGAAAAAAAAAAAACATAAATTCATATGTATGTAGGTATATGGCATGTTTGAACATCTAACCTTTCAAATCTCTATATACTACATATTAGCTTCATTTGTCTGAATATCTAAATTGAGGTATGCAATGTGGCATTTTTTACAATTTAAGCAGGCTCAATAGTATAGTATATATAAGAAAGTTCAGAGAAGAAATAACATGTAGTGGATTGGCTAATAAGTATTCCGTGAAGCGTTGTGTAAGCTTTAATGTCATGTTTCTGGTTTTCTTTTGGTTGCTTAGCAACAGCGTGACTAATCTTTTTGCCCTTTCTCATTGACGTTGTTTGGACTAAGTTAGCTTAAATTTTTCTGAACTTCATTTTTATTATAAATTGCTTAAAGAATGGGAAAAATTCTAGGGCCTGAAAGTCAGCAAGTAAAAGTGTTTTTTCTGGCCTTCCTTGCCAATAGGCATATTTGCCTATACACACAACACACACACACAAACACACCACTCACATACATACTCATAAATAATAAATAAATAAAAATTTAATATTTTTAAGAAATAAAGAATGAGGGACTAGTGAGATGGCTTAGTATTTTAAAAGGCTTTGTGCTCTTCCAGAGATCTTGTGTACAGTTCTCAGCATCCGTATCAATGGCTCATAACTACCTGTTATTCTGGATTCTGGAGATCTGATGCCTTCCTCTGGGCGTGCACATATGTTGGCATTCATTCACATGTGTACATACAGATAAATCAAAATGAAAAATGAAAAAAAAAAAGAATGAGGGTAGGCATAGGGGCACATTCCTTTCATCTCAGCACTCAGGAGGCAGAGGTGGGAGGATCTGCAAGTCCAGGCTAGCCAGGGCTACACAGAGAAACCCTGTCTCAAAGGGAGAGGTGAATTTTTCACTTAATAAAAACTTTATACTGTCACTTGAAGAGTGAGGATAAACTATTTGATGCCTCCTATCTGCTAATAAAAAACTGCATTCTTGAGTTATATGAATTAGTGTTTTATAGGAAGTTAAAAAGCATAAAATTCATAATCCTTGGGGCTGGAGAGGTGGCTAGGTGGTTAAGAGCACTGACCCATGTTTGCTTCCCAGTGCCCACATGGTGGCTTACTCCAGTTCCAGAGGGGCTGATGCCATCTTCTGGCTTCCACAGGCACCAAGCACACATGTGGTATACAAACATGAACAGGCAAAACACCCGTACACCTACAATAAAAGTAATTTTTTAGATTTATAATTCTTCCACCCTGGCACAGCTATTTGTCTTTTTAAGTGAGACCTCCATGTGTACTTACTGTCTCCATGTCTCCGCTTAAAGCAGTTGTCTTCCTGGTGCTAACGCGGCTCTTTTCACATCTATCACTTTCTATTCTGTTACCCTGTTTTAGTTTTCTGTTAACTTTAATTACTTCCTGAAAAAAAATGTTATTTTATATTTTGTCTCTTGCCAACTATGCCCTAAAGGAGCAAAGATCTTATCCACTCTGTTTATTGATATTAAATTAGTATTGGAAATACCCTGTTGTTATTGGATACTCAATAAATAATTGAGGCTTAGATGGCTGTATACTTGTATATACAACGTGTATAGCACATACAGTTTGAATTGATGAAACTGGTTTAAAAAGCCTTCCTGAAGTTCAGGAAAAACTGTGATAGTGTGAGCAATGAACAGTGTATGCTTCCCTCCTAAGCTGGAGCATGGCTGGGTTTGTAGCTTCATTAGACTGCCACTTTTTTAGTTTCTATTTAAAGTTAAAAACACAGAGATAGGGCATGGTTCAGTCAGTACAGACTTGCTGTAGAAGCATGAGAACCCATAGAAAAGCCGAGTGAGTGTGGCAGCTACCCATAATCCTAGGAGACCATACACATTCAAACATGCATACCACGCACATGTACATACATACACCAAAAATGACAGGGATAAAATAAATCACACCTGCTCAAGATGTGTACAGCTCAGTAGGAGAGTGCTTACCAGGCATGTAAGATGCCTTAGGTTCATTGTTTTTATTTTTGGTGTTTTGAGATAGGATGTCACTATGTACTCCAGGCTGGCCTTGAACTTAGGACAGTTCTCTTGCCTCAGCCTCCCAGGTGCTAGAATTACAGGCATGAGCCACTTTGCCCAGTTAAGAATTTTTTTAAGCCAAACATATGGTGCCCTTAAAGGCAACTTGGACCACATTGTTTCAGAACAGCCCACTGTATAGTGAGGTCCTGTCTCAATAGAACAAACAAAATAAGATAAATGGTTACTCATTTGAAGTGGGTGGGGTAGATTGGGAGTGTAGCTCTTAATAGAATTCATGCTAGGTGTATGGGAGGCCCTGGGTTCAATCTCCAACATCACAGTGAGATTTGGGGATAAAGCAAGTAGCTATAGGAATATTCCAAGGATCTAACAATAAACAATGCAAGAGGCCAGATAGTACCTTTGGTTTAAAGAAAACTTAAAGCATGTCCTATGTGGTGCACTAGAGACTGCCACAGAGTAGGATCACAAAACTATTAGCATCTTCCTGTCCACAGCTTCCAGATAAGAAGTTTGCCATTTTTAGGTGACTTTAGCAGAGGTACTCTGTCCTTAGGAAATATTATATACTGTCTTCTTTAAAATGCAGCATCCATGTTTTTAATATCTGAATAGTATTCCATTGTGTAAATGTACCACAGTTTCTTTATCCATTTTTCAGGAGGGACATCTGGGTTGTTTCCCAATTCTGGCTATTATGAATAAAGCTGCTATGAACATGGTTGAGCAAATGTCCATATGATATGGTGGGGCATCTTTTGGATCTATGCCCAGGAATGGTATAGCTGGGTCTTGAGGTAGAACTATTCCCAATTTTCTGAGAAAGTGCTAGATTGATTTCCAAAGTAGTTGTACAAGTTTGCAGTCCCACCAGCAATGAAGGAGTGTTCTCCTTTCTCTGCATCCTTGCCATCATGTGCTGTCGCCTGAGTTTTTGATCTTAGCCAGTCTGACGGGTGTAAGGTGGAACCTCAGAGTCGTTTTGATTTGTGTTTCCTTGATGACTAGGGACGTTGAGCATTTCTTTAAGTGTTTCTCAGCCTTTAGATATTCCTTTGTTGATAATTCTGTTTAGTTCTGTATCCCATTTTTTAATTGGATTATTTGGTTTGGTGGTGTTTAATTTCTTGAGTTCTTTATATATTTTGGATATTAGCTTTCTGTCAGATGTAGGGTTGGTGAAGATCTGGGAGATAGAAAGACCTGGAGGGAAGCCAGGCATGGTGGTGCATGCCTGTAATCCCAGCACTTGGGAGGCAGAGCAGGTGGATCGCTGTGAGTTCGAGGCCAGCCTGGTCTACAAAGTGAGTCCAGGACAGCCAAGGCTAACACAGAGAGACCCTGTCTTGAAAAACAAAAAACAAAAACAAAAGACCTGGAGGGAACAAAAGCTCCATAAGGAGACCAATGGAGCCAACCAATCTGGGGTGGGGGGGTGCTGTAGAGACTGATGCACCAACCAAGGACTATTTGTGGTGAGGACCCAGACCCTCTGCTCAGATGTAGTAGATAGACAGCACAGTCTCCTTGTGGGTCCCATAATTTGGAAAGTAGGGGCTGCCTGTGGCATAGACTCTAGGGCCCACTTGTTGATCACTTTCCCCTGTACAGGGCGGCCTTGCCAGGCCACAGAGGATAGGATCCAGGTGGTCCAGATGAGGTGTGATAGGCTGGGGTCAGATGATAGGGGAAGAGGGCTCCCCCTTTCTGAGGACTAGGGCAAGGGGTAGGAGAGATGCAGGAGAGAGGGTAGGACCAAGAGGAGATGAGGGAGAAGGCTACCATCGGGCTATAAAGTGAGCAAATAGAAAATAAAAATAAAAAATTTAAGTTTAAAAGTAAATAAAATGCAGCATCTAGATTTTAAACACAGTTTTTAAAAGGCATACTTTTTGAAGAAGCATTTTTAAAATGTCTTTTCAGTGTTCCTTAGTTTTTTCTAGAGGACACTGGTGCCTTCTTTGTTTCCCTTGTTTATTCATAATAAAACTCATTTTCTAGCCCATGATGGTTTTTGTTAATTTCATTCACAATAAGATAGTTACAGCCTTGCATGGTGGCATACACTTTTAATCTCAGCACTTGGGAGGCAAAGGCAGGTGGATCTCTGTGAGATCAAGGCCAGCCTGGTCTACAAAGCTAGTTTAGGACAGCCAGGCCTATTACACAGGGAAACCCTATCTCGAAAAACCTAAAAAGAAAAAGGTAGTTACAAGCCATATTATAAAAATTAATGCCTCATTTAATCTGAAAGTAAACTTTATCTTCTAATGTTATCTTTACGCTAGTATATGAGAGTAAAGACCTGTTTTCCCTGCTGTATGATCATGGAAAATTTAAGCAGTTACCTCTATCCTATATTACACCTCCAGAGTCTAAAATACTCAAAGAAAGTGTATAGAACACAGTACATTTGTGTTAGTCATTAGATACATGGATGATGGGTGCCTTTCTAAGTATATAATTTGTGTATCATAATAATATGATGATAATTTTTCATTCTTTGTTTTTGTTCTTAAGGTGGTCAAGGAGCTGGTCCTCCTCAAAACCAGATGCAGGTGTCCCATGGGCCACCAAATATGATGCAACCCAGCCTCATGGGAATACATGGCAACATAAACAACCAGCAGGCTGGTAGCTCTGGGGTTCCTCAGGTGACCCTGGGCAACATGCAAGGCCAGCCCCAGCAGGGCCCACCATCTCAGCTGATGGGCATGCACCAACAGATCGTGTCCTCCCAGGGCCAAATGGTCCAGCAACAAGGAACTTTGAACCCTCAAAACCCTATGATACTTTCAAGGGCCCAGCTTATGCCACAGGGCCAGATGATGGTGAACCCTCAAAACCAAAATCTTGGACCTTCACCCCAAAGGATGACCCCACCCAAGCAGATGCTTCCCCAGCAGGGTCCACAAATGATGGCACCACATAACCAGATGATGGGGCCTCAGGGGCAAGTGTTGCTCCAGCAGAACCCAATGATAGAGCAAATAATGACCAATCAGATGCAGGGGAATAAGCAACAATTTAACTCTCAGAACCAATCCAATGTCATGCCGGGACCAGCACAGATAATGAGGGGACCAACTCCGAACATGCAAGGAAACATGGTGCAATTTACAGGGCAGATGTCAGGACAGATGCTGCCTCAGCAAGGGCCTGTGAACAGCAGTCCATCTCAGGTTATGGGGATGCAGGGGCAGGTTCTGCGGCCGCCAGGGCCCAGCCCACACATGACCCAGCAGCATGCTGATCCTGCTACTACAGCAAATAATGATGTCAACTTGTCTCAGATGATGCCTGATGTTAACATGCAACAAACCAACATGGTCCCACCACATGTGCAGACTATGCAGGGAAACAGTGCTTCGGGAAACCACTTCTCTGGCCATGGGATGTCTTTCAATGCACCATTCAGTGGTGCACCCAATGGAAATCAGATGTCCTGTGGTCAAAATCCAGGCTTTCCAGTCAATAAGGATGTAACGTTAACAAGCCCATTGTTGGTCAACTTACTGCAAAGTGATATTTCTGCCGGCCATTTTGGTGTAAACAATAAACAAAATAATACCAGTGCAAATAAACCGAAGAAGAAGAAACCGCCCCGGAAGAAGAAAAATTGTCAGCAAGATCTAAAGTAGGTCATGATTAGTTTACCTCAACTATTACTTGTTTGTTTCTGTGTAGACATTTATTGATAGAATTTTTGTTTGGTTGGTTTTTGTTGTTGTTTGGGTTTTTGTTTGGTTGGTTGGTTTTTGAGACAAGGTTTTGCTACAAGCCCTGGCTGTCCCAGAACTCACTCTGTAGACCAGGCTGGCCTCAAACTCAGAGATCTGCCTGGCTCGGCCTCCTAAGTGCCAGGACTAAAGTTTTGCTCAACCTCTGCCTGGCTGAAAGTTTTAATCATATTTAAAATTAGGGCTGGGATGTGGCTCTGGAGAGTACCTGTCTACCATGCACAAGGAATGAGCAGGGAATGGCGGCAAGAAACCCAAGAGTTCAGGGTGGTCCTCTCCAAGTTTGAAGCCTGCTGAGCAAGATGAACCCTGTTTCTAATGTTAGCACAGACATGGTTACCTAACAATAGCCAGTTCAAAGTTATCTTGCCTTTATCTGTGCTCTTTTCCATTATCATTTTGTTTATGGCAAATTTGCTTTGTGTATATGTCAGTGCTTTTGTGGAAGATACAGTTCTTTTATATAACCACAAAATAACAGTAGCATGCCTAGTAAAGTTAGTCTTATGTTTCCAAATAGTGTTCACATTTTTCTATTTCATTTTTCTTCTTATAGTTTATTTAAGGATCCAAAAAAAGTCAGTATCTTCCAATTGACCAATAGATCTCTTAATTCTGCAGTCACAGTGGGAGTTGTATCCCCTTAGCCTGAAAAGTGACCAGTGATATCCCAGTGCCCTTCTACAGAGCACAGACCTCAAGGTTACCCTGACTGCTTGGGAAACTCAAGAAATGTGTTTGCTGAAGGGAAAACTGCTCATGGAGATACCCTGCCATCTCACAAATAGGGGATTTTTTTTTCATGTGTGCTTTTCCTCTAAAAGATCCTTATCATCCCTAAAAGCTTAAATCAGTTTAACTTTCAGTAAAAGTTCCCCAGAGGAGCTCTTTCATAAGATACAACAGGAAGGGTAATTAGCATTTATGTTTCATATCCTAATCCTGAAATTACATATTAAGTTATGCTTCTGACTTTTGGCTAAATGTTTCCTGAATGTTTGAGATGGATTTTTAGCCTATAATCATAAAACTACAGTTCATAGACATTAACAGGGATGAGTGACTAATGAACACAAAACCATTGTTAGGGCAAGTATGGTGGCTCACTCTTGTTAGCTCAACACTCAGGAAGTTCAGACAAGAGCCTAGCTTGGCCTTCATAGAGAGAGAAGGGGGAAAGACTGGGGATGGGGAGAAGCAGAGACAAGAGAAAACTCAAACAAGGGAGCTTTGTTTAAATAAGCTTAAACATTCAAACTAAACCCAACTGCCTTTACCCAAGCTTTTCTGCAACATTCTTTGGTTTTAGCCTATTATATAAACTTGCTACTTCTTGAATCTTAAATATTAAAAGACAATCATTATATATTAACAACATATGTTTCCTGAATTCAGACTTAAACACTTTACCTCTTTTTTTTAATGACTTTATCTATTTATTTCATGTATATGAATGCTCTATATGCATGTACACCTGCATTCCAGAAGAAGGCATCAGATCTCATTATAGGTGGTTTATGAGCCACCATGTGGTTGCTGGGAACTGAACTTAAGACCTTTGGAAGAGCAGGCAATGCTCTTAACCACTGAGCCATCTCTCCAGCCCCTGCCTAACTTTTCTTATACCTGGTCCTCAGTTAAATTCCTGCTGTTATTAACCTATCTAAATACCATTTTTATGGTAGTAATTATTTTATTCCCCTCAATTGGCTGGCAATAAAATTGCAGTTATTCATTTTCCAAAATAAATATTTTTGCTGTCTTCACCAGCCTTCTGAGAAATGTTAATTGTTGATTCAACACACTTTTAAAAGGACATTGAGCAGGCATGATGACACATACCTTTAATCCCAGCACTCAGGGAGGCACCGGCAAGCGGATCTCTTTGAATTCGAGGCCAGCCTGGTCTACAAAGTGAGTCCAAGAGGACAGCAATGGCTACACAAAGAAACCGTGTCTTGAAAAACATAAAACAAAAGATCTTATAGAGCATTGGGGCTCCTAGGAAAGAGACAGTAGGTGTGGGAAGGTGACCTACAGTGAGTTCTACCATAGCTTACCATGAACCCTGTCTTAGACTATTGCAACCTTTGTTTTCTCATCCGTAACAAAAGGAGACTGGAGCAGATAACTGAATTTTGGTAGATTTTGTTTCTTTGTTTTAGCTATATAAAAAAAAATTAAAGTGAAAGATACCACAAAACCCTCTTTTATGATTTGAAATAAGTGGGAAGTTATATAAGAATCAAATTAGTATAATGATTTGGTTGTGCTTTGAACTTGTTGAATGCTGATGGGTTTTTTAATTTGTTTTGTTTTTTTGGGCGGGGCGGTTTCCTCTTTTTATTTTTTATGTGTGTGGGTATTTTGGCTGTGTGTATATCTGTACACCAAATGCATATGCGCCTGGTGCCACCAGAGGCCAGAAAAGAGTGCCAAATCTTCTGGATCTATAGGGACAAATGGTTGTGAGCTTCCATGGGGGTGTTGGGAGTTGAACCTGGATCTTCTGGAAGAACAGCCAGTGCTTATAACTTCTGAGCCATTTCTCTAGCCTTATGCTACTGGTGGTGCTTTTTTTGTTTGTTTGTTTCAAGGAATTTATGTGGTTTATGAAACTATAATGGAGCAAAATACTATGTAAAAGGAGATAATCAGAACAAAGGGAAATTAAGGTAGGAAAGAAAAGTGCAACGGGAGATAGGAAATAAACCAAATGAGGAGCACAATCATCCCAGTTCCTCAAAAATATGGTTGTTAGTAGGGAAAAAAGAAAGTTTTTCCTTTCTTTCCGACTAAAATTCTAAGTTACAAAAAGAATCCAATGGTTTCATCCAGAAAGCCTTCATTTTGCAGCAAAGCTAAGTAACTTTGTTGGGTTATTCTCCCCCTCTGTTCTCTGAGCACTGTCTCCATCGGTTGCCTTACAAAGTCTGCTGAATCATTGGCACCTAGTTTGAATTTAATAGCCTCACTGAAAAACTGGTTTCACTGGAATAGCATTTCAGAATATTGGTAGCTCAAAATCCTGATCAGGCATTAAAACATCTAAGGGGTGTATCATTCATTGAATGATTATGAATATTCAATATTGATTTATTGCTTTAGTAAACCAGTGGTTACTCCTTAACCAGCTTTATACTCAAATAACCACACAGGAGACCAGGATCTATTTAACCAGCCTAGAGCACAGTGCTGCACAATCACTACTCCATCCTAAACCTTCCAGCTAGTACACTTTCCTCCCTTTCATATGTCCCACATTATAATTGCTTTTTACTCATATTCTAGGGCCAGCTCATTCCTCCTGGTCTTCCCAGGTCCTCTCCACGAGTATCCCTTCTCTCCTTCCTGCTCTTTCTCCTCCCTTCCCTGGACCAGGATGCCCACCCTATTCTCTGTCTTGTTCAGCATTGGCTAGTTGGCTTTTATTGGCAATACAAAGAACAAATGGTGACAGGTTTACACAAAGTTGAGACAGGAGATACTTAGAATAAGCATCACAAATGCAGTGTCTGGATTGAAACCAGATAGCGGGGTTGAGAAATCAGCATTTGAATGAGCAAGGGTAAACTGCACAGCCCACAAGACTGTTATGCCAACAATCATTGTTTGAAACATTATACCAGGAAATAGAGAGTAACCCAGAAAAAGTACAGTGCTAAGATAAAGTGAATGTTAAGGTTTAATGAAATGGCCAGGTTACTCATAAGTCAGTGTTCAGTATCTAGACTAGAAAGATGCAAATAATGATAAGAATGATATGTAAACACATTGTAGTTGTTTAAAGTAGGAAGAGGTGGAGCTAGGTTCGTGTTTCCCTTATACTCAATCTGTGCTGCTTCTATTGTAGCACCCCAGATAACCGGCCAGCGGGGCTAGAGGAAGCCGACCAACAGTCATTACCTGGAGAACAAGGAATCAACTTGGACAACACAGGCCCTAAACTGCCAGAATTTTCAAACCGGCCACCAGGTGATAAAATATTAGCTAAAACTGTATACTTTGCATTGTGTGTGCACCTTTGCAAGGCTTCTTTCTCTTAAGTGAAACAATAATACTTTCTCCACTAACTAGTCTGCTTCAGAAATTTAATGTGAATTAAGTTACTACTTCTAGCATAACTTCTGTAGGTATACTTGTAAATGCCCACAGGTGCACACCTGTTTAAGTAGTTGTCATTTAAGTCCTCAAGTCAGACTGAGCGCCTTTTTGGTCAGCAATGTAGTTCTTGTTGGCATCAGAGTAAAATATGATGCTATAGAGATCTACTCCCTGTATCATGTGTGCCTGCACTGCTTACTTCCTGAGGCTTTCTCAAAGCAGAGGACTACTGTTAGGATTTAAAACAAGATGATGTTTTAATAAAAAAAATGTAAATTGTAACTCTTTAAAACATACACAATATATGAAAAGTAGCAAATATATACCCATGTGACTACCATCAGCCTAATAGCTTATAATAAATACTGCCAGCAGTATTGAAGCCACGTCTCTGACTATAAAATGTTTTCTTTTAAATGTTTTATGAAAATCTGAAATTGATTCTTTCCAACTGAGGCATCATGGAGCCAAGAGCAGAGAACACAGCATCTCTATCCATGTTTTCTTTTGGCCTACACAATGACTTATAACCTTATTCCAGAGTGAAAGTCAAATTACACAAGCCCTTTCTCAGGGATATAAAGAGTTAATGCTTTATTTCTTCCTCTTAAGCAATTTTACCTCCTTTTTGGCATATTAATGAAAGTAATACTTTTAGGGCTAGTCGTTAATCTGGTTTTGATTTATGTATTTCAAATGTATATCCATTATGATGTCAAGACTTGATGTTACTTATTACAAATTGCTTAGCATCCTGCGGTTGTCACTAATGAGCCGCCACAGCAGCACTGTTGACGCTAGGCAGTCTCTAGTTTGTGGTGAGTATGTTCAGAAGACATTGTGAGCAGGAAGGTAGGTGGCCTCTCACCTCAGGCATATCTGAACTCTATGGATTCCAGAGTTCCTTCAAACATTTATTGCCTCCTGCAAACTGGGAACCTGAAGCTGAATTTGGCCTTTAATGGATTTGAATTGCTAGTGACGTCTAAATAAATCCCTGAGTTTAAGTGACTTTAGAAATACGCAATTGCTGTGCAGTTGGGTAGTGTCTGCAGGACCCTGATGGCTCATGCAATCTACTTCTTTCTTCAGTACCTGCCTGGCCCCTAAAGGCATCAAGGCTTTGTATCTCTTGACTAATAAATGTAGTTATTGATTGTGTTGTGGGACATTGTGTGGACCTGGCTTTCCCTTTCAACCATCTATCCCAGTCTGTCTTCTTACTGTAAGCCCCTCTGGACTGCTTCCCCCAGCTTCTGGACCCTTTATAATAGCTGAGCCTTTAGCTCTTGCTTTTGAGAGACTGCCATGTCATCTCTATTACTGTCGGTATTTACTGTGCTGTCTGATAAACTCATTTGAAAGATGAACGGCATCTGTGTATGGCTCTGACACAAGTGAACTTTTTCAGAAATTATAATATTCTTAATATAGGAACCCCAGATTACATAAGAACCTGTTGTGCTTGACCTGTTGGAATGCCAGATTTATAAATATCAAGAAGCTACTTGACCTAAAACAAAACAAAAGGATTTTTAAAGAAAACCTTCAAAACTGAGCCAGGTGTGGTGGCACAGCTGCCTATATCCCCAGCACTTGCAGGGTGGAGGCAGGAGGGTTAGCAGTTCAAGTTCATCCTCAGCTGCACAGTGAGTCTAAGGCCGTCCTGGGCTGCTTGACACCCTGTCAGAAAAAAAAATCAAAGACAAACAAGCAAGCAAGCAAACAAACAAACAAACAAAAACAACTTCAGAACTGGATTCTGCTCGTTGGTACCATGGAAATCTTTGACTAGAAGACAGTGACTCTGTAGATCACAGAGTCTGACCAAAAGCGTTTGGTAGCTGCTCTAAGAAAATCTCAATCCAGAATTTCTTCCAGCTGCCAGAGCCAATTATTTGTGTTCTTACACTTTCATGCAACAGTGGAATAAATATAATTATGGAATCACATCCCTGACATATATGCCCATTTTCCCACAATGAACCACTTCTTGGCATAATTTGAATCTTCCTTCTATTTATGCTGATTGCATAAGGTTTTTGTTCAGAAAATCCAAGTAAATCATCACAAAAGAGAGAGTCATGTATGACAATGCCTCTGGGAATCTAGAAGGCATTGTTCTTCAGGGTGCTTGTCCAAAAATTATTTTTTATTCCTGAGGTCTGTGCTTCTGGCTTATTTGTTCTTCAATTGTGGATTCATAGAAAATACTTTTCCAAATAAAGACTTCTGTTTATGAAGGTACATGGAGATTAATATGCATGAAAACTTGAGTACTTTATTTTATTTTCACCATAATAACCAGCCCCCATTGCCCCTCTGTTTATGAAATGGGGGCACACCTAAGGCAGTATAGTGCATTCAGTTTCCCCCAAGGATCGAGCCCAAAGGATACAGCATAATAGATGGAGACCATGGACCAGAGTAATTGAAATCCTGTTTAAAAGAACTCAATCATAGGATTACATATTTTACTTTTACTGAAGGAATAAAAAGTCTGTTTACATCAAAACCAAGTCTTAAGAAAAACAAGTCCTCTGCTACAAGAAAAAGTGATTTCTAATGTGTTAATTCATATGCACAGCGAGTTACTGACTATTTCTACATGAGACCTAAATGCTGGGCAGAAGGCTACTTGCTGTTGATAGTTTTCTCCTTTTCCTGTTCCGGTGGTAGAGCCAACCATTTGTAATGCATGGCACAGTCTTAACGCAGTAATGCTTCATTAGCAGCCCGAACACCAAGGGGCTTCATGTTCTTAATGCTTTGCTTTTTGCTTCCTTAAGCAGTGTGCCCCCTTGCTTGTGTCAAATAATTAGGGGCTGTCCTGGGAGCAGCATGCCTGAGGTGTTTGTGCACAGTCTGCTACCTATGAGTACTGCTTAGTTATACTCAAAAGGTAGCAAAGTTTTCTTGCTGAAAAATCTAACTTCCCTGATTTTGGGGGGCTTGTTTTAGGTTATCCTACTCAACCAGTTGAACAGAGGCCACTACAGCAGATGCCTCCTCAACTCATGCAGCATGTGGCACCCCCACCACAGCCGCCACAGCAGCAGCCACCACCACAACTGCCTCAGCAGCAACAACAGCAGCAGCAGCCACCACCACCTAGTCAGCCACAGTCTCAGCAGCAGCAGCAGCAGCAGCAGCAGCAGCAACAACAACAACAACAACAGCAGCAGCAGCAAATGATGATGATGCTTATGATGCAGCAAGATCCTAAATCCATTAGGCTTCCAGTCTCCCAAAATGTCCATCCTCCACGGGGTCCTCTGAATCCAGACTCACAGAGAATGCCCATGCAGCAGAGTGGCAATGTCCCTGTCATGGTTAGTTTGCAAGGACCTGCCTCTGTGCCACCATCACCTGATAAACAAAGAATGCCAATGTCTGTGAACACTCCTTTGGGAAGTAATTCAAGGAAAATGGTATACCAGGAGAACCCACAGAATTCTTCTAGCTCACCACTAGGAGAGATATCCTCACTTCCTGAAGCTAGTGGCAGTGAGGTACCATCTATTTCAGGAGGCCCAAATAACATGCCCTCACATTTAGTAGTTTCTCAGAATCAATTAATGATGGCAGGGCCCAAACCTGGACCATCTCCACTTTCAGCAACTCAAGGTGCAACTCCCCAGCAACCTCCTGTAAATTCCTTGCCTAGCTCCCATGGCCACCACTTTCCAAATGTGGCTGCTCCAACCCAGACATCTAGGCCTAAAACACCAAATAGAGCCAGTCCCAGACCCTATTATCCTCAGACACCCAACAACCGCCCTCCTAGTACAGAGCCTTCAGAAATCAGTCTGTCACCAGAAAGACTCAATGCCTCCATAGCAGGACTCTTTCCTCCACAGATTAATATTCCTTTACCTCCCAGGCCAAATTTAAATAGGGGCTTTGATCAACAGGGCTTAAATCCAACAACTCTGAAGGCCATTGGGCAGGCACCTTCAAATCTTACCATAAATAATCCTCCTAATTTTGCTGCCCCACAAGCTCATAAGTTAGATTCTGTGGTGGTGAATTCTGGAAAACAGTCTAATCCTGGAACGACAAAACGGGCAAGTCCAAGCAACAGTCGTAGGTCTAGTCCTGGGTCTAGTAGGAAAACTACCCCAAGTCCTGGAAGGCAAAATTCAAAAGCCCCTAAACTTACTCTGGCTTCTCAAACAAGCACAACCCTGTTGCAGAACATGGAGATGCCTAGAAATGTGTTGGTTGGTCCCACTCCACTTGCCAATCCCCCCTTACCTGGAAACTTTTCTAACAATAGTGGGCTTAATCCCCAGAACCCCTCCATGCCTGTGCCTGCAGTGGGGACTGTTCTTGAGGATAACAAAGAGAGCGTGAATGTTCCTCAGGACAACGACTGCCAGAACTCCCAGGGAAGGAAGGAGCAGATAAATGTTGAACTGAAAGTAGCCCCTACCCAAGAATCTAAAATGGTTGTCCCTGAAGATCAATCCAGAAAGGATGGGCAACCTTTGGATCCTAACAAACTCCCCAGTGTGGAAGAGAGCAAAAATCTGATGTCTCCTGCCATGAGAGAAGCACCGACATCATTAAGCCAACTCCTTGACAACTCTGGAGCTCCTAATGTGACCATTAAACCCCCTGGGCTTACAGATCTGGAAGTAGCACCTCCTGTAGTCTCAGGAGAGGACCACAAAAAAGCATCTGCCATTCCCACACTGCAGGATCCGCCTTCTAAAGAGCCCTCTAATTCCGTAAACTTACCTCACAATAACGAGCCGTGTTCAACCCTCGCACATCCAGAATTGAGTGAGGTCAGCTCTAATGTTGCACCAAGCATCCCTCCAGTAATGTCAAGACCTGTCAGCTCTTCCTCCATTTCTACTCCCTTGCCCCCAAACCAAATAACTGTATTTGTTACTTCCAATCCCATCACCACTTCATCTAACACATCAGCAGCCCTGCCAACTCACTTGCAGTCTGCATTGATGTCCACAGTCGTCACAATGCCCAACGTGGGTAACAAAGTCATGGTTTCTGAGGGACAGTCAGCTGCTCAATCTAACGCCCGGCCTCAGTTCATTACACCTGTCTTTATCAATTCATCTTCAATAATTCAGGTTATGAAAGGATCACAGCCAAGCACAATTCCTGCAACCCCACTGACAACCAACAGTGGCCTGATGCCTCCCTCCGTCGCAGTTGTTGGACCTTTACACATACCTCAGAACATAAAATTTTCTTCAGCTCCTGTCACACCTAATGTCCCTTCCAGTAGTCCTGCTCCAAACATACAGACAGGTCGGCCATTGGTCCTTAGCTCACGAGCCACTCCTGTTCAGCTGCCTTCCCCTCCTTGTCCATCCTCTCCAGCCATCGCTCCTAATCCTTCTGTCCAGCAAGTAAAAGAATTAAATCCAGATGAGGCCAGTCCTCAGATGAACACCTCAGCAGACCAGAGCACTCTGCCCTCTTCCCAGCCAACCACAGTAGTTTCTCCCCTTTTGACGAACAGTCCAGGCTCCTCTGCCAATCGGCGAAGCCCAGTCTCATCCAGTAAGGGCAAAGGAAAAGTGGACAAAATTGGCCAGATTTTGCTGACCAAAGCTTGTAAGAAAGTTACAGGCTCTCTGGAGAAAGGGGAAGAACAGTATGGTGCGGATGGAGAGACTGAAGGCCCAGGGCTAGAGACCACAACTCCTGGGCTCATGGGAACAGAGCAGTGCTCCACAGAGCAGGACAGTAAAACCCCAACACCCTCAGCACCCACTCTACTAAAAATGACCTCTAGCCCCATGGGCCCAAGCTCCACCTCAACAGGACCCATCTTACCTGGCGGTGCTCTCCCCACCAGTGTACGCTCAATAGTGACCACACTGGTACCCTCTGAGCTCATCTCCACAGCGCCAACCACAAAAGGCAATCATGGTGGCATAGCATCTGAGCCACTTGCAGGTGGCCTAGTGGAGGAGAAGGTGGGATCCCATCCAGAGCTTCTACCCAGCATAGGTATGTACTTGAGCTTGGCATCAGCTCCTCATGTCAGTTTTGTGCTGACCTGTCCCACAAGAGAGAAAGCACGAGCCCTTTTCTACTTAAAGGAAGAAAGTTGGCAGTAGTTTTAGACTTGCTTACTGAACGTACATTGAAAAAATGCTTTTAAGTCCCATGTTCAGTTTTTGTTAACATGGTTCTTTCCTGGCTTCTGGACTGATGACATGTTTCATTTTCATATACATATACATATACATATATGCATATACATGTTTCTCCATTTAAAAAGCATTTTCATACACATTATCTCACATCATCTTTATACCAACCATGTGATGTATTCTTACTCCTTCCTGTGGATGAAAAGATTGAAGCTCAGAAGTGTTTAGTATTAGTTGAGCCTCTACTCTTAAGTCTCTGGCCTGGCCTGGTCCCGTGAGTGTGAACAGCAACTGCTCTATGTATTTCCCATAATGAAGACTTACTTGTTCGCTTTGCCTTGTTCTCATTATATGCTTCCTGTTTGGGCTGCTCCAGAAAAGCTCACCAGAAAACCAGGTTTCGTGCTAAGCAAAGGAAGATCTTCAGATAGGCTTGGGTTGGTAACTACCAGCATTTGCCAGCTTGATGGGCTGGGGCAAGTTTCACTTTCCTTCTTTGTAATGTGGAGACATAACAAAGTTACAAGATTTCAGTGAGGTAATGCATGTGACATGCTTAGCACAGGACCTAAAATATGGTTCTATGGTTCAATGTTATTACCCGTTTCCTTTGGATGTGTCTCTTAGTAAATTCCACTAGTGGTCATCTATTTCAAGGTATTCATTTCCTGTGTACTGCAAAGGTAGTTAATACTGGAAGCACAGGTGTCCTTGAAGGTACTCTCTCCTGTGTGGCTCAAACGGTGCAGAAGCTCTGTGCTCCTTGAGACAAGTCAGTGGTATGCTGCCCATAGCTGGTAGGCCTCTGCAGTATCTAAGCCAGCTAATAACACCTCTTTTATTTATGCAGCTAAAATACTTTGAGTGCCTACCAATTAGGAGGAGGAGCAGAAAGAATACAAGCATCAGGTTATGATCAGAGTTCAGATTTTAGCTCCACTGGTTGCCAGTTACAGTCTGGTGAGTTCCTTGTGCTTCACCTGTAAGTGGAGATTGTAATTACTACCTCCAAGATATGTGCGGCTCAGAGAGAGAACTTGAATATCAAGTGTGAGCATATGGCTTCATTCAGAGCTCTGGAAAGGTTCCCTCCCTCCTTTCTCCTGCAAAGAGTCCATTGTCCTTTAGGAGAGAGCCTTCTCTGGGCAGGCCTCTGTGTTTCAAGGTTGAATATTGTTGATGTAGGTGACTATAAGAATGAAAAAGAGAGCCTGGCGCAATGGCGCATGCCTGTGATCCCAGCACTCAGGGAGGCAGAGGCAGGGGATCTCTGTGAGTTTGAGGCCAGCCTGGTCTACAGAGTGAGTTCCAGGACAGCCAGGGCTACACAGAGAAACCCTGCCATGGGGGGAATTAAAAGACAGCTGGGTGTGGTGGTGCAACACACTGCACATAAGACAAGGAGGTGAGACGCTCAAGAGCAGAGCCATTCTCAGCTCCATAGTGAGTCTGAGGCCACGCTAAGCTACATGAGGCCTTGTATAAACCAGAAGAAACTGGTATGGCTTACGTATATTCTCTACTGCTTAATATTTCCATTTCTGTTTCTACATTTTCCCCTCGGGTGTTAAGGAAATAATAATGCAGTAATTAGAAAATATTTTATTTGGATTAAAAATGATAATAGAGAAACATGTAAGCTTTAGGGAGATGAACTGGCAATCAGAAAGGGTTCAATTTTACTTAAGACCACCTGCTTTATTTATAGTGATTGATTCTATTCTTTTTCAAGGGACTTCTGAGCTCTTATCTTGAAAATGTGAGAAACCAATTCAGAAGTTAAAAGTAGATGTTAAGGTATAGTTTTAAGCTTCAGCAGAGAAGCATCCAAAGTAGATTCTTAGGTTACTAAGCAGAGAGAGAAATATACAAAATTTAGTTTCCACCAAAGGGTAAAACTTACTGCTGCAGTTTATCATGAATTTTAGGCTGAAGTATTAAGGTGAGAGGGCACAGCCTTCGCAGCCCTGGCATACTTGAGGCTTAAGTCTTTACTGTGTAATCCAGAAAGGTTCTATTCCAGACTGTATTGTGTATTCTAGTTCTAAGTTCTAACTAGTGCCTAAGTTCTTTCTGTCTTTCAAAGACTTAATTCTGACATTTCTACCTTAAATATTCCTTTACATTTTCAGCCTAGGATATTCTTTTGCTTTGGCCTCCCATGCACTTTATATTTTATGTATCTCTTTCCATATGACATCATAGTGCAGTGTGCCACGTGTATTTATCTTCAGTACTAGGCTGAGTTTCTGATGTACAAGGAAAATGAAATCTCTAAGGGTGCCTGGCATATTGTCTAGCCTCTAGAAAGTTCTTACAGCTATTTGTTAGAAAAGTAAATAATACTGATTTATTATTAAGTATTATTAAGTATTATTGTCTGTTTCATGCCCATCACTCTTGCTAGATGCTGTAGAAAAGTACAGAATTGTGTGTTGTAGTAATCAAGGAGTGTGTATATCTCCAGAGGGGTAAGAGAATTTCTTAAATGTTGTGGTAAATGGTATAGTCATTCTAAAAGTAGCTAGGTTGCTTAATATGACATAGTTTTTAGTTTAAAAAAACAAAAAACAAAAAAAAACAGCAGTCAGGACTATTGTGGTGTGGTGCATGCTTGCTGTAATCCCAGCACTGTAGAAGCTGAGGCAGGAGGATCAAAACTTTAAGACCAGGCTGAGGAAACTAAAAAAGACCCTGTCTGAAAACCAAACAAAAAAGAAAAAAAGAGTCATGACCTGAAATTGGCCCTAAAACTGTGCTTACGGTGCCATCCCCTCCCTGGTGGTTCTTTATCTCTGTAAAAAGAGGAACCGATCCTGGAGTGGTTGTCCTTGCTGCTGAGGGTAGAGTAGGTGGTTTGTTAAGTACATATTGAAGGTCAACTTCTAATGATACTGTTTCAGCAGTTACTTAGTTGCTTGGATAATGCATTTTGGTTTAGTTAGAAAAAAAAGTAAAAGATTTACTTGTTTGTTTCTTGCCTTAGCCCCTTCACAGACTTTAGTCCCAAAGGAAACTCCAGCCACAGCACTGCAGGGGTCTGTTGCCAGGGCAGGTAAGGTACCATTTAGAATACCTTCTCAGAGTGGGGTGGGTTACCTGTGAGGGAATGAGTGTTGTTCTCGTGCCAGTAAGTATCTGGGACTGTCTTTCTTGTTTCCAAGCCAGCTTAAACTGAGCGGCAGAACTTGTGTAGTACTCAGCGGCTGCTTCCCTCTCAAGAAGGGCGTCTCCGTGCTTGCTGTCTGCCTGCCACCGCAGTTGTTTCCCTGTCCCATGACTGCTATCCATGGCTGGCAGCTGACTAGTTGGCATGTGGTTGCTTACCAGGGTGGCAGGCATGAATGTACCAAATGTGGTTGGATTGTCATGGTGGATGTAGAGGTGTATCCAAGCCTCTGTGCTTACAGTGAATCATCCCAACCATTTCTGGATGATTTTAAGTTTCTCCCCATGACCAAGTATTATAAATAGCCCTAGTAAATAGCATTAGGGGTAGATTTTCTGGAAGGAGAATTCGGGTACAATCTAACAGATAGCTGCTGTGAGATGCTGGGTCAGCTCTGAACACACACGTACCTTGATGGCAGTAAGAGCACTTCCCCCTTTGCATAGTAGACTACCAGAGTTGATAAGTATCATGGACATGGTTATAGTTTTACTTGGTTGTCACAGAAGGGCTTTAAAGGGCAAAAAAAAGGGAAAGTTGGAATGTCATTGACAATGTGCACATGGGCTGATGGCTCAGCAGGTAAGAGCTCTTGCTGCTCTTTCGGAAGGACAGATCAGTTCCCAGCACCCACATCTGGTAGGTCTTAGGTGCCTGTCACTCCAGCTCTAGGGATCTTAGAGTCTCTTGTGGCCTTCTCTTTGGATACTCTCATGCACATCACACATCTAACTGTGCGCGCGCACGCGCACGCGCGCGCACACACACACACACACACACACACACACACACACACAAAAGAAATGAAAAGAAAAATGTGTATATTAGGTGAATTTGTGTGCTCCAGCTGACCCAGCAAGGAGGTAGAAAACCCAAGAAGGAGTTGTGTTTGTTTCTTGTGATGATATATCAGGTTATATGGAAGAGATTTTGGGAACTAAGCAGAAGACAAAAAGCAAGGATTCCCTTCTGGCAGCATTTTACAGTGAGGACAGTGAATGTCCAACCTCCTCTCCTGAAAAGAGCAAAGTGAGCATCATATCAACAAATAATAATAGTCAATATTGAGCTATTATTAAATACTATATTAAAACTCTGTATTGTTTCAACTTCATCTTAATGTAAAGCAGATAAGATAGTCACCCATACTTTTCATAGGAGGCATTGAGTCCTGAGAAGGCAAATAATTTGCACATGAGCACATGAATAATAAGAAATGACATACAGCAGATATGGTGGATCATTCCCTGTAATTTCAGCATTAGGTGGCAGAAGGATGGTTACCATGAGTCTGGGCTAAGTTGGGCTGCATAGTGAGTTCCAGAACAGCAGGGCTACAGAATGAAAACCCTGTCACAAGCTCCCATAACACTTAAAAAACGAGAGAGAAAAAGAAAGAGTGGAGGTTTAAAAAAAATTAAGCCCAGTAACTTTTTCAGAGAGATTACCTTGTACTTCTTCCTTCAGGCAGCTTAGATACTGAGCATGAGGCACTGGATTCTCTATGAAGGAAAAGAGGGCAGGGCCAGGGAGGTCAGAGGTAGGAGACATGATTGTCAGGTGCCTCTGTAAAAACTAGAGCTACCTAGAGGCACATTAATAGAAGTAGAAGGTTTGGCATGGGCTGGTGGTGGTGTTTTTGGGCTGGTGCTGAAAAGAAGTGTCTAGTAAACTCAGAAAATGCTCATGGATGCAGTCCTGCTAGACAAATTGGCTTTAATTGTTTCTAGGTCACTGTCTAGTGGTTGATGTAGTCTATGATGTTATCAGGAAAAAAAATATATCTATAAGTAGTATCTCAAAACAGGGCTCTCTGCCTTCCAAAATTCAGTGAAAATGTTGTTCAAAGGGAAATGAGTCTGTAATAAACACTCTACTATATTTAAAGGTAATTGCCTTTAAAAAGAAAATGCAAGAGTGTGGTGATATTTTAATAATGAAAACAATCTTTTTAATGAAAGGAGGAGGCTTCTTTTATTCACCCAGTTTTTTTTTTTTAAGATTTATTTATTTATTATGTATGCAGTGTACATCAGATCACATTATAGATGGTTGTGAGCCACCATGTGGTTGCTGGGAATTGAACTCAGGACCTCAGGACCTCTGGAAGAGCAGTCGCTTCTCTTAACCTCTGAGCCATCTCTCCAGCCCTACTCATGCAGTTTTAGCTGGATACAATGTGAGCCAGACAGTTCTGTTGATCCACCCAGGTTTATTTCACAGTGAACTATAAGTAAAAATAGACCAAGGAAGTTCTTACATCTCCAGCAAACCAAGTTGGATCAGTGCCGATTTTGTCTCCATACCACACAGAATGAGACTCCTGCAGGACATGGAGACTGTTTAGTCTAAATATAGCATTCTGGATACTGGCTCATACATAACAAGAGCTTCCATATCTCATTCTTGCCTTTGTATTTTTTTACAGAACTTGAGGCAAATGCTGCCATAGTCTCTGGACAAAGGTAAGATGACCATTTCTGCAGACTTAGCATGACCCTGACATGTATGTGTCTTTGAAGGATCTCAGCTTAGTCTTTAAACTTCTCGCCTTGTCCTTCTCCTGTACTCTGGCACCATTTGTTTTACTGTTCATATAGAGCTTCTGTGAGTCCTCACTCCTCCAGGGGAACATCTCAATGAAACTTGGTGAACCGGGAGTGGTAGCACACCTTGATCCCAGTACTCAGGGAGGCAGAGGCAGGCGGATCTCTAAGTTTAAGTCCAGCACAGCCAAGGCTACACAGAGAAACCCTGTCTCAAAAAAACCAGAAACCACCCCTCCAAAAAAGCTAAAATTGATGACTAAGTTTCTGTCTTTTATGATTGCTTGAAAACTGACAACATATTTGTCATTCAACATAGTGAGGAAATAAAATGTTCTGTATATAAAAACTACCTTTTTTTTTAACTGAAGATCCTCAAATATATCTTCTGAGCATAGCTGTTTGATCCACAAAGGTGAAAGAGAGAAAGCCAGGTAGGTATGATGTAACCCCAAACCCATGCTTGTGTCCAACTAGCTGTGCAACCCTTTATAACCTAACAGATGGGGCACCTTATTGCCCCAGAGAGCAGTGTTCTCTCTCAAGAATCATTCCTCTTTAGTGAAAGAGTGCAGTAACACTTTAAAGAGTGTCTCATATTTGTATAGAAATGTAGCTATGTAAAATATCTTCATAACCATTTTCTCATTGGATCTTCATAACAGCTAATATTTTTTTACTATTATTCCTTGTCATACTATGAGCTACAAGCTCTCTAGATACACTATCTCACTTGATTTTCACATTTTCCATTATGATAATAAAACATATCAGATAGTTGAGAAATCTAAAGATCTAAATTGCCCAGGGTCACAGATAGAGCAAATGGTGAAATTGAGATTTCCAGCCCATCTCTGTCAGAGCCCCCACGTTTGCCATGGATTACAGTAGACAAGTCGGAATTTATAGTAAGGGGTCAAATATTGCAGTTGGTAAATCACAGCTCCTCCATCGTGGCCCCTGATATCTAATTCCAAATTGATTGCTATTGTTATTCACCACCCATCTGTTCTTATTTGAATTGAACTGACACTTGAATTCATATGAGTTTCTCAAATAATATGCCAACTAGTTGTCTAGAAAAAGTCTATCAAGATCAGATACATCTCACAGGTATCTGTTTTCAGAGCTGCCTGAACATTACATTGACCACACAAGCACAACGGCTGTATTGCTATGGCTTTTTTCTTTTCATTTCTTTTTCTTTTTTCTTTTTTTGGGTTCCACCATTAGGAATTGTCCTTAGAAAAACTGACTATTTTCTGGGCTCAAACAGAAAGCCATCCCTAGAGCCTCTAAAGGGAAGTGTAATCCTCTTTACTTGTAATTCCACCCTGCCTCCAGTCTGGCCTCTGGGTGATATAGGGTAGCAAAAATAATGAATAAACAGTTATGGCTCAGTTCCCAACCATAGTGTTATTAGCACAGGGTCTTCTGGTAGGAGCGAACAGTGGAATAGTGATAGTCGATAATCAAACCATGATTTGTACCTCTATGGAGCTTAGTGTCATAAAAGGCACAGGACATTAAAATAGAACATTCAGAGGTGGAGAGAAGGCTCCGTGGATTAAGGGCAGTGTCAGCTCTTCCAGAGGCCCCGGGGTTCCCAGCATGGTAACTCAGCTCTCTGTAACTCCAGTGTCAGAGGATCCAGTGCCCTCTCCTGGCCTCAAGGGCATTGCACACACATGTGCACAGACATACAAACAAGCAACACACACATAAAATAAATAAATCAACCTTTAAAAACCTCATATAATAGAACATCCAATGGATACTTGAGGAGGTCATATGTTTAGACTGTGAACCCAAAAGAAGACACAAGTCCACAGGGAGAGAGAGGCACGGGAGACTTCCCAGAAGAAGCAGGCTTTAACTTGCTTTATTGTATTGCACTTCAGTTCTATGCCCTGCAAGCAAATTTAATGAGAATTTAAAAAAGCTTAATAAGCATTTAGAGCCATGGATATGGTAAGTTTTATTAATGAAATTTTCAGATTCATACCAGATTAAACCCAGGTGTGGTAGCACATGCATGCAATTCTAGCACTTGTAAAGTACAGGCCAGAGACCTAAGAGTTCAAGGTTACAGCACTCGGGAGGCAGAGGCAGGAGGATCGCTGTGAGTTCGAGGCCAACCTGGTCTACAAAGCGAGTCCAGGACAGCCAAGGCTACACAGAGAAACCCTGTCTTGAAAAAAAAAAGAGTTCAAAGTTATCCTTAGCTATATAGTAAATATGAAGCTAGTCTACACTACAGGAGACCTTGTCTTAGAAAAAGAAAAAAAAACATGAGTGAACTGAACTGCCCAGGAACTCATTTTGTAGTCAAAAAAATAATTTCTAAGACAGCCGGGCGTGGTGGCGCACGCCTTTATTCCCAGCACTCGGGAGGCAGAGGCAGGCGGATCCCTCTGAGTTCGAGGCCAGCCTGGTCTACAAAGCAAGTCTAGGACAGCCAAGGCTACACAGAGAGACCCTGTCTTGAAAAACTAATAATAATAATAATAATAATAATAATAATAATAATAATAGTTATTATTATTTCTAAGACTGCATATAGATGTGTCATAATTAAGTAAGCAATTATTATTAGGATTTTTATGTCTCTGTGAACTTGTCCCTGTGTCTTTAATAACAAAAGTATTACCAATTTTAAATCTTGACTTGAATGAATGAATAAATTAAATCCCAGAGTTGGAGGAATTCAGTATATTCAGTGGATTATGAAGATCATTATTTAGGTAGTTTTGATGTTGTTGGTTTTTGTTGGTTGGTTTTGGTTTCTTGTTTTTGGTTTTGTTTTTTGAGACAGGGTTTTTCTGTGTATCCTTGGCTGTCCTGGACTCACTTTGTATATCAGGCTGGCCTTGAACTCACAGACATCTGCCTGCGTCTGCCTCTGAGTGCTAGGATTTATAGGCGTGCACTATCGTGCTCAGCTCAACATTATTGGGTTTTGTTTTTGTTTTTAAGATTTATTTATTATGTATACAATGTTCTGCCTGCATGTACACCTGCACACCAGAAGAGGACACCAGTTCTCATTATAGATGGTTGCTGGGAATTGAACTTAGGACCTTTGGATGAGCAGACGGTGCTCTTAACTGCTTAGCCATCTCTCCAGCAACACTGTTGGTTTTAATTAAAGCTCTGTAAAAGGATTTCTTTACAGTGAGTTTTAGAAATACACACCTATAATTACAGCACTCAGGAAACTGAGCCAGAAGGACTGCCCTGATTTCAAAGCCACACTACACTACATAGCACACACACACACACACACACACACACACACACACACACACACACAC
>OU015742.1:79305221-79324076 GCA_907169655.1 Acomys percivali
ACACACACACACACACACACACACACACACACACACACACACACACATTTTAAGATTTACTTCTTTAGGTACCTAGAAATGGAGTTACTAGATTTGGATGACACCAAATCCTCCCAGCATCAACATTACTGACTTCTGGGTCAGATGCTTATTATAAGGGGCTTCCTTTTTACCACATAATATTCATCCAAATATGCCAGTGGCACCCTTCCCAAATTGGAAAAACAAAACAAAACAAAACAAAGCAAAAAAATTATCTAAGTCTAGGAATGTAGCTTACTGATCACAATTGCTCCTTATTGAGAATCTTTAGGTTACACAATTTATACTCCATCATAAGTATATGAAAATGTTTTTGTCTGTGTCTTTAATAACAGTATTAACCAATTTTTACTCTTTGCTTGCTAAAAAGCCAGGCTGGGCATTCAGCATACCTAAAATAGGTTGTGACTATACTCCCATTGCTTAAGTAATTACTATGTCCTTATCTAACCAATATATGCTCAAATTTTCCTAGTCACTGCCCAAATAATATTTTCCTTTGAAGACAGGGTCTCTCTGTATAGCCCTAGTTGGACTAGAACTCACTATGTAGACCAGGCTGGCCTCAAACTCAGAGACCAGCCTGTCTCTGCCCCGCAAATGATGAAATTAAAGGTATACACTACCACATCTAGATTTTAGAAATTTTCAAACATCTATTAAATACATCCTAGAGCTAAACTTTTACAAACTAATGTTTGATGGGATATAGTACTACTTTAGGGAAACAAGTGAGGAGTCTTAGAGGAGCTGTTGGAATTCTGTATGTCTCTCACCTGCTTTCCCACAATTCCACCAGCACTGTGCTTTCTTATTTTTCTAATGTAACAAGATAGATTGACTTTATTGTCCCATTTCTATCTAGAATGACTGTGGCTGGTTTTGGTTTTGGTTTTGGTTGTGCTGTGGATCAAACCCAGGCCTTGTACATGCTGGACACACTCAGCTGTGTCCCTGGCCCTGACTAGCTGCTAATGATCTACTAAGGACAAAACTGTACTTAAGGAGTCCCTTTTTATTTGTCTTGATGCCCTCAACCTTCTTGGAAACTTGGTACTTTTCTCTGTCAGCAGTGAGCCAAAAGAGGTAGTTGAGAAGTCCAAAACCCCAAGCCGAAGGAACTCTCGAACTGAGGAGCCAACCATGGCTTCTGAGAGCATGGAAAATGGACATCGAAAGCGATCCTCTCGCCCTGCTTCAGCCTCCAGCTCTACTAAAGGTTAGCAGCGGGGCTTGGGTGTGGGGGGACAGGGGAAGAGTCCGGTTTGATGGTACCTTCTTCACAGTGGGTCCTGTTAGGCCACTTTGCTTTCTCCTCTGAGTTTTGTCCGTTGTTCATTGTCAGTTCATTAGCAAATATGTTTCTGTTGTGTACACAAGAGCAATAAACACTTCTGAAAGAATAAAGAACTTAACATGGTAAGTTGGCCTCTTTTTAAGTTGTTTGCACCTACATGTGGTGGCACACACCTGTAGTTAATTGTGGCACTAGTGAGGTGGAGGTGAGAGTTTAAGGGAGTTTGAGGTAGCCTGAGTTACTTGAGGTCTTGTCCTAAATGATTTTATTTATTTTATGTATGATTTGCTCTATCCGCATGTATACTTGCAGGCCAGAAGAAGGCATTAGAGGGCATAGATGGTTGTGAGCCACCATGTGGTTGCTGGGGATTGAACTCAGGACCTCTGGAAGATCAGACAATGCTCTTAACCACTGAGACATCTTTCCAACCCAAGGTCTTTGTTTGTTCATTTGTTTGTCTGTTTTGTTTTTTGAGACAGGGTTTCTCTGTGTTAGCCTTGGCTGTCCTGGACTTGCTCCTTTAGACCAGAATGTCCTCGAACTCACAAGAGATCCGCCTGCCTCCACCTCCGGAGTCTGGGATTACAGGTGTGTGCCACCACGCCCAGCATCCAGTGTCTTGTTTTAAAAACAAGCATACATACACATTAGAAAGCCCATGATCACTCACTTCAGTTAAACCCCGAATAGGGCCCAACCCCCTTTCTAGAAAAGTCTCTTTCTACATGTTCTCTACTCCTTCCTATACTTTGTAACAGGGTCTTCTTACATAGCTATGATGCCCTCAACTCTCAGTCCTCCCCTCAGCCTCCTAAGTGCTGGGGTTACCTGCATTCACCATTAAGCACACTTAACATTTTCATACTTTTAAACCTCCACCTCAACATTCTCTGTTCTTCCTAGGTAGGGGCCCTCACATCTCCATTTCCACCACAGGATGTAAATGTGAACAGACTGCTATGCCCCTCCTCAACGCCAAGCTCAGTGCCTCCATGTGTGCATGATATCATCTTTATGACCTAAGCCTGACACTGCCACATTTCTCTGTTGAAAACTTTCCCTAATTTGGGAAGGAGGAATTGTTTTGAGACAGACTCTTACCCTGTAGCCCAGGCTCTCCATGAATTTGTAGCAACTTTTCTACCTTAGCCTCCCAAGTCCTAAGAATATGAGCATGAACCACTTGTACAAGCTACTGTTCCTTTCTTTTTCTTTCTCTTTTTTCTTTCTTCTCCTGTGTTGAGGACTGAACCCATGGCCTAATGGATGTAAGGCAAATATTCTACCAACAGGCTAAATCCCCAACCTTACTGTTTGGGTTTAGTTAATTGCTCTTGACTTCTGTGTTCCAGTACTCATTTTCTGCTACCTCTCTGGAAACTCCATATTTTTCATAGATATTGGCCTTACATTTCAGTATTGAAAAGCAGGCAATATGGTACATATATGTGATCCCAGCACTTAGGAGGCAGAGGAAAGATGATTAGTAATTTAAGTTCATCCTCAGCTATATGGCCAACCTGGGCTATAAAACACTCTGTCTCAAAAAACAAAAACTAGGGGCTGGAGAGATGGCTCAGTGGTTAAGAGCACTGACTGCTCTTCCAGAGGTCCTGAGTTCAATTCCCAGCAACCACATGGTAGATCACAACCATCTGTAATGAGATCTGGTGCCCTCTTCTGGCCTGCAGGTGCACATGCAGGCAGAGTACTGTATACATAATAAGTAAATAAAATCTTTTTAAAAAAAAAACAAAAAATGGATCCTGATACACTTTCATCAGACACTGATTTGAGCCTGGCAGGAATGTCATCATACCTTACAAAGAGCCCCTAGAAGTAAAACCCAGCCTACCAGTTACATATAGATAAAACGGAAGTCTTCAAGGTAACGCCACTTCCCTTGGAGGCATGTATAATGTTGAAAGGGGTTGGACGGATGGCTCGGCAGTTAAGAGCACTGACCGGTCTTCTACAGGACCCAGGTTCATATTCCTAGCACCTGTGTGGAAGCTCTGTAACTCCAGTCTCAGGGGATCCAATGTCCTCTTCTGGCCTACATGGACACTGCATAGGCACATAGACACACGTGTAGTCAAAACATCCATACACATAACATTGTTTTAAAATTAACAAAATATCTGGGATTGTGGTCAGTAATAGATTACTTGTTTCTAGATCCTTATTGTGTTGAGTGGTAGAAATGGTAACATTTGGAGGGAGTACAAATTGAGCCACAAAAAAAAAAAAAAAAAAAAAAAAAAAAAAAAATTTGGTCTTTTCAGATACATTACAGAAATGGAAAATGACTTTTCTCTATGGTCTAGAGGAATTGGCCCCCCACCTCTCCAGGGGATGTGATAGAGACTTCAAAATCTGATGAAAGAAAAAGAAAATGTTATTTTGTTCTTTTTCTTTTTTTCAGTTGTTTGAGGCAGGACCTCACTATGTATCTCTAGCTGTCCTGAAATTTGCTATATTATAGACCAAGCTAGCATTAAACTCACAGAGATCTGCCTCCCACGTGCTGGGATTAAAGGCATGTGTCATAACACCAGCAAGAAAAAATTTTAACCAGGCACTTTGGTACGTGTTTGTAATCCTGATACTTAGGAGGCTGAGGCAGAAAGATCATACATTTGAAGCCTGCTTGGGTTCTGGGGCAAGTTCTAGGTCAGCCTGGACTACATAAGACCACCCTGTGCCCAAAAACAAACATATCTCAGACAGTATAGAAAGGTGCACTGGTCACCATTTCCACCGATCTTGAAAAGATTTCCAGTTTCTAGCATAAATCACTTGTTTACTGGCCCTGGTTAATGCATTGAAGACAGCCTCAAGGAACACTAAAGTGTGCTAATGTTGCTTAAGGAGTAAAAGTGACGCCGCTTCCTCTTGTGTTAGAATTCTGCACTTCTCCCCCTGTGTCTCCTGTCTGACTGGTCTCTGGTGTATCTGACATCTCTGCTTCTGAGTCTGAGTCTGTGCCCTGGTACTTGTCCTTGTCCATAGCAAAGGTCTTTACTTTGTAGTTTTTTCTTTTGTTTCATTTTGATTTTTAAAGATTTATTATTATGTATACAATCTGCTTGTACCCCTGCATACCAGAAGAGGGCATCAGATCACATTATAGATGGCTGTGAGCCACCATGTGGTTGCTGGGAATTGAACTCAGGACCTCTAGAACAGCAGTCAATGCTCTTAACCCCTGAGCCATCTCTCCAGCCCACTCTGCAGTTTTTGAATAGCACAGGACCACAGCATGGGAAAGGAATGAGGAATTCTTCACAGGAATCTTCCACAGGGTTTTACCAGGCAAGAAGGCATCTCACAGCTGGGCATGGTGGCGCACGCCTTTAATCCCAGCACTCGGGAGGCAGAGGCAGTCGGGTGACTGTGAGTTCGAGGCCAGCCTGGTCTACAAAGTGAGTCCAGGACAGCCAAGGTTACACAGAGAGACTCTGTCTTGAAAAACCAGGCTGCACCTGAGTCTACATAGCATTCATCATAGCAGATAGACATTATCAACAGATAGCCACATGTTTACAGCATTTATGGTGGATATTTGTTTTCAACTTGTTGGCTGTTTTCAGCAAATGATTACCACACCATGCACATATACACATATTCTAGGTCAGGAGCATAGAAAAGTACGTAATTTAAGATTAAACCTCTGCGTTTATCTTAGGTTGTAAAAGCTGAGTATATGGGAAATCCAAAGCATAAGAAGGTTGGTTACATTGTTTTGTTTTTGAGACAGGGTTTCTTTGTTTAGCCCTGGCTGTGCCTGACTTTGTCTGTACACCAGTCTGGCCTTGAACTCACAGAGCCTGCTTCTGCCTCCCAGAGTGCTGGGATTACAGATGTGTGCCACCACTGCACCAGGCTGGTTACATTGTTTTCTTAAGGGCTAAATGTAAACATGCTGAGTACTCAGTAGAACAGCAAGTTAAGTAAATGGTCTTAATTGACCTCAAGGGGTATTTTTAATTTTGCTGTAAGGTCTGCCAGAAGTTTAGACTTTGGGAGGGCTAAAAGACATTTTCATAAAAATATACCACCTCCTTTACTTAGGGCCTCATACATTGTTTGTACTCAAAGGCAGTATTCTAGTTCGCTGGGTGCTATGAACTGACTTGGAATGAAAGGGGGTAGAGCCTACCTCATCTCCTAGCCATTTCTGTGTCTCAGATCCACCATTTGATTTTTTTTTTTTTTTTTAATGGAGCTTTTTTTCCCTCTGTGTAGCCTTGGCTTTCCTGAGACAGGGTCTTTCTATGTAGTCCCGGCTGTTCCTGTTCTGGAACTTGCTATTTAGACCAGACTCACCTCAAACTCAGAGAAATCCTCCTGAGTGCTGGGATTAAAGGTGTACACCACCTCACATATAAGGGAGATGTTTCTAAAGTTGACCTAATTGATAGATATTTTTACTTTTTAAATTCTTTTCATTTTCATATGTGCATATGAGTTCTTTCAGGTATGTGCACATGTGTCTGCATGCATGTGGAGACCAAATGTCAATGTTGGTTATCTGCCATTGTCTACTTTTTTTTTTGAGATAGTATTTATCACTGAACTTGGAACTTGCTGATTATGCCAGGCTAGCTGGCCAGGGAACTCTAGGGAACTGTTCTCCCCCAAAGCACTGCACCGCTGTACTGACTTTTCATGTGGTCGCTGGGGATGCAAACTCAGCTTCTTATGCTTGTCTAGCCAGCTGGCCACCAACTGAGCCATCTCCTCAGCCCAAATAGCTTTCTAAGGATGAGCAATGTCAGGATAAAACCCTGTATATTTTCACTCCAAATAAGTTGAAAATCAAACTTGAGTTGATTATAGGACCAGTATAGGTGACCCATGCCGGTAATCCTAGCACTGAACGGGCTGCTGTAGGAGGATGGACCACAAGTTTGAGGCCAGCCTGGACTACAGAGTGAGGTCTTAATATAAATTAATAGTTGATTATGGGGAATTGTGTGTTGTATGAAACTCAGTTTATATAAAGTAAAACAAAGAACACCATTATTAATGTCTTTGGTTTGTAAATATTTGGACATACTCTCCCACACAGCATGAGCAATATGACCACCCAATAAGAATACTGGAGTTTTTACTAACAGAAGCCTGGAAATACTTGCATTGGTCCCTCTTAGAAAATCATATAGGAAAAAAAAAAGAAAATCATATAGGAGCCGGGCGTGGTGGCACACGCCTTTAATCCCAGCACTTGGGAGGCAGAGGCAGGTGGATCGCTGTGAGTTCAAGGCCAGCCTGGTCTACAAAGTGAGTCCAGGACAGCCAAGGCAACACAGAGAGACCCTGTCTCGAAAAACCAAAACCAAAACCAAAAACAAAAACAAAAATCATATAGGCCTCTGTGACAATTACCAGAGTTAACAACAGTAAATTTGCCCCAGATTCAGGGAAGGAGATCCTGTTGTGAGTGCTTCTGTGTGTGTGTGCACCACTGCTACGGGGTCAGGCTAGAGATGGAGCTCAGGGACCATCTGAGTTCCAGGGATTAAACTCAGGTTTGGTGGCCAGTGCCTTTACCCACTGAGCCATCTTAGTGGTCTTCATCAGATTTCCCCAGTTGACAGGGCCACTCTCTTAACTTCATAAGCTAGCAGGCAAAGCCTTTAACTATTTTCAAATCACGGGTCCCGTAACCTGATTTGGAGCCTAATAGGGCTCCACTGTGTCAGTTGTACTCACTGTAGACGCCCAGTGGGCGCGGCTCCCTTTGCTGACCGTCTCCTTCCTTTATTCCAACAGATATAACTGGTGCGGTGCAATCCAAGCGTAGAAAATCCAAGTGAGCAAGCTGGAAGATGACTTGATACTTGTAAATGTGTGTGAATTTTACAAAGAGCAATTTTCAGCTGTGACTTTTTAAATCTATTTCTGTACAGTTAGTCATTTTAATAACACGGTCCTTTTCCTAGTCCCTGAAACCTTGTCTCATAAAGTGTAATGGGGAGCAGCCCTTTTGGTGTTGCAAATGAAGTTCAAGGCTTCTAAAATGTTGCCATGTATTGAAAGGAGCTAATGCCATTATAAATGTTATTAGTTTCACATTTCTTAAGCAGCCTAGAGTACAGGGTGAACATTTGTAGATCTTCTAATGACGTATTGTGCTGTGGAAGTACTGTGTGTGAATAGCAGTAGTGGGGCAAAAAGCAATCTTGTCATTTGGAAATGTAAATAATTTTATTATATAGTGTTTTGGATGTATTTGTTGTAGAAATGGACCAGTGAATAAAAAAAAATCTAAGGGTTTGTACAATGTGAAATATTGAACGTGTTAAATAAATGTCTTTGTCATAGAGCTTAAAAGTATGTTATTGGAAAGAGCGAGCAAGCTTCTCTTGTGGGCCATAGATGAGCAAAGAGAATTCACTGTAACTCAAGACACATCTCATCTGAAATGCCCGTCCAGCAAGCTGAGGAAAATGGATCTGCTTGCTCATTCAACTCATTCTTGGCTTTGAACAAACCAGATCTGTTTAGCAGCATATTGGAGGGTGAATGTATCTGTATCTAATTCACTGAGTATGGTGGTACGTACACACAATCATAGTGCTTGGGGTGTAAAGGCTTAATAATCACGAGTTCAAGGTCATCCTCAGCTACATAGAGTTGAGGCCAGGTTGGACTCCCTCAGACCTTGTCTCAGAAAGTAAAACCAGCAGGACTTTCAGAGACAAGAGGCTGTCAGCAACACAGATGGCATTTCCCCCACCTGAGCCTGTGCTGCTCTACTCTGGAAATGCACTCAGCTGACCAGCAAGACTGCCTTAGCACAGTTCCTGCAGTTAACTGGGCAGCTTTGTCCTTGCCATGACCCAGTGCTTGGGACTAAGACTGGGCCAGTGCCTGTTGTGCTTCCATTCTCATTTCTGAATTCAGGTGTCTTCATGTGTCTTACAAGGATCTTCTAAAAATATTTTATGAGTCAGACCCTACATTGTGTTTTCAGTGTACTCACTTAGCCTCTTCCTTTCTTGTATGACAAATCAGAGCCAAGGCCAGCCTGGTAATCATACCCTCTGCCTGACTATGCTTGAGATTATAGTGTTTCTCATGCTTTAGTTCAGCTCAGGCAGAAAGCTTAATGTGCTTTAAATAGATTTTTATTTGTTTATATTATTTTTCTCCCATACAGGAATAGCATTACAATCTAACATTCAGAATCCTGTTACACACATACACAGGCATGCCACATGACCAGGTCGAGGTGGTTGTGTCCTTGAGTCTGTCGACACATCACAACATGGTCAGTCAAAGATTTTTCATTTCAGCCAGTCTCAACACAAAACACCCAACAGAGATGCACTCAACTTGTTGGTTCCATTTGGAACTAGGTGGTAGGGTAAGAAGGTATTAGAAGCAGGCTGTGGTTTGTCTGCATTCAGTCCCCTCACACAAAGCTACATGGATCTTGAAAGCCACCCAGGAGCTCTGTTAGGGTCCTTGTTGCACCTAAGACATTATAGGTCACAGCAAGTTGATCAGAGGGTTCCAGGCTGGGGAGCAGGCATACTCCAAAACAGCACCAAACTGCACTCATACACACATAGTGCCCTGCTGGGGCTAGACTGGCAAAGGTTAGAAAGTGACACCAGCTCAAGAGAACCACTCAGACTTATTGGAGAAAGCTGGAAGTTGCCCTTTGATGTAATTGGGACTCACTCTAGAAACAGGTCCCTCTGACATCCTTAGTTTTGGCAAAGTGCTGGTAGTATTGACATTAATACAAACTGGTACAAACTTCTCTAGGGACTCTGAAATTATCAGTCAGGACAGACTCTCTAACCTCCTCCTGTCTAGGGTTGCATAGGACTTTGTGAATTCTGGTTCCCTTGTGTATTCAAGTTCTGTGGTTTAAGAAAAAAAAAAAAAAAATCCTGAAGCATGCTCAAGGTGAAAGGCACATACACAGTCAATACAGTGTGACAAGGTCTGATGCTTCAGGAGTCAGACTAGCAGGAGACTGAGTAGTGTTGGTTCTTAGAAATGTATACACAGTTAAAATATTGCCACACTCAAATGCTACAGAATCTATAGGAAAGTACAAAAGAAAAAGAAGCCTTGCAACCAGTCAGATGAGAGATTGGGGGGAGGGGGCGGTCGAGAAGTACAGGTCAGGAGTGAGGCCTTTTGAAATTTGAGCCAAATGCCCTATCAAACTTCCCACCACAGCGGGGTCATGGGCACCTGGGCAGGACTGAGCTGAGGCCCCATCTGGCAGTGGGGAATAGACAAGGAGGCAAGGGGGAGTCTCAGCTCGTACAGGTGCTGAGGACCCCAAGCCGGCTGGGAAGGGACCTTAGGACAGCCGGGAGAGTACACGTACTAGGTTGTAACTGAAGAGCTTGGGACAGGAACAAGGTTATCAACTACTAGGGCCCTAGTAAGCTAGTGTGGGGGTTGACCTGCTTCTAGTTCCCACGTGGCTTGTCACTGGGTGAGGAGACCCTGGCAGGGCTTCCTCTGCCCGTCCTAGGGACACCCTCTCCCGTCCCCATGAAGCCTGATGAGAAAGGATCAGGGAGGGCAGCCACTTTTACCCTCAGGAATGCAGTTTCCTCCAACCCCAGCTCGGCTCTGAGGCCTAGAAACCTGGGGTTGAAATGAAAGGGAAGACCTGTGTTAATATGTAACAGGAAATCTAAAAGTTTTCAAGAAGGAAGAGCACACACTTAAAAAAAAAAAAAAAAAGGACAGCTAGAAAGAATCGGAAACGACTTGGGGCATCCCAAGAGGCTGTTGCTGGTGTCTGAGCCCCACCACAAGAAGGGAGAAGCTGGCTACCCCAACCCTGTGCCCTACCCAAGAATTTCTTACCAGATAGCTAACGAGAAAGAGAAGAGGGATCATAGGACACTCAAAGAGCCCTGTGGGAGGACATTAAGAAGCCTCTTAAAGGCCCTGGACCTCTGTAAGAAAAATTTGGGAACTGGAACAGTGAGGATCCTGGCCTCTTCTACCCAGGAGTGTTTATTAGCCAGCCATTTTGAGCCAAGTATGAAATATAAGGCCAGAGGCAAGATGAAGGCAGAGCTGTCTGGGGATGGCTTTACCCCATATATTTGTCTTCCTCAGCATCTCCCTCTGCATTCTCACCTTGGGTGTGTACTCTCTTCCCTGCCCTCCCTCTGGCCTGTATCTCGCCTAAGCTAATTCTAGCACCTTGGGCATATGAACAGAGATGGCCAGGATGTAGGGGCCTTACCCGACTTCTACTCCTGGGGTGGCGTGTCAAGGTAAGGTGACAAGGTACGTACAAGCCCTTCGGACTCCAGACTCACAGGGTGGGGTGGGGTAGGTGTTACTCCTGAAAAGGGACCAGTTCCAGAGGGAAATCTGGAAGGTAGGATTATAGGAAAAGGAAATGGGGGCAGACTCCAGGCTCAGGCCTAAGACCAGGGCTTAGCTCCTCTGACCAAGCACAGTGCCAGCTCTCACGACGCCCTGCTCCCTACTGTTCTCCATCTGTCCCTGTCTGCATCTTCCCAGAGGCTGTCTGTTTCCCTCCATTCCCTTCACCCCATCTAACTTACAACTCACTGTCCTCCACATACTTAAACTTTCCAGGCCTAAGCTGCTCCAAGGAGCTCAGCCCCCACCCTGGAGGGGGGCAGAGAAATTGGGGAGACTGAAATCAAAACCCTGTGCCTGACCCCTGACTACAGGGTAAGGACAATGGCCCAGGCCTGCCAGGCTGTTCCTGGTCAGGACTGGAAGGGAATTGCCAGGAATGGAAAAGGGAACAGGAGTGGGAACAATACCAAACAAAAAAGAGTAAGTCTTGGAAAGTGGGAGCTGAAAGTGGAGAATGTGCCAGGTCAAGGTAGGAGATGCTCTTAGAAATCAGGTGGGCTAGGAGGGCGAAAGTGGAGGTGCGAGAGACAAGAACGGGGGTCTGAAAGGGAAGCATAGGGGATTAGGAATGGGGAGTGTGGTGGTGAAGAATCAAACACTGGGGCAGGGGAGTGACCTGGGATGAGCGAGGTTAGCAGGTGAATTAGAAGATCAGAAACAGGAAAGGCAGGGAAGTAGAGGGTCACCATCCCACCTCAAACACTTAAGAAAGAGGGAGGTTGTGGTATCCAGATAGAGGCGGGCAGACCCTGGACACCCCTCGAACAGCACACTGGCTGCTGCAGAGGGGGCTGGTGGGACTGGAGACTGCGAGGGATTCGAGGTGCCCCAGGGGCGCTCAGTAGTTGAACTGGCGCTGGCACGGCTGGTAAATGAAGCTGCCCTGGTGCTTGGGCCTGCGCGAGCGGCTCTCTCGGGCACGATTCTGCCGTTGTAGCACTTTAGCACTCAACGTGTGTCGCTCAGCCCGCTGCCGGGCCCTCTGCAGCCTCCGCACCTGCCCAGTCTTCTCCAGCAGCACAGCTCGTCCTGGCATGGGAGCGGCTGCGTGATGCAGGGCCCTGGGCTCCCGGCGGGCGGGCACCAGCTCCCTGCAAGTGCAGAGTACAACTCTGTCAGAGGGGTAGAGGTGGGGCCTGCCATCCCCAACCCTGTCTCTGAGGGGTACAAACGCTTCCCTTAATCACAGTTAGGATGTGATTTAAGCCCCTGAGGCAGGCAAACTAGACAGAATAGGGAAAAGGCTCAATCACTATTGGTACAAGCCCTACTCTGCTCTGGCTTCAAGCTGGTCTTAATCCTCTAAGCCAAAACTCTCCCAAACCCTACCTTAGCCACCAGACCGAAGCCTCTCTTCCATCTGTGAGCCTGCTACAACCCACCTGACCCATCCTTTGACTCAGGGACATGCCCCTGCTAGCCTCTAGCCTCTAGTAGCCACCCCCCCAACCCACTCACCCATCGCTGAGGTCCTGATCAGGCAAGGCAGCATCAGGGTGAGGGGAAGGCGGCCCAGACTCCAGCACTATGGTGCTACCGGTGACATAAACAGACATGCTGGGATGTTCAATGAGGAGGTCCTCCAGGGGGTTGCTCTGGAGGCGGGCAGGCCCAAGGCCGGTCCCCTCTGCAGTAAAACAGGCGGGAGGGGTAACAAACCAGCTCTCATCCATCAAGGAGGGCGCAGGTGGAGGGCGGCCTGCGGGAGCAAGAGAGGCCCCAGGGTTGGGGGGAGCTGTGTAGCTGTCTATAGGGTGTGGGAGTGGGAAGCAATGAGGAGGAGGAGGGGGAGCAGTGGGATGGGGCACACACACACACAGGTACCGGGACACGGGATGGGGAGAGAAAGGGCATCGTTAGTCATACTTGCAGCCCTGCCCATCATGCCCAGAGAGCCCCTGAGGGCCAGGGTCCTTACCCTGCTGCCCTAGAAGGTCCCAGGTGTATGCTCAACAAATGGCAGGAGACAGACAAGAGACCGTCTGTATTACCTCATCTCTGGGCTCACTGCCTCAACTTTGCCCACCCCCTTCCCCTGCTATGCTGCAAGACCTCCTGTGCTTATGATGCTTCGTAGGCTAGGGAATCCGAGTGCTAGCCCCTGACTCCAGCCTCACCCTGCAGGTCAATGATGAGCCAGCCGTCCACTTCATCCTCCTCTGAGACAAAGGCCCCTGGACAGCTGGAGTCTTCCGGAGGCGAAGGGGTACTGAAGAAAAGGCTGGTGAAGCGCTGGAACATGGTCAGCAGGCGAAGCAACCTCAAGGGGGCGCCCTACGGCAGTGCAAAACCCTGGGAAGCATAGGCAGGCATTAGAATCCGACTAGAGCTGGCTGTCACTGGGTGGCTGGGGACTGAGGGCTACAGCGCCCCAGGCCCAGAGCAGTGCCAACAGAACACGAGTAGGCTCTCGCTGTGTGCGCTTTTCTGCATTCACAAGGCTTTCTTGTATGAGTTTAGGAAAGTGTTGGGTCCTTATTTTCCCATCTGTCAAATGACAAACCTAATACCCTAATAAGAATTAAATGGGCTAAACACGTAGGTTTAAAACAGTGCCTGAGCACACAGAAGGCATCCAACAAGCTAATAAACAGGTTGCTTTGGGAATATGGAAGAACTGATATCTATGACCAGGCTTTGCCAGGGTTGGTCTCTAGAGGATGAAACAGCCAACCTGGGCTTTGAAAAGCAAATGGGAATTTTCCATTGAGAGAAAAAAGTGCCCTTACTATTATCATCATAGAGTGAAATTCATGTCAGGTACCAGACTAGGTAACTTCATCTGGTTTACCTTACGTAGTCCTCACAACAAAGCGTAGAGTCGGAGCAAGGTATGAAGGTGCAAGCCTGTAACCTAGGAGGTAGAGGCAAGAGGATGAGGAGCTCAAAGATGTGATGGCCCATGTGTGTCTTCCTAGCACTTAGAAGATGGAGGCAAGATGTGGATGGCCACAGAATGAGTTCCAGACCAGTCTGAGCTACAAGGGACCCTGCCTAAAAACAAACAAACAAACAAACAAACCAGTCCTTGGCTACACGGGCTCCTGTCAAAAGGACTGGAAGGGAGGGGGAGGGAGAGAGAGCAACTTCTTTTTTCTGGTAAAGAGAGAAATAAGACTCAGAGAGGCCAGATAACTAGCCCGAGGTTTTACAGCTAGTAAAAGACACAAGTAGTATTTAAGTACAGGTAGCTAATGGTGTCTGCAAATCACTATAGTCTACTGCTGTCTGGATTCGGCTTTTTTAACTTGGTAAATAGGGCTATGTCTAAGTATATTTGTCTAGGAAGAAAATCTCGGATTTCAGCAAGATATTCTAAACAACGGTCTTTGAACCCAGAGACCAAGATTAGTTAATGACCTTGTGCGGTTTGAAAATGCTAGCTAACAGAAACCTCACAGGGGCCAGGGATGGTGGTGTACACCTTTAATCCCAGTACTCGGGAGGCAGAGGCAGGCAGATCTGAGTTCCAGGCCAGCCTGGTCTACAAAGTGAGTCCAGGACAGCCAGGGCTACACAGAGAAACCCTATTTTGAAAAAACCAAACCAAACCAAACCAGAAACCTCACAGTTGTTGCTACAAGCTCTCCATGAGATTGGGCTACCCTCAGATGTGTCTTCAGGATGAGGAGGACCTATGCCCACAGGCCCTCCCCATTAGTCCAAGCCCCTTTCCCCAGACTCTTGTTCAAAGACAGCATCCCTGGGCAACGGGAAGAATACTGGGTTGCCTGGATAGTGAGACAATACAGATCATGATAGAAGGAAGCTGTCAGATCCAAGGAGCCATTAAGGATAAACACAAGTGTTGGACCAAGACCCATGCCTTCAGACAGCCCTTCCCTGTTCTAGGCATGGAGACATCAGTCTATCCAAAATGCTACAGCTTAGTAGTGGGAAAGTGCAGAGTATGTAAAGCTGGAAAAGCCTCAGCAGATAATATCCAAGAATATAATGATGCACAGGATACAGAGAGAACAGACATGTTCCCGGGTCCAGACAGCACCTTTCTGCCTATCCATATGGAGGTCTGGCATGAATGTCTCAAGGGTTACACTGTGTGACAGACCCTGCAAGGAGCCTTTTCAACTGTTGACATGTTGGGTGAGGTAAGAGAGGCTTAGCTGAGAAGCTCCCTGACAGCAGTCATACAAAAGTCAGCGACAGCCAGGAGAGCCAGTAGCAACCAACCAGCTGTGATTGCCCCCTCCCCTGACCACTAAGAGAGGCTCCTGGGTTTTCTTTCCTAGCCTGCTGGCTTCCTGGTTCTCAGATTACTGGCTCTGCTCCAGGAAGAACTATTCCCTTAATACTACAGCAGCTGTGCCCAGAATAGCTCTTGAGCCCTAAGCCACCCCTAGCCCAGGCCATTTTTAAGCAAACCTGGTGAAGGCTCCGGATCCAGCCTCTATTATCTACTCACTTGGAAAGTAAGAAACATCCTTCTTTCTGCCTCCCCCTGGAAGCAGACTCGGAGACAACAGCTCTGCAATCACTAGTGCCAAGGGAGGTCTGGTTCCTCTTAGCTGGCGGCAGCTCAGGATCTGACCAGGTGATGAGAGGCCAGAAGAGGGAACTCCCAGTGCATTCTCAACAACATCTGCCCTGAAGACACCTGGAGGCAGGCAACTAGTGACTCACCATTCTGTGGTCAAAACAGCTGGGAGACAGCAATTTATTGGGTTCTGAGGTAGAGAGGAGGCAGAGAAGGTTAGGGCCTTGAAAAAAGGACCCAATTTTCAGAGACCTCCTGGAAGAATGTCCAGGATCAGTAAGACTGAAACGGCCCATCAAATTGGGGTGATGCTGAGCCCAAGATAGGGTCCTCAGTAGATGGAGATCTAGCCTGTAGCTTGTACTATGGATTTGCCCACAGCTAAGGAACCTGTTACTCATTGACTTGACTAAGTGGCTGAGGTCTCCAATAAGCTATTTCTCTCTGGATCTCAGTTTCCCCTTCGGTGAAGTGAAGTGTAAGATGATCGATATTTGTAGGCTGAAAATGACATCGACTAAGGCTCTGCACACATGTCAGGGATTAGAAGGATGTTATTATGTTGGGGGGCGGAGCCTGAAACAGAGGGGATCGGCTACCATCTGGTGCTGTCTCCCGGACCTTGAATCCGAAGCCTCCTTCATCCACCTACCATCCTCTCAACTCAAATCGAGCTTTGCCGTCCGACCTTTCCTCAGGTCGCCAGGAAAAAGCAGATGAGAGGCCTGACCCCAGTCCCTAGATTAGTCCGGGAAGCCACCGAGTCCCCTCGGGTCCCGCTTGCCTTTCAGAGATTCTCAACCCTTGGCCGGGCTCGACACAGCACCCACCGGGTCACCAGAGGACAAGTACCCAGGCAAGCCTAGAAGGCGGGGCTGGCCTTGGTGACGTCTCAATGTCATATGCAAATAAGCGACGTCATGGCCTACCGGCTTGGGGCAACCAATAGAGAGCCAAGAACGCAGCTCTTTCTGCCGCCGGCTGAAACAGACAAAGAACGGGAGAGGGGGGCGCAGGGCGTGTCCTGGGGCGCCCGGAGCCCCCAGCCCCGAGGTCGGGACTCACCTGGGGCTGCTGCGGCAACCGGTGCGCTGAGGTAGTTGTGCGGCCGGGCGTCCCCGGGTCGCGGGTGCTCACAGCCGGAGCCGCATACCGGGGTACGAGCCGGGAGACGGCGGGGCTCGCGTTCGGACGCCCGGAGCTGCTGCGGCCGCTGCGCCGGGGTTCACGGCACAAATCCGAACGCTCCAACAGCTGATTGTGACGTCACAAAGGGGCCCGCCCGCTCGCGTCAACGGCCGTCGGAGCGGCGGCCAATCGCAGGCGTCGAATGCTCCTCCCCCCACCCCCACCCCCGCCCCTCCGCGGTTTGCCAGCTGGTGGCTGCAGCCTGGGCTCTGCGCTCCCAGTCTCCGGCTGAGTGGAGGTGACGGCCCGAAATCCCTGCCCCCAGTCACCCACAGATCTCGCAGTGAAAGCGCCCCCCGCGCCCCTCCCCCGCCTCCACACACAGTCCTCTGCAAGAATCCCATCTCGCCGCTTTCTCTGCATATAACCCTGCTCCCTCACTTGTCCCAGCGCTCCGCACATCCCTTCGCCTGCATCTTAAGTACAGGACACCCTACCCCCACACTCGCCCTCGACGCTCTCCATCTGTAAGTCCCTTTTACCGCCCCCTTCATTCCCCGCCCCCCTTGTCCTTTACAGCTTCTCCACAGTGCCCTTCTTGCCTTGCTATCTCTCCTCTGTCTTATCTCTCTATACGTTTTCTATTTTCCCAGCCCTCCTTTTTTTTTTTTTTTTTTTTGGTGGGCTTGAACAGATCTTGCCATTTAGGCAGTTACAAAAGGATCACCTGCGAGTGTGAGGGAGTTTGGTGGGGCTGGCGGGAGAGTTGCCCTGAGTAGGCCGCGGAAAGATTGTACTAAGCTGAATAAACATTGACCTGGAGACAGCTCAGCCTAGAACGTTTACACACCTTATTTAGCCCACGTCATTACCAGAACAGGACAGAGGAGTGACAAGACAGGACGGGGATTGTTAGTCCTGATTTACATATGGAAAAACTGAGATTTACAGGCACATGCGCTGTAAGCCCAGTACTTGGTAGGTAGACGTAGGTTCAAGGGTTTGAAAGACAGCCTGAGCTACAGGAGACTCAAAAGGGAGAGAGGAAGAGGACTTCCTTCTGCCAGACTGCCAGTTGACATTGAACACTTGCCATATGCTAAGCACTGTGTGGTTTCTTAATCTTCACAATAAATTCAAAAGGTAGGTATCATCCTCCTTTCACAGTTAAAAAAACAGCTCAGGAGAATCTAAGTAACTTCTCGGTGTAATTAAGCAATAGTCAATGGCAGAGCCAGGAGTTTAACTCACAGGTACTGGCCTTGGTATCTGTACCAGAGGGTCTGAACTTCCGGATTCTAAAGTCCCTCCAGGGAGAGTCCTGCGTCTCAACCGTGTGATTTCAAGTAAGTCCTTACCATTCTGGGCCTTGGCTTATCTGTCATGCAGCCATAGATATTTAACCTTAGAGCTGACAGAGTTTTCCAGATTCTCGTCCCCAAGAGTCTGCCAAGTTCATATTCCAGGGCCCAGCTCTGACAGTGGCCTGCATATACTTAGGGGATTCCCAGGGCTAGAGCTTCTGGGTCTCTAACTAGAATAGAGCTGGCAGATGAGGCTCTTGAGAGTGGCCCATCTGGCCAGCAGCAGCTAGTTCAGAGCTCCATGCTCTGGCGATTTCAAGAACCCTGCCCAGCCTGGTCAGAAAGCCGTAGGGAGGACTGAGCCCTGCCAGGCAGAGAAGAGAGCCAGAAAGTAATACCCAGAGGCCTGAGGGAAGGCGATTAGCACTGTGTTCCTTACACTAGAGTTTCCAGTGTGCTCTCATTTGTGCAAACCTGAGCCTCTGCCTAGCACAGCCACTTCCCGCTAATCCCATACCCTCCCCTGACCTCCTTGCTGACAAACTAATCCTGAACACGTCCCTCCTGTCACACCAGGTGTTTGCTCTAAAACCTTATGTTTTCTCAAAGCCCCACAGTTCCAACAGCACTCGTGTCTGCTCTTCATAACCCAGACCAGGTCCTCTTCTTCTTCGTCGTCTCAAAACTCTCTCACCTCCATGACTTTGTTTAAGCTCTCTCCTCTTCCTGGGTTGCCTTCTCCATGCCTGTCTAACATTCTTTCCCTGTCTTCAAAATTCTACTAGTACTTCTTAGGGGTGGCCACTCTTGTCCTAGTCACGTGTCAGACTTTGATGGGTGGTCTCATTTGTTTGTTCAATAAATAGTAAGTAGCGCCGGGCGTGGTGGCGCACGCCTTTAATCCCAGCACTTGGGAGGCAGAGGCAGGTGGATCGCTGTGAGTTCGAGGCCAGCCTGGTCTACAAAGCGGGTCCAGGACAGTCAAGGCTACACAGAGAAACCCTGTCTCAAAAAAAACAAAAACAAAAACAAAAACAAAAAATAATAAGTAGCTGAATGTGTTGCTTGCAACCTGTAGTCCTACCTGCTCAGTGTCTGGGAACAACCTGGCTAACATTGTGTGTGTGTGTGTGTGTGTGTGTGTGTATGCACAGAGAGAGAGAGAGAGAGAGAGAGAGAGAGAGAGAGAGAGAGAGAGA
>OU015742.1:79352509-79367130 GCA_907169655.1 Acomys percivali
CTCCTCCTCCTCCTCCTCCTCCTCCTCCTCCTCCTCCCCCCTCCTTCTCCTCCTCCTTCTTCTTTTTTTTAAATTTTTGTTTTTCAAGACAGGGTCTCTCTGTGTAGCCTTGGCTGTCCTGGACTCACTTTGTAGACCAGGCTGGCCTCGAACTCACAGTGATCCACCTGCCTCTGCCTTCCGAGTGCTGGGATTAAAGGTGTGTGCCACCACGCCTGGCACGCAAAGTTTTCGTACATGTGTACCAAAATCATAAAAGTGATGGAAAGAGTTAATCATAATCTAAATGTATCCAATTCAAATAGTCTGCATAATGAAATATGCAGTACCTTAAGTTTCTTAAGTTTAAAAGCGTATCTTAAGTTTAAAAATCAATAGAATATTTTGAGTTCATGTCTTACATATTTTAATGTTACAGTAAAGAGTGGTTTGTTGTTGTTGTTGTTATTTGTTTGTTTTCTTGAGACAGGGTTTCTCTGTGTAGCCTTGACTGTCCTGGACTCACTTTGTAGACCAGGTTGGCCTCAATTTCAAAGATCTGCCTGCCTCTGCCTCCCTAGTTGTTGGTTTACAATCCTTCCCACACCTAGTGCTGGGACGAAGAGTGGTGTTTTTATAAATGTTTAGGTTGACTTTTTCCGCAGATCAGTTATCCATGAAAGACTATGATGCTACAGTTAATCACCAGATAGCACAGGCACATTCTAGGCCATTGCCAGAGACTGCTCTAGCAAGTTTGTGATGCACAGTGTCTAGCAGAGGCACCTCTGAGAGAGGGTGTGGAGTCTGTCCTCCAGCTCCATGCTTGAAGACTTCTCTCTTGACTAAACAGGCATGGTGGACCCTGATGTTTCCATATTGCCTCATTCTGTCTGATCCCCAAAGGATTTCTCTGGAGGTAAGATGCCTTTGGCTTAGGTCGAGGGACGTCTGTGAAGTGGGCTAATGAATCCTCTCCTTGGGTTTCCAGTAAAGCTGTTAGGAGAGTTTAATAGCTGTCCTACTGGGCAGCTCTACGCTGCTCCTTAATGGGGTTTCCCTTTTGGTCTTAGGATAAAGAACCGGTTACGGATGTCTCTGTAACATTTGTATATTTATTTTCTGTGTGTGCCCGTCCTTTCTACCCTGTGGGGTCCTAGGATTGAGCTCAGGTCATTTGGTTGGCAACAAAGCCTTTACCTGATGAGATAGATGTCTTGCTAGCTCCAGTTAAACTATCTTGCACAATCAGGCTTTTAAAAAAATGTTCCCCAGGTGAGTGCAGTGGCGCACACCTGTAATCCCAGCACTCGGGAGGCAGAGGCAGGCTGGCCTCTGTGAGTTCAAGGCCATCTTGGTCTACAGAACAAGTCCAGGACAGCCAAGTCTACACAGAGAAACCGTGTCTTGGGAAACAAGCAAGCAAACAAGCAACAATGTTTACCACTATAAATTGTTATTAATTAATTAGCTTTTCTTCTTTTGTTTGAATATATAGAGCACTTTAATGTTTATTTTCCCAGGTATTTCTTGTCTCTCTGTCTCTCTCTCCCTTCTTTCCTTCCTTTCATTTTTCCTTTTTTCTTTTTCTTTTGTTTTTCGAGACAGGGTCTCTCTGTGTAGCCCTGGCTGTCCTGGACTCACTCTGTAGACCAGGCTGGCCTCGAACTCACAGCAATCCGCCTGCCTCTGCCTCCTGAGTGTTGGGATTAAAGGCGTGCGCCACCGCCCGTCTTGGCTTTTTCCTTATTTGTTTGTTTGTTTTCAGAAGGACGCTTGCAGTGTAGTGCAGGCTGGCCTTCGACTGAGGTCCTCTTGCCTCAGTCTCTGAGTCCCAGCACTGCAGCTGTGTGCCATGATAACTAGCTCTCTAGGTGTGTCTCACTTGGTCCATGTTCATTCTCTCTCAATTCAGTGAGTGAGTGATTTTAAAGCTTAAAATTAGAGCTGAGTATAATCACAGTACTTAATATACATGTAAAATGTCATAATGAAGTTCGTTCTTTTGTGCATTTAATGTTAATAAAATTTTTCTTTAAATTTTTAATAATTTGTATCATATTTTACATGTAGTATAGTGCCTGTTCATCTCAGCATTTTGTGGACAGCTTTCCTTCATTTAACAAAGATATGTAGTATTTTTTAAAAGTATTTTTAAATTTTATTTTATTTGAATGTACATATGTGTGTGCAGATGTGGTAGAGGCCAGAAGAGGGTGTCAGATCTCCTGGAACTGGAGTTATAAGTGGTTGTGAGCTGCACACTGTGGGTGTTGGGGACAGAACCCGGGGTTTGGACATAACAGCAGGCTGTCTAAGAGCCATCTTACCCACCCCTCTAGCACTTTTTTGATGTTAACAAAAACTTGACGTAGTTTTATTTATTTAAAAATTTTAGTGTGTGTGGGGGGGGGGGGATGCGCACACACCATGCCTCATGTGTGGCAGTCACAGGAAAACTTGAAGGAGACATTCTTTCCCTTTCACTTTATGATCTGATGATTGGACTCAGGTTATCAATCTTGGCAGCAATCACCTAATCCTCTGAGCACCCATTTTGCCAACCCTGAAGTGTTTAGATTTTCAGAAGAGTTGCAGAGGGGCTGGAGAGGCGGTTCAGCAGTGAGGGGTGCTTCTCGGTCTGTGCCAGCATCTCCATCAGGTTGTTTACAAACTCAGTAACTCTCGCTTGAAGAAATCTGACAGCCTCTTCTAGCTTCCATGGCTAGTCACAAACACACGTGTGTACACAAACACACACTAAGTTACTGTTTGTGCTTTACTCACTATTTGCTGTAATATAGTGGTTTCAGTCAGTCAGTTAATGTATATATACCTTATTAGAACTGAGCAGGTGGTGGTGGTGGCACATGCCTTTTAATCACAGCACTCAGGAGGCAGAGGTATGTGGATCTCTGAGATGGAAGCCAGGCTTGTCTACAGATCAAGTGCTAGGATGGCCAGGGCTACACAGAGAAACCCTGTTTGGAAAAAAACAAAACAAAATAAAAGGAATCGTGTTGCTTCCCTATTGTTGCCCAGCTTCTGGCCTAGGCTTAGTCCATGCCCTCATTCCGCATTCAGTGGTTATGTCTCCTTAGTGACTGGCAGTCTGGGGCGTGTGGTTTGTTTTCTTTAAGACTGCTGGGCAGTGATTGTGCCTGGCAGTTGGGGTTGTCTGATGTTTCCTATGGTTAGGCAGAGGATGTGGTTTTTTTGTTGTTAGTTTGTCTTTGTTACTATACCACATTGTTAGCATGACGTCCACAGAAATGTTCGTATCACCTCATCCACGAATCATGAGATACTTGATAATACAGTTAACATATCGATGATGTTTTGAGGGATCACCTGAGTAAAGCGGGTAATGTAAGGTTATGTGAAATTACTACTTTTCCTTTGAAAATGTTTGGTCTTTTATATGTTTGCCCCTCACTTGAGCATCCACTAATGATGGTTGCCTTTGAAAACCATTCTCTCGGTCAACCAAGTGACGACTTCTTGTTCCGTCTTCATTCTTTACTTTTACCCTTTTTGTCCTGGTGTTGAGCTCAGGCCATCCAGGACAGCCAAGGCTACACAGAGAAACCCTGTCTCGAAAACCAAAACCAACCAACCAACCAACCAAAAAACAAAACAAAACAAAAAGCCTAGCCAAGCAGTCACTACAAAACAAAGAAAGAAAGAAGACCAATTTCCCTCTTCTTCCCAAATCACCTGTAAGGTTAGGATCAAAGGCACACTGCTAAAATGTACATACTACTCTGTAGAAAAATGACACACATGTCACTGAAACAGGTGGCACAAGACAGTGACTGCTATTTCACTATCCTGGACAACAATTTTTAAGCCTGCTGCTGATTTTGTTAATTGTGCTTTGGAATAGGGTAGAATATACATAAAAGGAATGCTTCAGAGTTGAAGGAGGTAGAAGTATATAGTTTTTTTTTTAACTTTATTTTTGTTTTATTTACTTATTTTTTGAGACAGACTTTCTTTGTGTAGCCTTGACTGTCCTGGACTCACTTTGTGGACCAGGTGGGCCTTGAACTCATAGCGATCTGCCTGCCTCTGCCTCGTGAGTGCTGGGACTAAAGGTGTGCGCCACCACACCCAGCTCAGTGTTTACTCTTAATTGCCAAGCTATTTCTCCAACATCAGAAGTTTACAGTTTAGTATAAAACTTTGTTATAAAGCATTGCCCTGATACAAAGGCTGCTTTGTACAGAATATTCCATCCTTGAAATTTAATGTGTGTGTGTGTGTGTATGTGTGTGTATGCATGTGATACATTCTTTGAGAATTTCATACGTGTGTACAGTCTCAATTTTTTTTTTCTCAAATCAAGATCTTTAGCCACTTGCTCGACCTGAGGTAGAGGGATTAGATAAACTCAGGCATTTCTTGGTACTAGGAAAATCTAACCTTTTAGGTAATGACTATTTGCTGATGTCTCTAAAGTCTGAGTGACCTTGTATTTCTTCCTTTTTAGTGGTCGAAGGCCTTTCATTGTTGGATTTGGGAGTGTCTCCATATTCTGGAGCAGTATTTCATGAAGTAAGTGTGTGTTTTCTTTTCTGGCACTGAGAGTAGTTTATAGTCATGGGTACCAAAGCCTGAGCTCTACTTGGTACAGACATTTAAGAAGACCTGTTTTGATAGGCATTCCCTTTTGTGGAATCACAGGGAAAATGATCCACGTTAGGATTGTAAAAGGAGAGTGGGAGGGAGAGGGAGAAAGAGGAGTCAGTGCTCTCACATTGTTGAGGTAGAGTCTCCATACACAAGCTGAGCTGGCAATGAAGCTTCCAGATGATTCTCTGGTCAGGAGGGCTGAGATTCAGATGAAACCAGCTTTCTGTGGGTTCTGGGGACCAAACAAACCAAAGTTCGTTAGGCTTGGGCAGCAGGTGTGCTTGCTGAGCCATCTTTCTGGCTTGGGGAAACATCTGTGAGCCGTCTTTAAAAATAATTGTTTTTAATGGCATGTTTTGAGCAGCTTTCAGTCCATGTATAGTTGTATGCTAAGTGGCATGTAATTGGTTTTTTGAAAATGCTTGCCCATGAAAGCTGTGACATTGGTTTCCTAGAAAGCCCACTAAAGGTTGTTGAAACCATAAAATTAGTTCCTTTTTTTTGGTTTTGGTTTTGTTTATTTTGGTCTGGTTTTTTTGAGACAGAATTTCTCTTGTAGTCTGGGCTGTCCAGGACTCACTTTGTAGACCAGACTGGCCTCAAACTCACAGAAATCCACCTGCCTCTGCTTTTGCTTCTGCCTCCTGAGTGCTGGGATTAAAGGCGTGTGCCACCATGCATTTGGTTTTAGTTTTTTGAGAGAGGGTTTCTCTGTGTAGAGTTGACTCCACTGGAACTCTTTCTGTAGACCAGGCTGGCCTTCAACTCAAGAGATCTACTTGCCTCTGTGTCCCAAGTGCTGGGATTAAAGATGTGCACCACCATGCCTGACTATAAAATTAGTTCTTAGGACCAGTAAAAATAAGCTAGACACGAGACTCCCACTGTAATCCTAGTTTTAGCCAAGGCAGGAGGACTGCCATGTATTTGATGCCTGCCCAGGCCTGGGCTATGTGAGACTATCTCAAAATACTAAAACAGCAAAAATGTAAAAAAAAAAAAAAAAAAGTGTTTGTAAGGTCTTTGTTACCTGTCTCTTAGATTACTGTAAGAGCTTTCTTGTTAAGTTTTTCCTGGTTCAGTCTTGCTCGTTTACTCTTCACTCTGCAGTCAGGGACATTTTTCTAAAACGTGAATCTCAGTTTGTCCCTGTGGTGCTTGGCACCTCTTTTTGTGGACAGTCTCAGCCTCATAACCCATGTACTTAGAGAACTGTTCAAAGCTCTCACCGAGGTTCTTTCCCAATTTTCTTTCCTTTCTTCCTCCTTCCATTCCTTTTCTTAAACATACAAGTTGGGAATATGTGTTTTACATCCACGTAACAGTCCACTAGCCCCAAGGTCCAGTGTGAAGTGGGCCGTGGTGTGCTTCAAAACATGGGAAGTGTTTGTTCCATATTTCCTATTGTCTAATCATCTTTGTTCATGCTGTTCTCTCCTTGTTCTAACCTTTTTTTGTGCCTGGCTTTATTAATGAGACACAAACTTAGATTTCACTTCCTCCAGAAAATCATCCAGCATCACTTTACACTAAGTTAACTGCTCCTACTTTATCACCCAAGGAATGCTACCCTTCATGGCTTATATCCTGTTCCTCCCTCCCTCCCTCTTTCTTTCTTTCTTTCTTTCTTTCTTTCTTTCTTTCTTTCTGTTTTTTTTTTTTTTTTTTTCTGATAGGGTTACTCTGTAGTCTTGGGTGTCCTGGAACTCATATAAATCTGCCTGCCTCTGCCTCTGCCTCTTGAGTGCTGGGATTAAAGGTGTACGCCATCACTGCTGGCTCATGTCCCATTCTTTTTGTTGTTGTTGTTGTTTTGGTTTGGTTTTTCAAGGCAGGGTTTCTCTTGTAGTCCTAGTTGTCCTGGGCTCACTTTGTAGACCAGGCTGGCCTCGAACTCACAGTGATCCACCTGCCTCTGCCTCCCAATCAAGTTCTTTTTTAAAATATAAACTAACAAGATACTCGAATAGGGACTGGAGTGATGGCTCAGTTGTTAAGAGTATTGTCTACTCTTCCAAAGGGCCTAGGTTCAGTTCCCAGCACCCACATGGCAGCTCACAAGTGTGACCTCAAGTTCCAGTGGATCTGACTCCTCACAAACACCAATGCACATTAAATAAAATTAAAATGTAAAAGAAGGTACTTGAATGATAAAAATCCATTAGTAGATAGTTGTAATCCTTTTGGAACTTTGAAAGAGACAATGGATGCCTGTTTTTTAAAAAAGTAAAAAGTTGATGGTGGGTAGCCAACATTCTGAGATTTAGCTTATACTAGGCATTGCAGCAATTACTTTGTACACGTAACTGCCTTTACTCTTCCTAGAGCCCTGTGAAATAGATTATTTGTTTCAAAATTTGTGTGCAGGGGTGTTCTGTCTGCATGCATGTTTGTGAACCACTTGCATGCTAGGTACCTGCAGCGTTACAACAGTTGTTAGCGGCTATATGAGTCCTGGGAACTGAATCTCTGTCCTCTGGAAGAGTAGCTGGTGCTCTTAACTGCTGAACCATCTCTCCAGCTCCTGAAATAGATCATTTTCCCAGTGTGTATCGGAGGAAGCTATTGCTCAGAGAGGAAAACAGCTTGCCTCAAGGCCACACAGGCACAACCTGCCACAACTATGATTCAAATCTGACCCCAACTCTAAGACTTCCCTCTTCTCCACCACAGCTTGTTGTTACTTTCTAGAAAGCCTGTCAGTGAGTGCCCTGCTCCTTTTTCTTGTAGCAGGACTCCTTACATAGCATAGGCTGGCCCAGAACTCACCATGTAGCCTGGGCTGGCCTCAGCTTCTCAAGTGCTGTGACTGTAGACGAGAGCCACTGTTCCTGGCTCAGAGTATATAGCTAGCTTTTTTGGGGATGGGATTTGGTAATGGAGCTTCCACTTAGGGCTTTGTGTATGCTAGGTAAGTGTTGTACCTCTCAGCTACACCCTTAGCCCTTTTTTTAGTGTTATAAAGCACAATTTTTGCATACAGTTAGGGATGGTAGGAATAGATGCTTCTGAGCCACCACTCTAAAAGCTAATTATGTACTTCCTTTCTGATTTTGCTGGTGAGCTAACTTATAGTAGTGGCCCAAGGACTATGTTGGCAAGGACAAGACTAAAGAAGAAGAAATACCAAATTGTTTGTTTGAAGACAGCGGAAAGTACCAAGAAAACCAGAACTTAGGAGCAAAGGTCACAAAGGGAGGCTCGGGGGCTGGAGAGATGGCTTAGTGGTTAAGAGCACTGGTTGTTCTTAGAGGGGACCCTACTTTCAACATCAGCACCCCTGTCAGGCAGCTCACAACTGCCTATAAACCCAGCTCCAGTGGATCTGATGCCCTTATCTGACGTCCGCTGGCACCAGCATTCAGGTATAGACAGACAGACAGACATACAAGTACACATGTAAATAAAAATAATAAAATTAAATCTTTAAAAAGTAGTGAAAGCCGAGTATGGTGGCGCACGCCTTTAATCCCAGCACTCGGGAGACAGAGGCAGAGGCAGGTGGATCACTGTGAGTTTGAGGCCAGCCTGGTCAACAAAGCGAGTCCAGGACAGCCAAGGCTACACAGAGAAACCCTGTCTCAAAAAACAAAGAACAAAACAAAAACAATAAAAGTAAAAGATTGAAAAGGCTTGATTTTGGAATGCAGCTTGTTAGTACAGGGCATGCTTGTGTGAACAAAGCCCTCGACTTGATCCCTAGCACTCATAAATCCAGGATGGTGGCACACAGCTGCAGTCCTAGCACTTAGGAAGTGGAGCAGGAGAGTCAGGAGTACAGTATCATCCCTGGCTTCTACCTAGTGTGAGTTTGAGGATAATTTGTACTAGTGAGACCCTGTCTCCTAAACCCAAAAAGCAGAAGAAAGGAAGGAAGGAAGGAGGGACGGAGGGAGGGACAGAAGGAAGGAGGGAAGAAGGGAAGGAAGGAGTGTGTCATGTAAATACTAGTTTGAAGAGTTAATGTAGCTTATTACTATTATATGACTTTAAAGCCCAGAACATAACAAAGAAAAAACAGAAACCTCGCCTTACTAGACGTGAAGAGGATTATTGTGTAATATAAAAATTGCTCTACCCAGGAGCTAGCCATTCCACACAGAGCTGCATCTAACTCACAACTTCACTCACAAAGCAGGGGAGAAATGTGGCTTGCTTGGCAGAGTGCTTCTGTAGCATGCATGAATCCTTGGGCTCATTGCACAACACTGAATAAAACTGGGAATGGTGGCACACACTTGCAATCCTAGCACTTTGGAGGAGCACCACACGTTCAGGATCGTCTTCAATACACTGTGAGTTTGAGATTAGCCTGGCCAATATGAGGCCCTCTCTCAGAAATAAACAAACAAAAGCACAAAGCAAAAGGAGAAGTAAAGATGCCAATATGACTGTATTGGGACGTGTGTGTGTGTGTGTGTGTGTGTGTGTGTGTGAGAGAGAGAGAGAGAGAGAGAGAGAGAGAGAGAGAGAGGGAGGGAGGGAGGGAGGGGGAGAGAGAGACAGACAGACAGACAGACAGACAGACAGACTGAGTCATTATGTAGCCTGGTTGTCTGAAACTCAGAGGGGGGCGCCGGGGGGCTCACTATGTAGCCTGGTTGCCTGAAACTCACATCTGTCTGCCTCTCTCTTGTTTCCTGAGTGCTAAGAATAAAGGTATACACTACCATGCCTGGTGATAGTGGGTTATACACTTAAGATTTATTTATTTTTCATGGGTGTGAATGCTTTGCCTACATGCACAAATGTGTACCACATATATACCTAGTATTGGAAGAAGCCAGAAAAAGGTATCAGATTCCCTGGAACTGGAATTACAGATAGTTATGAGGCAGCATGTGAGTGCTGGGAGCCAAACCCAGTTCCTGTGCAAGAGCAACAAGTGCTCTTAACTGTTAAGGCATCTCTCCAGTCACAATAGTAGATTTTTTTGTTCGTTTGCTTTATTAGTTTTGTTGTTTTTTTGAGACAGGGTTTCTCTGTGTAGCCTTTGCTGTCCTGGGCTCGATTTGTAGACCAGGCTGGCCTTGAACTCATAGAAGTCTGCTTGCTTCTGCCTCCCTGAGTGCTGGGATTTCAGGTGTGTGCCACTGCATCCGGCTAATAGTGGATGTTTTTAGCCTATCTTTTTCCATTAATAATAGAACAGAGACTCAAAAATCAATAAGGATGTAGAAATTCAAAAAACCATTACCAGAGTCCAGAACAGTGGTGTATGCCTTTAGTCCCAGCACTCGGAAGGCAGAGGCAGGCGGATCTCTCTGAGTTTGAGAGCACCCTGGTCCACAGAGCAAGTTCCAGGGCAGCTGGGGCTACACAGAGAAAGCCTGTCTCAAAAAACAAAACAGCAGCAACAACAACAGAATCACTACCATACTAATTATATGTAGAATAATGTGCCTATAAATGTTAGTTCAAAAAATGTTCATTTTTTTTTGAATGTGTATGGAGCACTTGCCCAAGCTGACCAGATGATAAACCATAAAGTAAGTCAGAACACACTTTTAAGTTATTAAAATCATGTATTATACTTTTAATGATGATAGTAGAGTTGAGCTATAAATAAGTTATAATAATATAAAAAGAAGAGCTGTGGTCAGTGGTAGAATGTTTGACTAGCATGTGCAAGGCCCAGGGTTTGATTTCCAGTACTTTAAAAATAAATTACAAGTTGGGGCATGTGGTGTACGCCTTTAATTCTAGCACTTGGAAGACAGAAGGGCAGATCTCTGAATCTGAGGCCAGCCTGGGTTACAGAGTGAGTTCTGGGACTCTGGGAATTCCTGTGCTCTCTTGTTCCCAGCACTCGGGAGGCAGAAACAGGCAGATTGCTGTTGAGTTTGAGGCCAGCCTGGTCTACAAAGTAAGTCCAGGACAGCCAAGGCTACACAGTGAAACCCTGTCTCGAAAAACAAAACAACAAAACAAAACAAAAAAACTGACAAGCATACTGAGTTTTTGAAGTGCTGGTGACCAACTCTGGGGCTTTTTGTATCCTAAGCAAACATCCTACAAATGGAGCTACAAGTGCCCAGGCTAGCCTTGAACTCCTAGGTTCAGTCTGTCTTCTCACATGCCAGGCAGGTATCTAACTAGCATCAAGTTTTGTTATTTCCTCTGCCATGTTCTACTGTTCAGTGATACCCTATGATTCAGGGTACTAAGCTGTTTAATTAGTTCAGGATACTGTTGCAGGAAGGATCAGGTTTTCAGCTGAATAAGTTTTTCCCCATCCCCAATTTGGAAAATGATAATTTATATCAAAGTTTAACTTACTTTTTTTCATCTTTGTTTTTCTCCTACAGACTCCATTAATAATATACCTCTTTCATTTCCTAATTGACTATGCAGAATTGGTATTTATGGTAAGTATCTTTTCAGAGAAAATCAATATCTGTATGTACTTTTAATGTTACAGATTGTTTCTAAGAGAATAAGGAGCTGGCACACGCCTCTGTCCTAGTGTTGGTGCGGCAGAGGCGGGCAGCTCTCTGTGAATTTGATGCCAGCCTGCGCTGTACAGCAGGTTCCAGGCCAGCCGGGGCCACAGACCCTGTCTATGGGAAAGACATGGAAAGGAAGGGCAGGAACTGGAGTTTCTTAGGGAGGAAAAAAGCCAGGACTTAATATCTTTAATCTGGAACCTCTTTTAGGGTGGTGCCATGGAGTATGAGGAACAGGCAGGGGTTCTGACAGCTCTGCTTTCTCACTCTTTGGTCTCTGGACTGTGTAGTCTTCAATTTTCTAGCCCCAAGACTCTGTGGTTGGCTTTAGCTGTGCCAGTTTGGAGGGCATCCTGAGTTTCCTAAACACGCTGCCAAGAGATTCTAGGGGTCTGAGGCAGCCTCCAAAGGCAAGAATTGAAGTTTGAGATGACCATGCCAGTACTGAGAGCAGAGCAGGCTGAAGCATTAGAGCTGAAAATCTGGTCAGGATATCATAGGAAACCCTAAGTCTCCGTAGTTTTGGCTGCTGTTTACTGAGTGCTTAGGATGTGTGAAGTGCTTGATACCTGAGGTTTACAGGTCAGTGGGTATCATTCTGAGCTTTGTTTTTATACATACACACCTTTGGGGTTGGTTGGTTGGTTTGTTTGAGACAGGTTCTCACTATGTAATCTAGGCTGACCTTGAACTCATGGGAGTCCTCCAGTCTCATGGGATTCCAGGGGTTAACCAAATGCCTGGCTTGTTTTCATTTCTCTCGCTGTTCTATAGCTGTGGGCTACTGGACTGAATGGGTCTATGGGGTTGTCACATCTCCCTGTGTAAGCCTCACCTGACTGTGAGTCTGGAACTTGTGGTCAGTGTGGTCCCACCTCAGAGCTCTTCAGGCCTGGCAGCATTCCAATGTCCTCTACTGACTGGGTTCTGTTTCTTCTTACTCCTCTTTCTCTTGACAGATAACAGATGCTCTCACTGCTATTGCCCTGTATTTTGCAATTCAGGACTTCAATAAAGTTGTGGTAAGTCATTAGCGGGTAGGACAAAGATGGTGGGATTTGGCAACTTGCTTATTATGGCCGAGAATCAAAAGTCATGTACTTAAAGGTCCAACTATTTAAAGACGTTAAGAAGTTAAGCAGGCCTGGTGAGATGGCTCATTGGATAAAGGCACTTGCCAGCAAGCCTGATGACCTGAGGGTTAGTGAAAGTCATCTTCTGACTTCTATTTATTCATGTGCAGTGACATGTACACTAACACCCCCCCATACACACACACACACCCCTCTAATAAATAAGTAGTGATGCGGTTGTATTGGCTTACACCTTATGCTTAATTATATACTATCTAAAACAAGATTTTTAAAAACTTATTTATTGGGGCTGGAGAGATGGCTCAGTGGTTAAGAGCACTGACTGTGCTTCCAGAGGTCCTGAGTTCAATTCCCAGCAACCACGTGGTGGCTCACAACCATCTATAATGTATACATAATAATAAATAAATCTTTAAAAAAAAAAACTTATTTATTTTTTAATTTAATTTCATTATTTTGTGTGTGGGTATTTTGTGTGCATTTATGGCTGTGTTCCACATGCATGTTGTGCCCTGGAGGCTAGAGGATGTTGGGTCCCCTAGAACAGGAGTGAATGAGTGAGCTACCATGTGGATGCTGGGGATTGAACCCTGAGTCTCTGCATGGACAACTGCTCTTAACCACTGTACCATTTCTCCAGCCCTTAAAATAAAAATGTAAAAGTCTTCTCTTTTATCAGTTCATTTTATCAAAAGAAAAGTTAACATAGACTTTAACTCAGTGTTTTAGGCCTCTTGAAGTAAAATTGGATTTATTGTTGATAAATCTTTTTTCCTTCAGAGAATAATTTGGGGGTTGGAGATTGAATACAGGGCCTTGGAAAATGCTAGGCAAGTGCCATACCACTGAGCTCTGCCCCTCCAGCCCTGAAAGAATAACCTTAATTAGAAAATTGCCCAGTCAGCACACATGCCTGCTGCCAGCCGTGGCAACCAGGGTTCACTCCCTGGACCCATATGGTGGAAGAAGAAGAGAACTGACTCCGGCAAGTTGTCTTCTGACTTCCAAAAGCGTGCTATGGTACAGCTGGGCGTGGCGCTGCCCAGCTTCAACCTCAGCACTCGGGAGGCAGAGGCGGGCGGATCGCTGTGAGTTCAAGGCCAGCCTGGTCTACAAAGCAAGTCTAGGACAGCCAAGGCTGCATAGGGAAACCCTGTCTCAAAAAACAACAACAAAAGAATACTGTGCATCAGTTCTTATCTTTCGTAATAGAAATCCTAAATTTTGAATAATGCATAGATAACCTAGTTATCTTCTTTGTGCCTTAGTGTAGGACCAGGCAAATGGAATATGAACTGGGTGTGTGTCCCTTACCTGGGTTTCTCCTTTCTTCAGAAGCAAAGTAGAAAACAAATAATGGACTTGGTGACTTCACCCTGGAGTTGATGTCTTGTTATGCTTTAAGATGGAAGTTGCTTCACAGCTCTGAATTACTGTCTTTTTAATTATTGTACAATAAATAATTTTAACATTAAAAAAAAAGAATACTGTGGTACATGTGAGCTCCTACACACAAACAAGTAAATAAGTGTAAAAAAAGGATTGCTAGAAAGTTTATTCCTAATTATGTAATAGCCAAAGAGAAAGCATCATGGAACCATCTCCGTGTGCTGGCTTCAGCAGGCCACATGTGCGTCTGGTGCCTGCAGAGGCCAGGGTGCCGGTACCTGGGACCTGGAGTTACAGACAGTTGAGTGTCACCATGGGAGTATGTAACTCAGGTCCTCTGCAAATGCTCTTAACAGCTGAGAAATTCCTCCAGCCTCATTTTTGTGTGTGGTTTGGTTTTGTCTTTGTTCCTATTTTTGAGATAGGGTCTCAGGTAGTAGGTCAAAACGATCTTGAACTTCTAACCTTCCTGCTTCTGTCTGCCAAGTGCTAGGATAGTGGGCACATGCCACCAAAGTGTGCTCTTATTCCCAAGACTAAACTAAAATGTGAAATATTTTTGTTTCCCTATTTCCAGAGTTTAGATTATTATGACATTGAATCTCTTGATTAGACTGAATTGTATTTACACTGTGTCAAAAATGAGCTTATTTTGAATGCCAGCCTTTTTATTCTTTTCTTTTGTTTATGCAGAGCTGGAAATCAAACCCAGGGCCAGCGCTCTGGACTGAGCTATGTCCAACCTTTTTGTTTGTATGCTTTGAGGGCAGGGTCTTGGTACATAGCGCAAGTGGACCTAGAATTTGTGCTCCTCCTGATTCAGCTCCTTTAGTGCTGGGATTAGAGGTTTGTTTCACTCACATGTGAATGCGGAAAGTAGCAGCTACTATCACATCATACACTGCTCTTTTTTCTTTTTTCAGTGTTTATGTATGTGAGGCCGTTTACTTCTGAGCTACACTCCAAGCCTTTCTTACTTTCTCTCTCTCCTCTCTTCCCTCTTCCCTTTCTTTCTTTCTTTCTTTCTTTCTTTCTTTCTTTCTTTCTTTCTTTCTTTCTTTCTTTCTTTCTTTCTTTC
>OU015742.1:79367140-79390056 GCA_907169655.1 Acomys percivali
TTCTTTCTTTCTTTCTTTCTTTCTTTCTTTCTTTCTTTCTTTCTTTCGTGTACTCTTGTGATGGTACACAGGTAAAATACAATTTGCAGGGAGCTGGAGAGATGGCTCAGCAGCTAAGAGCACTGACTGCTCTTCTAGAGGTCCTGAGCTCAATTCCCAGCAACCACATGGTGGCTCACAACCATCTGTAATGAGATCTGATGCCCTCTTCTGGTGTGCAGGTGTAGAGCACTCTCATACATAAGATAAAAATAAAATAATTAAAAAAAAAATACCATTTGCAGGTATTAGTTCTTTTTCTACCATGCTGGTGTCAGGGACTGAGCTCAGGCCATCGGGCTTGATGGGAGGCTCCTTTGCTTTCTGAGCCCTCTTGCTGGCTCTGTTTGCTTTTCAGACAGAGTCTTTGTATATAATTCAGATTGGCATAGAGCTAATCCTGTAGTCCTGATTGGGCTGGAACTCAGGATTTCCCTACCTCCTAAGTGCTGGGATTACAGGTGTGTGCCACCACACCTAGATATAATATACTATTGTTTAAATAGAATGTTAGCACGTGAATTCCTGAAAGGCTCTACTTTGTAAAGGAGGGGGAGTCATCTTTAGTTGTCTATGATCCAGTAAACAAAGTCTCCTATCCATGCTCATGTGAGCAACCCTAATGAAACTCAACTGATTTCCTTCTCTCTCTCTCTCTCTCTCTCTCTCTCTCTCTCTCTCTCTCTCTCTCACACACACACACACACACACACACACACAAATTAATATAGAGAGGTTCTGGAAAGATGGCTCTGTGGTTAAGAGCACTGATTGTTCTTCCAGAGGACCCAGGTTCAATTCCCAGCACCCACATGGCAGCTCACAACTGTTCAAAATCCAAAGCCTTCTTCTGGTCTTTAAGGGTTCCAAGTGCTCATAGGTTTACAGACACATGCCCCCAAAACACCCGTAAACATAAAGGAAGATAGAGAGGGCCTTGTTGGGATAAAGTGTAACACGGCAGGAGTAAGAAATAGGGAAGAAAGCAATGGAGGGTTTGGCTATGATCAAAAAATATCACTATCTACATTTATGACGTTATCAAAGGATAAATAAGTTATTCTTTTTAATATTTATTTATTTATTATTTATACATGCCTGCATGTGAGCCAGCAGACCAGAAGAGGTACTAGATCTCACTATAGATGGTTGTGAGCCACCATGTGGTTGCTGGAAATTGAACTCAAGACCTCCGGAAGAATAGCCAGTGCTTTTAACATCTGAGCCATCTCTCCAGCCCCTAAAAGTTATTCTTAAAAGTCTCCATTTGCCTGGGCGTGGTGGTGCACACCTTTAATTCCAGCACTTGGAAGGCAGAGGCAGACGAATCTCTATGAGTTCTAGGCCAGCCTGATCTACAAAGAGAGTTCCAGGACAGTTAGGGATACACATATAAGAACCTGTCTCTCAAAACAAAACAAAACAAACAAACAAAAGTCTCCATTTGTTAAAGAGATTCTGACGTCACAGCCTGGAAACATTTCACGTTGGTAGGACTTCAGACTTTATCCCTGTAGTCTGCATAACATCCTGGAAGAGTGGTGCTGAGCGGACTTCACACCCACCCTCTCCTCAGCAGTTAGCCTGTGGGATGTGCATGCTAACTGGTGGTGGCCAGTTGATCTTGGCAAATATATGTTAGCCTGATCTGTCCTTTCCTGCAATTATGTTTCCCTTTTGGAACTCACACCCAAGGATTTGTTGGGCTACATCAGGGAAAGCAAAGAACTTCCACACATGACTACATCCTGACTCTTCAGCTTCCCACCCCCCTCAGCCCCCTTTCTTCATCTTCATTCTTTGGCCCTTCCTCTATGGATGTATCAAAGAAAACCAACCAGACAACCTTTGAAATAGAAGAATGAGGAAAGGAACCTGAGATCTCAGGTACCCAGATCCTTGAAACTGCTTGAACATGTTTTGCTGCTAGGTTGTCAAGCTCTGCCCTACTGATGTGACCTCCCAGAATGACTAAGGACTTTGCCATCCATCCATTCATTCATTCCCCACTGAGCTAAGTGTTAGGTGTATACAGAGGGCCAATTTGGTAGCCAAACCCTTGAGGAGCGTATACTCTAGGGAGGAGCCAGGCAGTCAGTGCTCACACTTCTCGCCACTGGGTAAGAGTGTGTATAGTAGAAAGTGTATGTACACTCCCCAGAAAGTAAGGGCTTAGGCGAGCTCCCAAGGCTGTGTGGGAGTTAACTAGGCGGGAGACCTGGGCGCATGAGGAGTGTTGGCTGTTCGTGTGCTGGAACTTGGTGCGGGTTAGGTGGAGGGGTAACAAGTGGAGCCTGGCGAGGCAGGCTAGGACAGACAGTGGGGTGGGGGGTAGGGCAAAAAAGGTGTTTACCTCCGTCCTAAAAGCAATGGCAAATCATCTGTCTTATGTGTCTTGTGCACCCTCCCCCACCTCTAGTTTAAAAAGCAGAAACTTCTCCTAGAACTGGACCAGTATGCCCCAGATGTGGCCGAACTTATTCGAACCCCTACGGAAATGCGGTACATCCCTCTGAAAGTGGCCCTGTTGTAAGTACTCCCCACAAGTCAGAGCTCAGTGCCAGCAAATGCAAGGAAAATCTGATGAGACGTTCCCCTGCTGTTGTACTTTTAAAGACTTGCAGCCTTAGTCATCGAGTGTTTGCTGTAGCTCTCTTGCACAACGCGGGGTTTGGCCAGCAATAGAGACAGAGCCATTCTGTCTTTGTTGAGACAAAGCCTCACACAGGGCCATGCACAATCAAACCCTTCACACGGGCCTTCTGACCCAGTGCTGGTCTGGGCTCCAACCTGACTAACTCGTGTTGCTAAAAAATGGTAGTTTTTCACTGGTCATGTTCTGAATACAGTTTTGTTCTTCATGTAGCTGCTGTTTAACGTAGCTTCTGTAATTCATGTCCGATTTAGTTCCCTGCTTATAATTCAGAAAACTGAAGTAAAATCCCATCTGGGTTAGGTGAGCAGCATGGAGGAGTGACACCAGCTGATGCTTTCAGGAAGCATTCTCCAGGAGTAATTAGAGCTGCAGTGAGTGTGATCCTCTGAGATGAGTCTCAGCTCTGTTAATCAACTGGCGGTCATCAGATATTAATAACATGCGAGTTTCTAGGAACACATACTAAACAAAGCATACATCTCCTCATGGAAAAACATGCCCTCAGAACCTTTTAGAATTAGAGGCTGGACATGGTGTCACATGCTTGTGATCCCAGCCACAGGGGGCCTAAGGAAGGAGGGTTGCTGAGTTTGGGGCTAATCTGTGCTATGTAGTGATATTCCATGTCAAAAAACAAGAGGCCGGGAAGGAGCTTGGTAGAGTGCTTGCAGAGCGTGGCCGAGGCCCTGGGCTTGGCCCCTGGGGTCAGATAAACTGGGTGGGGTAGTGCTTGTCTGTAACCCCCCTACTTGGGAAGGGAGGCAGGAGAATCGGAGGTTCAAGGTCAGCTTTAGCTGCAGAGTGAGTCTGAAGCCAGCTTAGGTATTCTTAAAGCGCATCCTGAGGGCAGAGTAGTCTTTGGAAGCCTTTGTCTTGTGTATGAATTTCCTATTCAGTATTCCGGGTGCGTGTCCAGGGAGACACCCTAGACATTCTTCAGTGTCACCCACTGTTTAGAAATAGTTCTGTGTTTTTTCCTCCCATGAGATAATTTTGGTGTATCAGTGCTCAACTACATATTTCAGGAATTTGATGGGAACTACTTTAATAGGACCAAGCGTTTAACAACATAATGACTCCTTATAGACTCGTGTATCCTGAGGGTAGTTTCATAATAGCAGCACCCGTTTCTTTAACGGTTGTGTAACAAGTCTATCTGATTGCTGGGAAAAACAAAAAACAAAAACCCACCAAACCCCCAAGAATTCTGAGGCCTTTGGTTTCAGAACTACTAATCTTACTTTCCTAGGAGGTAGTATTAGATTTAAGGTCTTTATTTGCCAATAATTATTATAATCTTTTTCTAAGACACTGGTGTGTTTCTTCCTTTCTGATAATCAGAATTATGTAACTGGCCTTTCTTCCTCTGTCTACCAGGAAACTCAGCCAGGTCGAGGCTGGTTTTTGTGCAGCTGTAGCTCTTTGGTTTTCCTAGCTTTGCTTTACTGTTCTTATGTATTTCCCTGGTCTTGATTGTGGTTGGTTTCACTTTATTACTGTTTTTTGTTATTTGTTCTCATTTTAGCTGATGCAAATCTTTTGTAGAGGCAGGACAGGAATAAAGAGTCCATTCTCACTGTGTATGACGTTCCAGCTCAAAACCACTTCAGATTGGTGTTCTGATTCCATTCCTTCCTACCTTAGGGGGAGAAGACAGCAGCTTACCTCTTTTACAGTGGGAGGTCACATGTCCTGTAAGGCTCCATGGAGCTAGCTCCTGGAGCTTAGAGGACACCCGGTTCCAGGTCTGGCTCTGCTTGATTACAAAGAGGGCTTAGGAGAACGAGTGTTGGCTTTAGAACCAGGAAGAGCTGACTCTGGAATGTATTTAATAGCTTTTAAAAGCTTGGGCTGGTCGTGTAGTCACTGAGTCTCAGTTTCCTCATCTACAAAAGTAGGATGGCGTTGCTGGGCCACGTGGCACATCCCTGTGATCCCAGCACTGAGGAGGCGGGAGCCAGGGGATCGGGACCTCAAGGCAAGCTTGCAGTACATGAGACCTTGTCTCAAACCCAAAACTACACACACACCACTAAAACCAAAACCAAGACTACAATGTTTTTGCTCGTTTATAGGATCTTTGTGGTTTTTAAGTAGAAATATGACAGTTTTGCATATGTCTCATGGCATACATAATGTTGACTGCCTTTATTCATTGAGCGCAGGCCCACTTTATCCTCTTCTGTTTGGGATAATAGTCTAAGAAGTTTTCTTCCTTTTCGTAAATGAGTGGAACTTAATGGCTGTGCTGGCCAGGACTGTCTGGTCCATTGATGAGGTTTACTGATGACAAATATGTATGCTTTCCGCAGCTATCTCCTAAACCCCTATACCATCCTGTCCTGTGTTGCCAAGTCTACCTGCGCCATCAACAACACCCTCATTGCTTTCTTCATTTTGACCACAATAAAAGGTAAGGTCTCCAGGCAGAGTATAAAATATGCAGGGCTTTATTACACTTAAGCTTGGGTTTTTTTGTTTGTTTGTTTTCTTTTAAGCAGCACAAGCTGACATGGTAGCACATACCTATAATTCCAACATCTGGGAGGTTGAGATAGGAGGATTTGAAACTCAAGGCCAGCCTATACAATGTAGCAAGGACTTGTCTCAAAAAGAAAAAAAAAATCCCTACAATATGTTTTTAAATTACATACAAATAATATAAGACTATTATAGAAAAATTAGATTAAACTAAGAGAAAAAAATTCCTGAAAACCTACCACTCAGAGATTCACTGTTGACATGATTTTTTTTTTTTTAAGTTCTAAAATGTTCTAAATGAATTATAATGAGAGTCCCAGTTTTCTGTAACTCCAGTCCAGCTTCCTTATCATCTCATTTTGGTGATGCAGATAGAAGGATAGAAGCAGGCAAGAATCAATCCCGACTGCAGATGTCAAGGCCAGCCTCTGTTGTTGTGAGTCAGGCTGGCGGAGGATAACTCTGAGCTGCTGACCCTCCTGCCTCAACCTCCTGAGTGATGGTGCTACAGGCTTGCGCCATCACTTCTGCCTAGGCCAGCTCCTTTGGAACAGTAGTTGCTGTTATTTACGTCTGTGCTTCTGAACTATATAGCTGCCTCACAAATGATAACTTTTAGGCATTTTTAATTATGTTCCATTATGAGAAATGGAGATTTCTTAAAGCACTTTTGTATCAATGTCCCTGCTTCCTCTTTGCTTGATTTTCTTATATATTAGTTTCGATTAAATGAGTAATAGGGTTGAGTGTGTGGCTTGGTGGTAGTGTGTACTCAGCTCGTATGGACAGGCTCTTGCCTTTAATCTCTTACACCAATAAATTATCATCACTTTTACTTTCTAGTATTACTTTTTTTAAAAAATGTGATTACTCTGTTCTTATACTACACCTTATTTTTCCTGGGACTGCTTGTGTTTCACTTTGGTTTTGTTTTGTTTTTAATTTTATCTATTATTATTTTGTGTGTGCATGATATTCATAAGGACACACATGCCCTGGTGCACATGTGTAGGGCAAAGGTCAGTTCTGTGTTGTTTCTGCCTACATTTTTATGGACTCTGGGATGGAGTTTGGGTCATTAGATTTTCACAAAACATCTTGCTTGTTTTGTTTTGAAACAGGGTCTCACTATGCTGTCCTCTCTAGACCAGGTTGGCCTTGAACCCACAGAGATCCTCCTGCCTCTGCTTCCCAAGCGCTGGGATTGTAGGTATGTGTCACCATTGACTGATGAGCCATGTCTCTAGCCCCCAAATGTACATTTTTGTTTGTTTTGTTCCTTTGAGACAGGGTCTTACTTTGCAGCTTAGATTGGTCTAGAACTTAATTTGTAGAACTCCATACTGCCCTTAAAATGCCTCTGTCTACCTAGTGCTAGAGTTGTAGGTGTTTGTCATATACCTGGTTTTCGAAAATTTGGTGGCTCAACAGTTAAGAGCACTGGCTGTTCTTCCCGAGGACCTGAGTTAGATTCCCAGGACCCACATGCTATCTCACAATCATTCGTAACTCCAGCCCTAAGGGATTCAGTGTTCTCTTCTAGCCTTTACAGGCACTGTACACACTGGTATACAGACGTACACACAGGCAGAGCACTCATACATATAAAATAAAAATGAAGGTTAAGGGCTGGGCATGGTGGCGCACGCCTTTAATCCCAGCACTCAGGAGGCAGAGGCAGGTGGATGGATTGCTGTGAGTTTGGGACCAGCCTGGTCTTCAAAGCAAGTTCAGGATAGCCAAGGCTACACAGAGAAAACCTGTCTCAAAAAACTTAAAAAAAAAGTTAAAATATTAAAAGTAATATTTCTCTTGTAATCTGTTCTTGGTGGTTTAATGCTAGTTTTACTTAAATGCTGTCATTTCACTGAGGTTCTGGAGAGATGAAGTATAATACATGTGGTTGATCTGCCATTTCAACTGAGAGTCTCTTCCATTCACATATGGATTATATATTTCCAGTTTCCTCACATTCTTCTTTCAGACTTTTAGGTATTATATATAATAACTAGTGCCACAAAAAACATTATTTTGGGGGCTGGAGAAATGGTTTAGTGGTTAGGAGCCCTGCCTGCTCTTCCAGAGGTCCTGTGTTCAATTCCCAGCAACCACATGGTGACTCATAACCATCTATGCCCTCTAATGCCCTCTTCTGGCCTGCAAATATACATGCAGATATAGCCACTCATATACATAAAATAAATAAATAAAATCTAAAAAGATATATTATTTTGGCCAGACATTGTATCACATGTCTTTAGTCCCAGTACTTGGGAAGTAGAGGAGGGGGAGCTTTGTGAATTCAAAGCCAAGCTGATCTATACAGTGAGTGCCAGGAGACCTCCATAGTGAAATCCTTACTATTTGAAAAAAAAAATTAACAAACCACTCCAAAACTCAATCACAACAGACACAAAAGGTGGGGTGGCGCATGCCTTTAATCCCAAGCACTTGGGAGGCAGAGGCAGGCGGATCACTGTGAGTTCAGGGCCAGCCTGGTCTACAGAGTGAGTCTGGGACAGCCAAGGCTACACAGAGAGAGCCTGTCTTGAAACCCTCCCTGCCAAACAACAACAACAAAACAGCCACAAAAATTTTTTAAGTTGCCATGGTCATGGCAAGCCCATATTTTGAGTTGCCTTGGTCATGGTGTGCTGTCACAGCTGATCTATATGGATGTGACTTGCTGTCTTATCAGTTTCACTGTGGCTCATTAGTGCATCAGTAGCTAGCTGGAGTTTGCCAATTCAGCAGGTTCCCACTCTGCATGTCTGTCATCCTCCTGCATCAAGGGACTAGCTTAAGCCTGCTGCTCTTACAGGAATGGAAGAGGCATCAAGCCCAGTCAGGCATGACTTTTTAAAGTTTCTGGTTGCTTCATATACATTACTGTCCCATTGATCAAAACGTAATATGTGGGCCAATTGTGGTGACATACGCCTATAATTTTAGTACGCAGCAGTCAGAGGCAGGAGGATTGCCACAAATTAAAGGATAGCCTTGTCTGTAATAGTGAGTCCTAGTTCATTTTGAGTGACAGTGAAACCCTAACTCAAAACAAAATAGCACCAATAAAATAACACGGGGAGCTATTTTTCTTGTCCACTATGGGAAGGCATTGTAAAGTTGGCAGAAAGCATGGGCATAGGCAGGGATGGAGAGCTGAAGCTACTAACATGGTCCCATGTATACTATAAACATTTGCTCTGTTGGTTTGTTTTGTATTAGTTACTTTATATTGCTGTGACAAAACACCATGACCAAGGCAGCTTATAGACGAAAGCATTTATCTGAGGCTTGAAGTTCCAGAGACATTAAAAGCCTTTCACTGTCATAGCAGGAACGTGGCAGCAGGCAGCAGGCACTGAGCTGGACCAGCTACTGAGAGCTTACATCCAGACCCATAAGTAGAAGCAGAGGGCCCCCTAGGAATGACAGCAGTCTTTTGAAACCTCAAAGTCCCCAGAGATACACCTACCCCATCAAGGACACACCCACTAGTCCTTCCCAGACAGTTCCACCAACTGAGAACCAATTAGTCAAACATATGAACCTGTGGGGGGAGGGGCATCCAGGCTGACCTCTGACTTACAGTCCTCTCTCTTTAGTCTTCTGAGTTCTGGGATTCACAGTGATCATATCCAGATATAATCTGGGTTTTATAAATTGTATTGATTTTGTATCTGAATGAGTGTGTGTGAGCATGGGCATGCATGCCCCAGCACACTTGAGATGAGAAAATAACTTTCGGCTGTGGGCTCTGAGGCTTGGACTCATACAGACTTGTGTGCCAAGTGCTGCACCTGCTGAGCCATCTTAAGGACCCAACCTGAGTTTGGTTTTTTGTTTTCTTTTTGTTTTTTTTTTTTTGAGGCAGAGGCGTAGCCTTGACCTCTTACTTGCTATGTAGACCAGGCTGGCCTCAGCTCACAAAGATCCACCTGCCACAGCCTCCCTAGTGCTAGGATTAAAGGCATGTGCCACTTCAACCAGTTCAAGTCTGTAATTACTGAATACCATCCAATTGTGTGAGTGAATATATGGAGATTCTGCTTTAAGATTTAAGTTTTAATTGTGTATATACGTGTATGGGGGTTATACACTCTGAAGAGAGTGTTGATCCTTGGAGCTGGAGTTACATATGGCTGTGAGTACTGGGGATTGAACTTGGGTCCTCTGGAAGAGCGACACGTGCTCTTAACCACAGAGACATTTCTTCACCTCACGTCACTCCTCCTTTTTTTGTTTGTTTGTTTTTTTGTTTTTTTGCTTTCTTTTTCACTCCTCCTTTTTTGAGAAGAGGTTTTGGTATTTAATTCAGGTAGACTTCAGATTTACAAAGTAGCCCAAACTTGATTCTGAAGGCCTCAGCTTTCTGAGTAGTAATATTGTAGGTATTTTTAAAATGTTTTTTAAAAGATTTATTTAATTGTTTATTATTTATATAATATTCTGCCCATATGTACACCTGCATGCCAGAAGAGGGCACCAGATCTCATTATAGATGGTTGTGAGCCACCATGTGGTTGCTGGGAACTGAACTCAGGAAGAACAGACAGTGCTCTTAACCTCTGAGCTGTCTCTCCAGCCCTGTAAGTATGTTTTAACCACCATGCCCAGCTTAGAAATTCTTTAATCAATTTCTACTATTTAGTATTTAGGTGATTTCCTAATATTTAGCTATTTAAATAATATCACAATTAGCTTCATCATGTATATTAATTTTTTGCATTTACAACCAAATGAAATCATTGTGCTTCTGCCTCATGATTTCTTAAATTTGTTGCTAAGTTTATATTCTTATATTCCTTTTTTGTTTGTTTTTTGAGACAAGGTTTCTCTGTGTAGCCTTTGCTGTCCTAGACTCGCTTTGTAGACTAGGCTGGCCTCGAACTCACAAAGAACTGCCTGCCTCTGCCTCCCGAGTGCTGGGATTAAAGGGCTGTGCCACCGAGCATGGCTGTATTAGAATTCTTATTTCCAAACACTGTTGCTTAATCATCTGCAAGGTCAGGAAATAGTTGTCATGTCACATCGGCTATCACTGAGCCATTTGTGTACTGACCTTTTGCAGGGTAGCCCCATAAGAATGACGTATCTTTTCATAAGACATTGTTTCTTCTAGATTGTTCATGACGTTCTTTATTTGGGCCTTTTAGTTTAATTTATTAGGTTATTTATAATAATTATAGCCTGGGATATAACTCAGTGGTAAAGTGCTTGTATAGCATGCATAAAGCCCACAGGTTCAGTACCAGTACCAGGGGGCGGGGAGGGGGAAATACTGATCATTTAACTTGAACTGCCTTGTTATGAAGGTTGTGGTCATTTTGCAATAAACAGTTCTTTTTTAAAATGTTTGTTTTGGGGCTGGAGAAATAGCTCAGAGGTTAATAGCACTAGCTGCTCTTCCAGAGGTCCTGCATGCATGCAGAACACTGTATATGTAATAAATCTTTAAAAAACAAACAAACAAACGAAGAAAACATTTGTTTTTCAAGACAGGGTTTCCTTGTGTAGCCTTAGATGTCCTGGATTCCTTTGTAGACCAGACCAGGCTGGCCTCAAATTCAGAGATCCACCTGCCTCTGCCTCCCGAGTGCTGGGATTGCAGGTATGCGTCACTGTGCCTGGCTAAGAAACAGTTGTTAACAATAAAGCATTTTTACTGTCTGAACAGTCCCTGTCTCAGTCTCTGTCTCTGATGCTAAGCTCAGATAGGCTGTTCCTTACCAAGATGCATGTGTTCCCCAAAAGAAGGGATATATGCTGCACCCCACCAGAGCACTTGCCTTTGGAAATACTACCTTTCTATTTTTTTTCTTTTTCTTTTCTTTTCTTCCTTTTTCTTTTTTTGTCTTATTTTTTTTTTTTTTTAAAGAGGAATCCAGGTAAATGTATTAGTTAAGTACTGGTTTTATAGCCATTTCACCTTACAGCAGGAGGGGAGTTTGGGAAGGCAGCCTTGAGAGAGGACACAGTGTAAATGATGGCTGTGACTTAGACTCTTGGTTCAAAGTTATTCTCTGCTACGGCCAGTAAGGTTTAGGGGTTGGGACTGGGAGCTTGGGGTGCAATAAGGTGATGCCACAGTTGGCTACAGCTCTGTGGGTGATGAGGACGAGGAAGCATCTTTGGGGCCCTGGTAAGGGTAGAGGGCAGAGGGAGAAGGCCAGTTCTAGGACAGCTACAAGCAACCGCGATCTCCTCAGGCCCAGGGACATCCTCTTCCGTCTGCCACCTTTGTCTTTTCACAAGTTTCCTTTTGTATTTTCTGCTTTGAACTTATCTTGCAATGACTCTGTACTTCCTAGAGAAAGCATCCATGCTAGAGAAAGGCCCAGATCCAGGTAACCGTGACTTGAGGCCATGGCTTGGCAGGCTCAGAGCCAGCCAGTTGGAGTCCTGGAGCAGGACTGTGCTGTAAGCACAACCTCGAGAGGGGCCAACGGTGCACAGGCACACAGTAACCAAAGCTGCCTTGGGAGCAGGTTTTGTTCCTCCTTGGAATCTCTGTACCTTTCTAATTAAAAAAAAAACCAAAAAACAAAAAACCTTATTAGGGGTCTTGTGAGGTTGTTCAGGTTAGACTTAAGCTTTTGGGTTCAAGGAACCCTTCTTGCTCAGCCTCCTAAGTTGGGAATGCAGATATATGTCACTATGACCAGTGCTGAAAATGTCACTTTCATTCATTATTGCTATGGCTGTTGTTGTTATTATTGTTGATATGTCACTTTAAAGAGTTACTTAAAAGGCAGTAGGGTCCCAAATGCCTCAGAGGGCCAGCCAGCCAACTTAGACCTTATCTCAAAAATTTAAAAGTAATGCCAGCCAAGCTGGGCATAGTGGTGCACGCCTGTAATCCCAGCACTCAGGAGGCAGAGGCAGTGAGTTCGAGGCCATCCTGGTCTACAAAGTGACTCCAGGACAGCCAAGGCTAACACAATGGAAAACAAATGTCCAACAACAGGGAAGAGCCTTTGTCTCGATAAAAAAGAAAGAAAGAAAGTAATGCCAGCCATAGTAACACATGCCTGTAATCCCACATATGGGGAGAAGCCCACATTAGAGTCAGTATTCCAAGGTCATCCTCAGCTATATAGAGAGAAGCCTGAGGCTAGCCTGGGTTGCATGAGAGCCTGCTTACAAAGCAAACAAACTGTAGAAAGAGCTGGCAAGTTGACTCAGCAGGTGAAGGAGCCTGCCACTAAGTTGGACAGTCTGAATTTGGTTCCCAGGACCCACATGATGGAAGGAGAGACACAGCTCTCACAAGTTCTCCTATGGCTTCCATATTCCCTCTTTGAACACACACAAACTATGAAAAAAAGGTTCAAAGAAAATCTTAGGGCCATAGTTTTTGGTTCCAGAGGGAGGCTTTTTTATTATATAACTCGATGTCTGTTGAATAAATTCATAGCCATTTTAAAAATCTTATACACAGTTTTGTTTAATATTTTATGAACATTGCAAATTGACTTAATAAATTTGTATGACCTTTCCAGGAGTCCATTTACCAATAGTCTTAAAATGTTTCCATTTTTAAAGTGGGGCACAGTGGTGCATGCCTGTAATCCCAGCGCTTGGGGAGGCAGAGGCAGGAGAATCTCTGTGAGTTTGAGGCTAGCTTGGTCTACAAATAAGTCCAGGACAGCTAAGGCTACACAGAGAAACCTTGTCTCGAAAAACAAAACAAAACAAAAAAGTTTGTATTTTCAGGGGATGGAGAGATGACTCAGTGATTAAGATTGTGTGTTGCTCTCACAGAGGACCTGGGTTCAATTCCCAGCACTCACATGGTGGCTCACAACCATCCATGACTCCAGTTCCAAGTATCCAGTGTCCTCTTCTGACCGCCAAGGGTACAAAGTACACATGTGGTACACATTTGTACATGCAGGCAAAACATTCATAAATAAATAAATAAATAAATATTTAAAGTTTGCATTTTTAAATTTAATCTACTTTTTGTTTTTGAGACAATGTCTGTCTATGTATCTTTGGTTTTCCTGGAACTCACTATGTATACCAGACTGGCCTTGTACTCACAGAGATCTGCCTGTCTCTGCTTCCTGGGTGCTATGATTAAAGGCACGTGCCACCATGCCTGGCTTATTTATTCTACTTTTGAGAGCCTATCCTACAGTAATAGAGAGGGCTGGGAGTGTGGCTCACTTGGTAGAGCATTTGCCTATCATGCACGAAGCCCTGGTTTGGATTCCTATCACTGTATGAATTTTGTGTGTTGGTCTACTTTCTAATGTAATACAGACATTAAACACACAGTTGTCATTTTCTTTGTGCTTTTGATCTTAATTTTAAAATTTTAGAAGTAGTTCAAGCACTTGTTAAGAATAAGAGAAACTTCTAGTACTTGGGGAAGCAGAGGGAGCCAGATCTCTGTGAGTTCGAGGCCAGCCTAGTCTGCAATGCAAGTTCAGGGCAGCCAAGGCTACACAGAGAGACCTTGTCTTAGGGGGTCGGTGGGGGCAGAATAAGAGAAATGTACGTAGACCAAACAAAAGCCAAGTCCTCACCCTACCCACATCTCCATTTCTCACACACATTTGCTCTGAGCCCTGGCTCTTCCCTGTTGTTGGACATTTGTTTTCCATTGCTGTCTGCTATAAATAGAGACTAGCACCGTGTTCCTAACCTATTGAGATATTTGAAGAATTCTCTCAGCTGCATCTCTCTGAACCACTTGACTCTTCAAGTATATTAATAATGCCTAGTAATAGTTTATTCAGTAAAACTGAATCGGTCGTACATTCTTCAAGTCCCGTTTCTGCGTTTCCCACTTACGTTGCATAAACAGTAAAACTAAAGATAGTATAATTCACTCGAATTAACCTTTTTGGCTTTTTGAGACAAAATCTCACACTGGCTTTTGTTTATTTTAGTTCAGATATAGACTGAGATCAAGATGGTGGTGCAGCGATACAGTGGGGCTGGAGTGAGTGTCTGGGCTTATCTCCATTTTCTCTATGTCCTGATCTGTAAGATGGAGATGGTAATAGTTATTGAAAGGCCTGCGATTTATGGCATGTGGCATGCTCACAGCCCTGTTTGGGACAGAGAAGGTACCCACTGACAAAATGAGAGTAGTTTTGTCAGTGGTGTGGCTAGACTGCTTTGAGAGCCTTCCCTGTTAGAGGAGCTCAGTTGGCAGGGATGTGGGGCACTGGGCTCTGCCCTGAGCTGCTCCTCTACCTCCTGTTGCCTCAGATGCTGGTGCAGTTTCCATTTGTGATAGTCCTATGGGACCTCAGCCCATTTGGCCAGTATTCCAGTCTGTCCCCCTGCCTGCCCTCCCTGGGACAGGTCACTGTCTGTGACCCAGTCCCTTACTAAGTCCATATCCTGGCTTCTCCTTGTCTCATTCCTACATCTCTTTCCTGCTGTGCCGTGCTGTTGTGCCACCCACCCAGGCCCTCAGGAAGGTGCAGTCCCTTAGAGGCACCTTCTTGCAGAGGCTTGTTTGGCTCCCACCCTGAAACAGAGTGTTGGAAAACATATTCAGAGTTAGATTGGGTAATGTCATTCCATGATACGGCAGCCAGTCCTCGTATCCACTTAGCTAATTTATCCTAATGTTTCTGTGCTCGGGCCAAAGGTGAAGCTTTGCTTATGAAACCTAATGCTTGTGTGGGTGGCACTAGCAAATACTAGTAAGTTGTATCATTTGGAGGTAAAACTAATATTCCTCTTGTCACAGTTCTTCCCGGTTAGGCAGTGTTTCAGTTGTAGACCTGTAGATAGTTATTTTGAATTATTTTTGGAACTAAACCCGTCATACTCTGACCTCTGCCTGCTTGTTGTGACTTTAGATGGTAACTTTTTATTGAAGTATATCAGCTGTACACAAAAAATGTAAAAGCTGGCCTGGGAATGTAGTACAGGAATGCTTGCCTAGCTGATACAATCCTTAGCAATTCATAAGCTAGAGGTGGTGGCTTCTGCCCGAAGACCTAGCATTTGGAAAGTAGAGAAGTTCAAGGTCACCCTCACCTACATTGCAAGCCCAAAGCCAGTCTGAACTGTAGAAGACCCTCTCCTACAGGGAGTGGTGTCTTCTTGTGGATGCTGGTGACACTGCTGGCTAACCTGGGTCCTAGCACTCGTTGTCTTGTAAATCATCATATATCTTTATAGTTGTGGCTCCTGTGTGTTTCTGTGTTGTTGTTGGAGGACCTGAAGTATTCTAGGCTGAGCTTGAACTTGCTGTATGGCTGAGGTTAACTGTGAGTTCCTTGGTTTTCCAGCCGCCGTTTCCCTTTCCTGGTAGTAAAGGCTTTCCCCACAGCACCTGGCCGTCCAGTCACTCCTTCCCACTTCCCATTCTGCCGTGTTGCTAGTTAACATCCACCTATTAGTACTCTCTCAGGCTCCTACTTTGCATATGCTGTTCCCTTAGGTGCTGGGTTGCACTCTTCAACACTCAGGTGTCAGCATCGCTGATGGGTGTGGCCTGCCTCCACTCACTTCTTTCTTATATTTTGTGTTGTTTACTGGGAACTCATCTCCCTGACTCCCAGCATATGTTTGGCACAGAGTAAACTCTGGCAGTGTGTGCTTGCTTATTGTACGGTTTGTCTGAAATATTTGGTCACCTTTTGCTTTTTTCCATTTCCTCAAAACTTAGCAGCTCTTTCAGTGTTTGTGTTCCCCCATGCCTGTCTTGTCACCTCATGCCCAGACACCAGGCTGCTGGCTGTAGTAGCACCATCCTTCTACCCCAGAATTCAGGCCTCAGCCATCCAGCCATTATTCTAGAAAGCACCCCATGCCAGGCCCTGCCATATGCATTCCCAGCTGCTTGTCTGCAGGGTCTGACCCATCGTAAGTCGATTGCGAGTCATGTTATACCTTCCTCCTGTTACATTACCCCCTGTCTAGTGCTTTGTGGCTTCTTCCTCAAGGGCATTGGTTTGCTTTATTGGTTTTTTGTTTTTGTTTTTGAGACAAGGCTTCTCTGTGTAGCCCTGGCTGTCCTGGAACTCACTCTGTAGACCAGGCTGGCCTCGAACTCACAGATACCCGCCTGCCTCTGCCTCCCCAGGGCTGGGATCAAGGCCTGCGCCACCACATCCGGCTGTGTGCGTGCTTTTCAAAAGGATCTTTGTGTATTACTGAATGGTGTTCACTCATCTAGTCAGTTATGTATTCATTGTGTGTGCTTCAAAAAGTGGAAGCGATTCAGAATTAAGAAAGACTTCCTGCCCCTGAGAAATCCCCAAGGCAGACAGGGGAGAAAGGGCAAACTGGTGTTATTAGAAGACAGCAGATGAGGCTCCTTAAAACGAGTTAAAAGGGTGGACTGGGGTGGTTGAGAACTTTAGGCTCTGTACTTAACCTTGCTTCTGTGCCTTGGTTTCTACACCTGTAAAGTATGATTTTATCATAATAAATGTGTCACAAGAAAGTGAGCTGAAAGTAGTTCTTTCCCAAGACTGTTGTGATGTTTCCCTGAAGGCCTCTTTGAGTCTGGCACATTCTTGAGATAGACATTACACAATGCGTGTTACCTAGTAAGTGAGCAGTAAGCATTAGCCGTAACTACTTTGGTTAACTCTGCTTGGGGTCCACTGGCCACTGAAGAGTGACAGGGAAAGAGCTCATTTAGGAAGACTAGCCTGAGCACAGACTCGTGAGTGGAGCGGCCTGCTGTTTATAGAACTGTGGAGTAGGCAGGGTAAGTGGGCGGCAGGATGTGTGGGCACGCGGTGAGAGTGACGTGGAAGAGACAAAGCAGATAGTGAGGACCTTGCTAACTTTTGGAGTCTGGATTTAAATTGATCGATGAGATGGAACTTCAAAAGTTTGGTTAGTCGATCTATCTACCTACCTATCTGTCTGTACAGGCTGGCCTTGAACTCAGAGATCTGCCTGCCACTGTGTCCCAAGTGCTGGAATTAAAGGCGTGTGCCACCATCACCAGGTGGCTTTGTTTTCTTAAATGAGCCAATTTTAAAAATTCATCTCTTGCTCTGAGGAACTCTTCAATAACATTCTTGGCTTGAAGTTCTTTGGTGTAGTCCTTAGCCACTACACAACTGCCACCAGCCACTTTATGGGGGCTCTCCTCTTGATCACCTCTGCAAAGGCCCACCCATTCCTAGTTTCCTGCTGTCATCAAATTTAATTAGTTTGACTTGGTGCTCATCACAAATGGCCTCCACCAACTTGACATAGCTAGGCTTTTCACAACTGGGTGCAAGCAGACAAAGATGGGCTTGGCACATGTCTAAGTCTTTGGCAGCTTTGAGAAATCCACATGGTAAGCCATTGCGCATGGGAGTGTTTTTTAGTACCTCTCTTTTAAAGCAGGATAACAGCTCCAGCAGCCATGCCTTGTTTGGCCATGGCAGTGGGTTATGGGTAAAGTCCAATCTTGAATACACTTGAGCCTCTGCTGCCACGTGACATGGCAGCAGTGGGGAAAGACTGTTTTTACTTTTAAAACAGGGTCTCAGGTAGCCCACAATGGTTTCGGCTCAGCCAAAGGTGGCCTTGGGCCCCTGTGCTCCTGCTTTGCCTCTGGAGTGCTGACATTACAGGTGGCTTAGTCTTTGTAGATAAGCCACTGTCTGTTTTAGAAGAGGCGGTTGGTTGATGCTTCTGTGAAGGAGGGGCCATGTAGAAAGAGACTGCTGAACACTGGTGACAGATGAGAGCAAGAACTGACCTACACTTCAGAGGCAGACCTGTGGGCTTGGGCGCCCACAGAGGGGCGTGGAGCTACAGTATCCAGCTGGGCTTTGATGCCACTTCTTTGCTAAGATGTCTGTGCAGGTGTTAGTGGTGTAGCTCAGTGGCAGAGCACTTGCTCAGCAAGGTCCTGGGCTGTAATCCGTAGTACTAATAAAACAACTAATATTGATTTAGATACTGTCCAAGGGCTGGGCGTGGTAGCAGACATCTTTAAATCCTATCGCTCAGGAGTCAGAGGAAGGGCGATTGCTATGAGTTCAAGGCCAGCCTGTTCTACATAGTGAGTTCAGGACAGCAGGGCTATGTAGAGAGGCCATGCCTCTGAATTAATTATTTAAGAGGAAAGCAGCTGCTTTTCCTGACCCACAGAGCGCACTTTCTAAGGCAGTCCTCAGTTCATCCTACTCCCCCAGGAAAGACGTTCTTTCCTTTCTTGGCTCTATAGACAGCTGTTCCAGAGAAGCAATTATTGATCCTAGGCAATTAGGGTGGGAGGGAACTGTGTTATTTCACTCTCTGCTGTCTCCTGGGGCAGAGAGTGAGCTGAAGGTCCTGTGTTCTAGCCTCCCCACTCTGACAACACGAACACGGCCTTCCTCTCTCCGGCTACCAGCTATGTGGGAAAGCATGTGAAATAAAAAACTCTATCTAGCATTTCCCCACTCTGAGCCAATTTCCCAGAAATCTTTACTCAGACTTTTGGCAAGGTCAAGGAATCCTGAGCCTACTTTGCTTTGAGCTGTAGCAAAGCACCTTTCTCACGGGTGCCACCTCCCTGCCTCGGGGGGACTTGATTATGATTCCAGGGTGGGAATCCAGTATGATTCCAGTAGGTGGGAGGAGGCCTCTCTTGGAGTCAGGACTTGGGTAGGGCCTGCTCCTGTCTCTGCTCAGTTGTCTGGGCAAGTACCTGAAGTCCAGAGCGCCTTGTCTGCCATTGTCAGTACAGTGGGACAGCCTTGTTGCAGGAATTCTGTCCTCTGCATCCAACTTCTTCCTCTCCCTGCTGTTTTCCTACTTACTGTTCTGTCCGCCATGAATTCTTAGTCTGTAGTTTCTTGGTTTGAAGAGTTGAATGTTCAGAATTATTTTTCTATTTTCTCATTTTTTTTAACATTTCTATTTTTTAAAGATTAACATACAAAATAATGGTTTTATCATGACATCTCATACATATATGTCATAATACTTTATTTTCATTTATTCTACCCTCTCATATCCTACCTCTCTCTTCCAGATTGTTCCCCTCCTCCCTGGTTCCTTTTGTTTGTTTGTTTGTTTGTTTGATTGTTTTTGAGACAGACTCTCTCTGTGTACCCTTGGCTGTCCTAGACTCGCTTTTTGATCTCACACTTATCAGAGGAAACATGAGTGTTATTGGTTTATAAGCCATAATCATTAGGAGATGTATGTTTTGAACCATTATTTTCAGCTGATTTGTTTTTTGCTTTGTTTTGTTTTGGTTTTGATTTTCGAGACAGGGTTTCTCTGTGTAGTCTTGGCTGTCCTGGTTTCACTCTGTAGACCAGGCTGGCCTGGAACACAGTGATCCACCTGCCTCTGCCTCCTGAGTGCTGGGATTAAAGGTGTGCGCCACCATGCCTGGCTCAACTGATTTCTTGGTCACTTTGGAACCTGTATTGAAACTTCTATCTTTGGTTTAAAATATCTGAAAGGGAATAGCTGCTGTTTTTTTTTGTTTTTTGTTTTTTGTTTTCAAAAAGAAAAATCAGTACCTTTCCTAGAACACAAATAAAACAATGTACTCTTAGCTGGATGCAGTGGCTTGGAGGACTTAGATAAGAGGCTTGTTGCAAGTTTGATGCCAGCTTAGGCTACAGAGTGAAACCAAAAAAAAAAAAAAAAGACCAACGATGTGTTTTTATTTAGAAAAAAAAAAAAATGTGGCTTCAAGATAGAGGCACGACAGAGTGATGAGCTGTTCTGAAGTGCAGAGGGCGAGGTCTCCTAGCTCTGAATATCATGAACAATAATTGCAGACTTAGTAACTTGGTTTATTAGACGTGGATGTTAATAGATGTTCTCTATTTGCAAATCTTTGGGCTGAGGTTTTACAAAACCTTTCTGGCTCTGAAAAATTCTTCAGAACCGCGTCTGTGGCATTGCAGGTTGCTAAAGGTGGGATATTTTGACTTCCTTGGTTTCCTTTCATGGAAACTAAGCCAAGTTCTTTGGTTCTGTTTGAGTTTGTAGAGTGCCTTGCATATCAGGAAGCACTTGGCAGGCAATTGAGCAGTCAGGAGTTCTGTGTTAATATGGATTTGTTGAGTGAAATCCTGATTGACCAGGCCACACCTTTGTTTCTTTTCCCAGGCAGCGTTTTCCTCAGTGCTATTTTCCTTGCCTTGGCAACATACCAGTCTCTGTACCCAGTCACCTTGTTTGCCCCCGGGCTGCTTTATCTTCTCCAGGTAAGCACTTGCTGGTGCCAGGGTCCCAGTGACACTCAGTAGGTGGCCTGGTCCCTTCTTGGGGGAAGGAAGGGTGTGGGCCACTGACAGCATTTGGAGCTGGGGGTGTAGCCCAGTGCTTGGGTGTTTGCCTAGCACACAGGAGGCTCTGGGTCAGTTCCTAGCAGCACAAAACCAGACCACACAGCTTTTAAAAAATGTAGCTGGGGTTGGGCCTTGAACCAAAGATGTCTTCTGTTAGAAAAGACTAATATGAAACAAAGGAGACTTAATGGTCACTAAGTTTTAACTGTGTCTGTCATTGCATGTGTGTAGGGACAATGTACTTAAAATATTTGTAGTTAGCCAGGCATTGACAATGCATGCTTTTTAGACCAGCAGCACTCAGGAGGCAGAGAGGCAGATGGATCTACAGAGTGAGTTTCAGGACAGCCAGAGCTGTTACACAGAGAAACCCAACTAACCGAAAAGAAGATTTGTAGTTGGGCTCCACTAAACACTGCATTTTCTTTGTTTTATCGAATATACGTAGACCTCTTTGAGCTCATTTAAGGTTTTATTTATTTATTTATTTATTTACTTTTTCGAGATGAGCCTTGGCTATCCTGGGCTTGCTTACTAGACCAGGCTGGCCTCAAAGTTTTTATTCTTAATAAGAGCACTTGCCTTGCAAGGTTCTTTTAATGATTAAACAAAATGGCAAAGTTTAAATTGCATCTGCAGTTCATTCTGCACTAATGGTAGGTAGCAACCTTTTTTGAAGCATGATCACAGCTGGCCTTATACATTTCACATGGCTGACCTGTACTGCCTTCGAACCCAGGCCACATTGCAATGGCAAGGACACAGTGAGTGGTCACTACTGACCACAGTGACCAAAGAACCCTGAGGGCTGACACTTGTGGAGAACAGCACACATGTGAGGCACTAGACACCATCTCAACCTTAGCAGCTTTATGGGGTAGGTTATATCATTAGCTGCAGAGTAACTAAATAGGTTAGAAACATGAATTAAAACTGGAATTTGGGGAGGCTCAGTCTCTCAGCCATGGAATGGCAGCACTAAGCTATGAGTTCAGGCAGTCCAACTCAGGAGTTTCCAACCATCCCTTTTTTCAGATTATAAAGGATGCTCACCCCAAGCCTGGGGTGTAGCTTGGCAGTAGAGCACACCAGTTGACATTCACAAAGGCTCTGGGCGTGACCCCTAACTACTCCCGTACCCCCATAAAACAAAGCACGTATTAAGTCAGGAGCTTCGCACTGCATGCAGGACCCAAATGGACCCAAGTCTGTTCTTAGAAGAGAAATGTTTGCTGAAGGTGTGAGTTGGCAGCACTGGGATTCAGATGCAGAAGTCTGGCTTACACTCACTAAAATAGGTCATGTGTTATCATGTTATGTTACTTGGTGATAATAGAATCATATTGATGTGTACAGCGGTAAAGGTTAAGTTATTTCTCTTTATTAGTAATATACGTAGTAGAAATTTGTTTTTCTTCTTTTTTGTACTGAGAGTTGAATGTAGGACCACACACATGCTAGTCAAGTCCTTTACCACCAACCCAGATCCTCAACCCTTTTCCTACTTTTTAAAAAATGTTGAAAAACAATCTACTAAATTGCTTACTCACTGTGTAAGGCAGACCTTCTCAGGACCTGGAATTACCTGCTTGCATTACCAGGCCGAGCTTGAAATCAATCCGTCCATCCTTCTTTCCTTCTCTCTCTCTCTCTTTCTTTTTCCTATGTACCTTCTTTCTATCCTTTTTTATTCTTCCTTTCTCTTTCCTTCCTTCCTTCCTTTCTTTTTTGTCATATACATTTGTATATGTGTGTCTGTGTGAACACCCAGAGGCTAGAGGAGGAGGTTGGGTATTTACCCTGTTCTAGCATTCTCTTCCCTATTCCCTGAGGACAGGCTCTCCACTGAACTTGGATCTAGGCTGGTAGCCAGATAGCCCTGTGCATCCTCCTGTCTGCCCCAGGTAGTGCTAAGGTTAAGGGGTTTTTGCAGCCATGCCTGGCATTGTATGTGAGTGTAGGAATTTGAACTTGGGTCCTCATGCTGACGTAGAGAAAGTAAGTGCTCTTACTTTCTGAGACATCTTCCTAACCAATGGAAAATTTTTCTTTATTATTTTCTTTGTCTTTTTTGTTTTGTTTGTTTATTTTCAAGACAGAGTTTCTCTGTGTATCCTTGTTGTCCTGGACTCACTTTTTTAAAAAAAAATTATTTATTTATTATGTATACAGTGCTCTGCCTATATGTATTCTTGCACAGCAGAAGAGGGCACCAGACCACATTACAGATGGTTGTGAGCCACCATGTGGTTGCTGGGAATTGAACTCATGACCTTTGGAAGAGAACCCAGTACCCTCAACCTCCGAGCCATCTCTCCAGCCCTGGACTTACCTTTTAGACCAGGCTGGCCTTGAACTCACAGAGATCCACCTGCCTCTGCCTCCCTGAGTGCTGGGATTACAGGCATGTGCCACTGCACCCAGCTTCTTTATTATTTTCTAATTGGATCTAGAGCTGTGAAGAGTTCTATAGTAATTATACAATTATATGCAAACCAGATTGTTCATCA
>OU015742.1:79395156-79404346 GCA_907169655.1 Acomys percivali
CATGTGTGCACATGAGTATGGAGGCCAGAGGACAATCTTGACATCGGTCATCAGGCACTGTCACATTTATTTGTTTTGTTTGTCTGTTTGTTTTTAAGCAGGGTCTTTCAGTGGCTTAGAACTCACCAAATAGGCCAGGCTGGTTAGCCAGTGAACCCAAGAAATCCTCCTGCGTTCTCCTCTCCAGTCCTGGGATTACAAGCACACACCACCACATCCAGCATTGATTCGCATACATTTTGGGAATCAAACTCAGGTCTTCATATGTGCAAGGCAAGTGCTTTACTGATAAAAGCTAAAGCCTTATATTTGCACAAATCCACCACGTAAAGCATACCCTCCTAACTTGACCATAGTCCCCTCTCTGTCACACTTGTTCCCTGTCCTGCCCCTTAAGCATGTGATACGTGTTTGTGTCTGTGTATGCATGTGCTCACTGAAAGGTCTAGAAACAAAGACTGATCAGTGAACATCCTTAGTGCCCCTCCTGTTATCTAGAGGTGCCATTTTCCCATGAAAAGAAATGAGTTTCTAGCTGGATGTAGTGTAATCCCAGCACTCAGGGAGGCAGAGGCAGGTGAATGTCTGTGAGTTGAGGCCAGCCTGGTCTACAAAGCAAGTAGCGAGGACAGCCAAGCATACACAGAGAGACCCTGTTTCAAGAAACAAAACAAAAAGAGTTTTTTAGAGAAGTAGTTGATTCCAGCACAGGGTCATCATAGAATACTGTGATACCCAATAACAAGGAACCAGCACCTGCTGAAGTCATTCCAGAAGTCTCAAGAGTCAACCTGAAGAGTCTCCTGTTGACCAAAGATGGATTCAACAGGCTAAGAATTACTGGGGCTAGAGGACTGAGAAAGGAGCACAGTTGGTAGAATACCCGACCTGGCTTTCATTCCTAGTGCCCCATAAAGCAGTCAGGGGTGATGGAACATGTCTGTAATCCCAGGACTGGGGAGGTGGAGGCGGGAGGACCTGAAGTTCCAGGTCATTCCCTGCTACACAGTGAGTTTGAGGCCAACCTGGGATACATGAGACCTTGTCTCCAAAAACAAAACAAAACAAGGGCCATGAGGATGGCTCCTCTGGTAAAGGAGAAGGCTGATGATCTAAATTGATACCTGGACCCCACACGGTGGAAAGAGAGAACCAACTCCTGATAGTTCTCCTCTAACCTCCATCTGTGCCACACACACAAACAAATATGTACACACCATTGAAACAGTACAGTGAGTGGCTCTTGCATGACACCCAAGGTTGACCTCTGGCTTAACATGGACACACACCACCACCAACAACAAATGAATTTCAGTGTGAGGCGTGGTGGTTCATTCCGATAATCTCAACACTTGAGAGGACAGTGCAGTAGTGGTGCTGTGTTTTGTGGCCAGCCAGGCCTACGTAGCAAGAGACCTTCTCAGCATGGTATTGTGGCATACAGCTGTAATTGTAACACTTGGCAGGAGGATCATGAGCTCAGGGTCACCCTCAACTACACAGTAAGTTGGAGTCCAGCCTGGGCTACATGAGATCCTGTCTCAAAAGAAACAAACCAAAACTAAAACTTGTGTTTCCGGTGCTAGAGAGATGGCTCAGGAGTTAAGGACGTGTACTGCTCTTGCAGAGGCCCTGAGTCCCAGCACCTGTGTTGTGGGCCACAGTTGTCTGTTCCTCTGGCTCCAGAGGGATTAAACGCCTCTGGCTTCTGTGGGCACCTGCACTCACATATGAACATCCACACACAGACATAATACCTGCACATAATTAAAAATAGAATAAAATTTAAAAAAAGAAAGATTATTCAAAAACAATGAAAAGAATTACTGAGACAGAAGTATTGACATAAGTTTGAGGCCAGCCTGGGTTAGACAGAGGGGCCATCCTTGGCTACATAGAGAAAACAGCTCTGGGTACAGAGTGAGTCTAAAAAAGAAAAGAATTTCACTTATGCCTTGCTGTGTAATAGGAGCAGTCCTGAAAGATTAAATGCAACTTCAGTTTTTATAAATAGACACAGTAGATATTCTTCATCATGTTATCATTTTATGGCTGTGTTCCCCACAGACCTTATCTTAAAAATAAAATTGCAGCTGGAATTTGCAGTTTGCTAAGGAAGAAAACATTTAGCATTCAAATGTCAATGGTAACACAATGAAATCAGTCACTGAGAACAAGGCCCAAACAGGAACATAGATGTTGCTTATTTTCTGCCTCCACCTTCCATCGGGGAGAGTATGGGCATTTACTCATATCTAGTTTATAAGACTTAATTATTATTTTTTTCTTTCTGAGACAAGGTCTTTCTGTGTAGTCTTGGCTGTCCTGGACTCACTTTTGTAGACCAGGCTGGCCTTGAACTCACAGCAATCCGCCTGCCTCTGCCTCCCAAGTGCTGGGATTAAAGGTGTGCACCACCATGCCTGGCTCTAATTCTTTTTAAAAAATCATTCTTAAAACTTTTTGTTAATATTTACTTTTATTTTCTGTGTAGGGGTGTTTTGCCTTCGTATGTATCTCTCTGTACCATACGACTGCAGTGCTCATAGAGGCCAGAAAAGGGTATCAGATCTCTAGAACCAGAGTTATAGACAATTAGGAGTCACCATATGGGTGCTAAGACTTGGACCCAGGCCCCTTGGAAGAACAGCCAGTGCTCTTAACACTGAACCATCTCTTTAGCCCTAATAGAACTTTTTGTAATGATGGAAATGTTCTGTGCCTACCTGGTCAATACATGCACCCAAAATATAGTAGTCACACAATATACAATAATCACAAATAAAGCAGTTACAAAGCACTATAGTCACAGTCACATTTGGCTGTTGAACACTTGCAAAGTGTGTGAGGCCAGGCAGTGGAATCGTATCCCAGCACTCAAGAGGCAGAGACAGGCAGATCTCTGAGTTTGGGGTCAACCTGAACTACAGAGCAAGTTCCAGGACAGCCACCAGGGCTACACAGAGAAATGCTGTCTTGACCTACCCCCCTCCCCGAAAAGAAGAGTGTTAGAGAGACTAAAGAACTGAATTTCATTTGTATTTTCATTAATTTAGATAGTGACGTGTGGCTTAGTGACAGCACATTTAAGGCAAAAAAGATGAGTATAAGAAGAGTAGAGCTGGGCTGGAGAGATGGCTCAGCGGTTAAGAGCACTCGCTACTCTTCCAGAGGTCCTGAGTTCAATTCCCGGCACCCACATGGTGGCTCACAACTGTCTGTAGCTCCAGTTCCAGAGGATGTGACACCCTATCACAGACATACATGCAGACAGAACACCAATGCAAATAAATACAATTAAAAAAAAAAAAAAAGAAGAGTAGAGCTGTATAAATGTAAGCTTAAGGAGGTGCCCTGGGCTGGGGCGGGCTCCTTCCCTGTTTTACACTGTGTTTGTTTTCTGACAGTCTTGAACTCTTAAGCAGATAATAGAATACATGTGCAACGACAAAGGAAGGGAGACTTATCCAGGGGAACTAAGAACCAGCCAGAGACGGATGGGGAGTACAGTAGAGGGCAGGGAGGAAGCAGTGTAAATTACAACAAAGAACAGTGACACATTGAAAATGCCATAACGGGGGCTGGGTATGATGGTGCACACCTGTAACCCTAGCCCTTGGGAGAGAGGCAGGGTTGTTTCTCAGCATCTATAATTACAGTCCTAGGGGGGTCCAAAACTTTTCTCCGCACCAGGCATGCACATGGTACACATACATACATGCAGGCAGAACGCTATACAAATAAAATAATCTTCTAAAAAAAAGGAAAATACAGCCAGGTGTGGTGGCACGGACCGTCAATCCCAGCACTCAAGAGGCAGGGGCAGACGTATCGCTGTGAGTTCAAGGCCAGCCTGGTCCTCAAAGTGAGTTCAGGACAGCCAAGGCTCCCCAAGAAACTTTGTCTTGAAAAACTAAAAAAAGAAAAAGAAAAATACCATATTCTGGACTTTAAAAATAATTATAGTTTTGCCTTTTATGACTAGTTAACAGGTCTAGCCTAGAACTTGATACAGGTGAAACACAGGTGTTAAGCTTCTTCCAAGTCGGCTGTGAGTCAGTGCTGCTTCTGCAGACATTCCTTCTTATTCGGGTGTGGTCTTACTCGTGCAGGTACACTACACCTACCTTAGTGCGGCCTCCCTAATGAGTGTGTGTGTTTGTGTGTGTGTGTGTGTGTGTCTGTGTGCATGTGTGTGCGAGACACAGAACACACATGGAGGTCTGAGGACAGCTTTTGAGAGTCAGTTCTCTCTTTCTCCTGAGTGGTTCTTGGCAGTCAAACTCAGGTGTCAGGCTTGGCCTCTCAGTGCTTTTCTTGGTGTGAGTGCCTTCAGAAAGATAATTTGAGATTCTGCAAACCTGTTTGCTTTCAGGATTTCAGGGACTAATATTTTACTTATTTTTTGAGACAGAGTCTCACTGTGTGGCCCAGGCTGGTCTTGAACTCTTGGAATCCTCTTACCTTAGCCTCTGTCGTACTGAGAGACTACAGGTGTGAGCTGCTGTGTATGCCGTCTTTGTCCTTTGATTTATAGCTTCTCTTTCCTGTGAAAGGCAGAGAAATGTTGACTGAAAATATGGCCCCCGCCAGTCTTTTTTTTTTTTTTTTTTTTGGTTTCTCGAGACAAGGTTTCTCTGTGTAGCCTTGGCTGTCCTAGACTCCCTTTGTAGACCAGGCTGGCCTCGAACTCACAGTGATCCACCTGCCTCGGCCTCCCGAGTGCTGGGATTAAAGGTGTGCGCCACCACGCCCGGCTACCAGTCATTTTTTTAAACAAGGTCTTACAGTAAAAAAAAGAAAGATTTTCTTTGCCATTTTGTTTCATATTTGCTTTTTGGGGGGAGAACAGGGACAAGGTCTCATCACGTAGCAGCCTGGCTTAGAACTCACTCTACAAACCAGGCTGGCCTTGCACTCACAGGGACCTGTCTGCCTCTCGCTCCTGCACGTGCACCACCATGCCAGGCAAACATTTGCTTTGAACATATTGACCACTACAGGTAGAGCCCATGAGATGCCTTGCTGGGTTAGGAAATGGCACCTGCTGCTAAGCTGGGTTTGCTTTCTGGGACCCTCGTGGTGAAAGTTGAGAGCCAACTCCTGTAGATTGTCTCTGGTGGGGTGTGGTGGCCACACTCCCAGCACTCAGGCAGAGCCAGGACAAAGCAAGTTCAGGACAGCTAGGCCTACAAACCTGTCACCTGTTTGTCTTCCCTGCCGTGGCATGTGAATACCGCAGCACCACATACACAAATAAATAGAATGTAATTTATAAAGTCCTTTTTTTTTTTTTTTCTTTTTACTTTGGGAAGCTATTGTGACTTTAGTGTCCATCCTTTTTCTTTGCTTGTTTGTTTGCTTTTGTTCGTTTGTTTGTTTTGGTTTTTTGAGACAGGGTTTTTCTGTGTAGCCTTGACTGTCCTGGACTCGCTTTGTAGACTAGGCCTGCCTCAAGCTCAGAGAGATCCGCCTGCCTCTGCTTCCTGGGGTGCTGGGGTTAAAGGCGTGCGCCACCACGCCTAGCTGCTTGTTTGTTTTTGAGACAAGGTTTCTCCCTGTAGCCCTGACTGTCCTGGAACTCGATCTATAAATCAGTCTGGGATTAAAAGTGTGTACCGCCACCACCTGATTTCTTTTTATTTTTTTAATTACATTTTAAAATGTATTTTTTGTGGTGATTGCACACACATGCCACAGTGCATGTAAGGTGGCCAGTGGAGAACTTGTAGGACTAGATTCTCTCTTCGGTCCTGTGGATCTCAGATTTAGGGCAGGCTTGGTGGCAAATGCTCTTAACCATCAAGTCACCATGCTAGCCAGTGTATACCCTTCTAATATAAAGGATATAAACTTTTGTGCTTAAATTCCTACATATGTATAAATCATACATATATTGTTGGATGTAATTTCAAGATCGCATAAATGTTCTTATTTTCTGTTGATCATTTGACAATTTTCTGCTGTAACCTTACATGTTTGAGATTTAGCTATGTTGACAATATATCAGTGCAGTTTGTATGTCATGTGCCATTGTCCCATTGCTTTTTAGAATCTTCTCATTGGTATTTTGTGCACAGTGTCTCCAGCATGCACACCTCACAGCGTTCCACCTGCCTCTGCCTCCCAAGTACTGAGATTAAAAGTATTCACCACTACACCTGGCTTGTTCTGAGTTTTTTGTTTGTTTTTTTGGGTTGGGTTTTTTTGTTTTTTTTTGTTTTTGAGACAGGGTTTCTCTGTGTAGCCCTGGCTGTCCTAGAAGAGGATGCTTGTGTTTTTGTTTTTCTTTTATCTGTTTTATGAAAATAATCATCAGTTGGGCGTGGTGGCACACCCTGTGATCCCAGCACTCTGGAGGCAAAGGCAAGTGGATCTCTGTAAGTTCGGCCAGCCTAGTTTACAGAGCAAGTCTAGGACATCCAGGGCTACAGAAACCCTGTCTCAGAACAACCAAACCAAACCAAACCAAACCAAACAAAACAAAACCCAACCAAACAAACAAACCAAAAAAAACCAAAACAAACAAACAAACAAAAAAGCAAGAAAGAAAAGAATCCTTACCAGGCAGTGGTGGTGCAAGCCTTTAATCCCAGCACTTAAAAAGCAGAGGCAGGTGGGTCTCTGAGTTCAAGACCAGCCTGGTCTATAGAGAAAGTTCCAAGATGGCTAGAGCTACACAGAAAAAGCCAGTCTCCAAAAAACAAAAAAAGAAAAGAAATAGCATATTTGTAAACCTATGTGTCATGGCTTGATTTTATAAGATCTTTTTTCCCCCCTGTTACTAAAATCTGATGTTTGTTATGAAAAAAATGTTTATTTTGAAATTATTTTAATTTAGAAATAGGAAACCTCATAGGGAGCAGAAAAGAAAAGAAAGACACAAAGTATGCAGGCAACTCTTTACTTCATGAGCTTGTCACACCCTCATTTGTTCACTAGTTCCCACGATGAGACTCAGCCACCCACAATAATGTTATTGATGGCGGTGTGGATCAGTTTCACAAAGAAGCCAATGAATCCCATAATAGCAAATCCTATCACTGTGGCCATTTCGGGTTTGGTGCATCTTTTTATTTATTTATTTATTTTGGTTTTTCAAGACAGGATCTCTCTGTGTTAGCCTTGGCTGTCCTGGACTCACTTTGTAGACCAGGCTGGCCTCGAACTCACAGAGATCCGCCTGCCTTTGCCTCCCGAGTGCTGGGATTATCTTTTAACCAGCCAAATTGAGTCCTTTACGAACTGTTGACTTGGCTCAACAAATTGCATTACCTGATCCGTGACTGTTTGCGGGACGGCAGCTTGAGAGAGAAGAGACACGTAGTGTAGGAGAGGGTTCTATAGGATCTTTATGCATTAGCTGGTAACCGTTTTGCCCCTGGTCTCCCTAAATACCCTGTTCTCCTCTCTCCTAGCGGCAGTACATCCCTGTGAAAGTGAAGAGCAAAGCCTTCTGGATCTTCTCTTGGGAGTATGCCCTGATGTACATAGGAAGCCTGGTGGTAATCATTTGCCTCTCCTTCTTCCTTCTCAGCTCCTGGGATTTCATCCCTGCAGTCTACGGCTTCATGTAAGTATGGCCCTCACTAGAAATTTCTGGAAACTGATTTGCTTTTATCACTCATGATGGAGTTGGGGAGAAAACTATGCAGTGTTTACATCAGGGATCCTCATACTCTAAGATGCCTGAGGGAGCCTGACGTGCAGACTGCTGTCCTATCCCCAGGGGTTTTGTTTTTTATTTTATTTTATTTTTCTTTTTTTTTTTCGAGACAGGGTCTCTCTGTGTAGCCTTGGCTGTCCTGGACCCGCTTTGTAGACCAGGCTGGCCTCGAACTCACAGCGATCCGCCTGCCTCTGCCTCCCGAGTGCTGGGATTATAAGTGTGCGCCACCACGCCCGGCGTTCCCCAGGGGTTTTGATTAAGTAGTTCTGAGATAGCCCAGTAGATCACAGATACATGTCACATTGGGAGCGGGCTCTTGTCTGGGACTCTGCACAGTTTCCTTGTGGTAAATTCTAGCATAATAACTTAGTTAATTTGTGTTTTGCCTTGGCTAGACATCTATAATGCCTGGTGAATAGTTTTTCCCGGCTTTCTTTCCACCATGCCAAAAATTCTGGTTTTTTTTTGTTTTTTTTTTTTTTATTACTCAGGAAAGGAAATGTCATTGTCTTAAGACACAGACTTAATCTAGGCAAGCCTGATGGCGCACACCTGTAATATTTGCAGTTGGGAGGTGGAGGCAGGAGGGTCAGGATCGAGAGGAGTCTTTGGGGCTGGAAAGAAGGCTCAGAGGTTAAGAGCACTGGCTGATCTTGCAAAGGTCCTGAGTTCGATTCCCAGCAACCACATGATGGCTCACAATCATTCATAATGAGATCTAGTGCCTTCTTCTGTTGTGCAGATGTTACATGGAGGCAGAACACTGTAAACATAATAAATTAATAAGTCTTTAAAAAAAAAGAAAGGAATCTTTGGCTATATATTAAGTTCAATTGCAGCCTGAGCTGTGTTACATGAACCCTGGGCCCTGTTTCAATACAACACACACACACACACCCCTACCCACCTACCTATCTACCTTGGTTAGGGAACACTGTGTCTCTCCTACCATTTTTCTCATTCACTGTCTTTCTAAAATTATGAATTAAAGTTAGGTGTGGCAGCATATGTTTTCAATCCTAGCATTTGGGAAATCTTTGTGAGTTCAGGTCCAGTCTTGTCTACATAGTGAAGTTCAGGCCACTCAAGACCCTATCTCAAAAAGACAAATAATACAAAACAAAACCAAAAGCATTCAATCAAATAAACCCAATAAAATAAAAATAATAAGATTATAAACTGGAGCTGGGTGTGGTGGCGCACACCTTTAATCCCAGCACTCGGGAGGCAGAGGCCAGCCTGTTCTACAGGGAGAGTCCAGGACAACCAGGGCTCTGTGTAACAAAGAAACCCTGTTTCAACAACAACAACAACAACAACAACAACAAAAAAAAAAATATATATATATATTTAAACGGGGATCAGTTTCAACACTGCTTTTTTCAAATAACAAAAAATATGGTATGAGCAGCAGATAATACTCTTGTCACTGCCCAGCCTAGTCTAGTGCCCCTTCCTTTAAAAGACGCACGCGCACACACACACACACACACACACACACACACACACACACACACACAC
>OU015742.1:79411992-79430523 GCA_907169655.1 Acomys percivali
ATAAAATAAAATAAAATAAAATAAAATAAAATAAAATAAAATAAAATAAAATAAAATAAAATTATAGCCTGTTGTGACATGTACCCAACACTTGGGAGGTCGAAGCAGGGGTATCAGGAATTGAAAGTCATCTCTAGCTAGTTTGAGGCCAGCCTGTGCTGCATGAGACTCTGGTGTGGGAGGGTTGGGAGGAAGAGAGATTTGTAAGTCATATAAGGAAGAGTAAATGAAGGTCACTTAAAGAGCAAAACAAACACTGAAGACAGTGTGGGCTGTGACACCATATAGACCCACTGTAGAACTCTAATGATGCTAGCCTGTGCCCTGCTCTCACCCATACCACACTGCCACGTCGTATCCCACTGGGGAGTTTGGAGATGAGGAGACCCTGTGTCTTCATGAAATGGCCTCACTGTTATGCCTTGGAGCATTCACGGACTTGCTGATTGTGGCTAGTCTTAGGCAGACAAGCCTGCAGTAGGAGGAAAGTCTCCAAATACAGATTCCCCAGCAGTTAATGGGCATGGGGAGCCATTGGCTGGAGTCTGCAGTTTGCCTTCTAGCACACAGTGTTTCTGGGAATGCCCTACCTTTGAGCCACATGAGCTGCTCCCTGTGTGACTGTCACAGCAAACAGAGTGAGTGCAGGGCTAACTGACCGTCTGTCTTTGCAGTCCTACGAAACATCTTCGTCCTCACCTGCATCATCGTTGTCTGCTCTCTTCTCTTCCCTGTCCTGTGGCACCTGTGGATTTATGCAGGAAGTGCCAACTCTAATTTCTTTTATGCCATCACATTGACCTTCAACGTTGGGCAGGTAAGAGTTGAGGGCAGCACAGGGTCAGGGGTTTGTTTCAAGTCCCAGGCTGTCAGCAGAGGCCCTGGGTTCCCACCCTATAGTTGTGACCGTGCAAGGGTGGGGGAGGGGAACACTCATTGTCACTGAGCTCACTTGGGTAGGGGGACTAGGGAGGGGACAGTGTGAGACTGAATCTGTTGTACATGTGTTGGGCGCCATGCTGAGCGCGCTTCATACGTCCTTACAAGATCTAGAGGAGACGGTGTTCTCTAGCGGTTACAGTCCAGGGGCTGAAGCTCTTTGCTCACAGACAGTGGAGCTAAGAAAACACATGCAGGTAAGCCCTGCTTTGGAGGCACCCCACTTTTATAATTCTGCCTTGTTGGCACTAACAGTAGGAATGCCGCGTATGGCAAGCAGGTGGAGGGTAAGATGGCGTGTGAACTTAGAGGGCAGCAGAAGCAAGGCAGGGAGTTTGGGAACGAGATGGGTTGGCCAGTAGGTGAACAACAAAACAACAGTGTTTCATAGCCCAGGAGGCTTCAAAGCAACAATGTAGCCAGGCATGACCTTGATCTTCCTGTTCCTGACTCCCGAGGGTCCACCATTCCTGACTTATGCAGTGCTGGGGAGAGAAGCCAGAGCTTCGTGGTTGCTTGGCAAGCATTATAACAACTGAGCTATACCCCAAGCCCCTTTTGTTTTATTATTTTTGTTTTGTTTTTTTAAGGCAGGGTTTCTGTGTAGCCTGGCTGTCCTAGGACTCACGCAGTGGACCAGGCTGGCCTTGAACTCACAGCGATCTGCCTGTCTCTGCCTCCCAAGTGCTTCGATTAAAGCCATGCACCATCATTGCCCAGCTATTATTTTATTCTTAAAGGGATTCATAAGTCTCACTTTTTTCTTTTTCTTTTTTTCTTTTTTTGGTTTTTTTGAGACAGGGTTTCTCTGTGTAGCCTTGGCCATCCTGGACTCCCTTTTGTAGAACAGGCTGGCTTCGAACTCACAGCGATCCGCCTGCCTCTGCCTCCCGAGTGCTGGGATTAAAGGCGTGTGCCACCACTGCCCGGCTCTTTTTTTTTTTTTTTTTTTTTTTTTTGAGACAGGGTTTCTCAGTGTAGCCTCAGCTGTCCTGTGCTCACTTTGTAGACAAGGTTGGCCTCGAACTCACAGCGATCCGCCTGCCTCTGCCTCCCAAATTCTGGGATTAAAGGCAGTCCAGGACTGCCAGGGGTGTTACACAGAGAAACCCTGTCTTGAAAAAACAAAAACAAGCAAGCAAAAAACAAAAAGAATGCTAGGAGAAGAGGAGTGTGGTGGCTCACACCTGTATTCCAGCACGTAGGAGCATAAGGTAGGAGGAAGTCCAAGAGCTATCTAGGCTATCCAGTGGTGCAGGCTAGCCTAAGAGAGAGAGACATTGTCTCCCAAGAGCAGTGCAGGGAGGCCAGGGAGACAGCTCAGCTGGTAAAGCCCAAGCATGAGAACCTGAGCTCCATCCCCAGTAATTATATTAGAGAGCACTGGGAGGCGAGGCAGGGTCCCTGGAGCTTGCTAGCCAGCCCATCTAGCCAGGCTCAGGGAGAGATTCTGTCTCCAAAAATAAGGTGAGAGGTGACTGAAGAAGATACCCAATATCAACCTATGGTCTCCCCACCCACAGACACACATGTTCATGTGGACACACCCAGACACAAAAGCAAAGATTGCTAGACAAGCACTGTACACTGAGTACATTCCCAGATCCCATACAACATCTGTTTGTTTGTTTTAAGATGGCTTTATGGTAGTCCTGGAAAGCTTTGAAGTGCTTTGAAGTTGTTTCATAGGCGAGGCTGGCACTGAATTCTTTTTGTTTGTTTGTTTGTTTTTGTTTTTGTTTTTGTTTTTGTTTTTCAAGACAGGGTTTCTCTGTGTAGCCTTGACTGTCCTGGACTCCCTTTGTAGACCAGGCTGGCCTTGAACTCACAGGGATCTACCTGCCTCTGCCTCCCGAGGGCTGGGATTATAGGTGTGCACTACCACGCCCAGCTTCATCTAGCATTAAGACCCTGAGTTTGAGATCTAGCACCATCAAGGGTTAGGAGGTAGAAAGAAAAGTAGAAAAGAAAAGGAAAATGAATATCTGCCTGGGTCCATCCCTCTCCACCCAGACTAGAAATTGGTCATTTGGCCACGTGTCTTTTAGGCTTTATACATTTACAGACAGCTGTGAGGACATACATATGCAAGAAGAACTTTTTGGTTTGTGTGAGTCAGAAATATCCTAATCTACAAACTGTTCTTGAACTTAGTGTTTTCACATAGAACACTCACCTTGAGATAAAATTTTCAATTATTTTTCACACTGAGTCTTGTTGGGTATAGTGACACATACCTTTAATCCCAACATTTGAGAAGCAGAGACAGATAGATCTCTGTGAGTTCAAAACCAGTCTGGTCTAATTGAGAGTTCCGGGCTAGCCAGGGTTATATAGTAAAACTTTGTCCCAAAGCAAACAAGCCGGGCTTGGTGGTGCAGGCCTTTAATGCCAGCACTTGGGAGGCAGAGGCAGGCAGGTTGATGTGAGTTCAAGGCCAATCTGGTCTACAAAGCAAATCCAGGACAGCCAAGACTACAAAAGAAACCCTGTCTACAAAAAAAAAACCAAAACAAAACAAAAACCAACTAACCTACCAAAGAAACCCAAACAAGTGGAACGGGTGAGATGTCTCAGCAGTTAAGAGTGGTGACTGGCCTTGCAAAACACTGGGGTTTGACTCCCAGCACCCACATGGTTGCTCACAGCTCCAGGGGATCTGATATCCTTCTTTGGCTTATGTGGATGCCAGTATGCACATGGTGCATAGATATACATGCAGGCAAAATACTCATATACATAAGATAGTAATAAAAATCATTTAAAAAATGAAACAGCCAAGGCCGGTGTCAAACCTGCTATGTAATTAAAGATGACTTTAAACTAGTGATCCTTCTTAGTCTGCCTCCTGAAAACTGAGATTACGGCATGTGCCGCCATGCCTCGTTTTATGCCATGCTGGGGACTGAACCCAGTTTCATGCATGCTAAACAAGCGCTCTACCAACTGTGCTCCATCCTCAGCCCCCTGAGATGAGTGTTTGTAGTGACACTGTGGTGCACTTGACCAGGTCACCCTTTGCTCTCAGGATCTGAGGTTGCTGCTGTTTATTCTGCTACTTGAAATGGAAGAGGCTTTTGTATTCTTCCACACAGTTCACATATGTATAGCAATGCTTTTAGGGTTGATTTAAGTATTGGCATTTGCAGAATCGGAAGGCATGTGAATGTTCTATTTTTGGAAGATATTAGCAAGTTGCTATTCAGATTGTGACTGCCGGCAGAGGTCCAGATAACTATTAGGCAATCTACATACCTGTCCTTGGCCTTCCTGGGTCTAAGCCCTGACCATAGAGAGCTAGCTCCCTTGGCTTCAGGGTTTTTGGAGGCTGTTGACCCTGAGTTTTGGTGTTGCTGCAAGGATGCATCAGGAAGGAGTATTTGTTTACTAAGCTGTCACTGTAGTCATATAATTTATTGTCCTGAGCTGGATATGGTGGGATATGACTGTATTCTAATATTTTGGAGGCTGAGGTATGAGGATTGCCATTAATTCAAGACCAGCCTAGTCTATATAGGAAGACTAAAATAAAATATAAATAGAATTCAATTAAAAAATAAAATAAGCCAGGAGGTGGTGGTGCACGCCTCTAATCCAGGTACTTGGGAGGCAGAAGCAGGCGGACTGATGTGAGTTTGAGGCCAGCCTGGTCTACAAAGCGAGTCCAGGACAGCCAAGGCTACACAGAGAGACCTTGTCTTGAAAAAATAAAATATAAAGTAAAATAAAACAAAAAAGGCTATTAATCTGAGTTGACTGAAGAAAAGAGCTCCTCATCAGGAAGTGTATACTGCCCCTGTCTTTGGATCTGTGGAGCCAGTGAGTACAGATATGGGACATTCAGAATTTTCTTAATAGTTTGGTGCCACCTTAGACCTGTCATGAAGCTCTCTTGCCTTGCTATCTATTTATTATTTGTTTATTATATGTATATATGTATGTATATACATACATACATACATACATACATACATACATACTACATACATATGACATGTGTGGGACCCTACCAGACACAGAACAGACATGTGTGATACACACGTGCATGACAAGTGTGTGGCAGTCAGAGGACAGCTTTTAGTAGTCAGTCCTCTCCTTTTGTCTTTTCATACCCTGGAGCCTATACTCAGGTCACCAGGCCTACAGAGTAAGCACTGTACCTGCTGAGCCCACTCACTGTCTCTTTCTTGCACCCCCCCTCCCCACAGTCCATTTCCTTCATAGCTGTGCTGTCTGCCTCCTTGTTAGACAAATGAAGTTCTAGAAGGCAGGAATCTACTTGTCTTCCCCTTCTTATAGGGTCCTGAACTACCAGATCAGAGAGTGTCACTGTAAAGGTTATTTTTATAAAATTGTGTTTGTTCCTCAGTTTCTCTCTTACTCTGGCTAGCATTAAAATAGTTGAGACTATTATATTTGTTTAATAAGCTTCACAGCACAATAACCGAGCAGTTATTACTCCATTCTTAACCCTCTAAACTAATCTGGCTTCCTCTTTGTCAAAATCCCCAAAATGCTTGCACTTTGTGTCCTTCCTGACCCAGCTCCTCTGCTATCTCCCGACCCCTGCCCCATGGCTGAATGCTTTACTTCCTCCTCTAGCCCCTCCTCCCCTGGCTGGCAGGAAGTCCAGCCTTATTCTCTCCCCTGCTCAGCAATTGGCTGTAAGCTGCTTTATTGGCATACCAGGGGACAATTGGGGAGTGATATTTACACAACATTGAGACAGGAGAGTCTCAGAACAGTATTGGGGGGGGGGGTACAGAAATCAGATTTGAATTACACAATAACCTTATGCCTACATGTCACAGAGCAGTTGCTTAGAAAAGTATTTGTTGAATGAATGAATAAATAAATATAAATGAACAAACCAAAGGCAGCCAGAGAAAACACCATGTGATTTGTGGCCAGATGTGCATAGTTGGTGGAGGAATCCATTAGGAACAAGATGACTTTCCTGTTGAGAGGCCAGAGAAAGCCAGAGGGACCAGGGGGTAACTGGATCCTTTAGACTTGGAAAGGAGAGGGGAAGGGAAGCTGGCTGTGGTGCTGATGCTTATAATCCCAGCACTTGGGAAGCAGAAGCCAGAACTCCAAACCAGCCCAAGCTTCATGGGAGAAGTCAAGCTAGCCTGTATGTACCTTGTGTCAGAAGGGGAAAATGTGGCAGGGGCGGTGGGAAGAGGGGCACCAAGGGGGTCCGAGGGTGGGGGAGGGAAAGAAAGGTGGAGGTGAAATCTCACATCTGTCTCCACCTTCTTCCCTCTGCCCAAACCTGGTCCCTTTATGTCCTCCACAGCAGAGCCCAGTCCTGCTTCCAGGTTGGCATTTCTACTGAGATATCAGGCATTCAGGGACATACACTCATTCCACAACCTGTTTTCTTTCTTTTTTTTTTTTTTAAAGATTTATTTATTATGTATACATTGTTCTGCCTGCATGTGTGCCAGCAAGCCAGAAGAGGGCACCAGATCTCATCATAGATGGTTGTCAAAGCCATCTCGTCAGCCCCCAACAGCCTGTTCTTATGAATGCCTTTCTAAAGCAGGCAAAGGTATATTCCTCTGGCCGCCTCCTTTCCTCTCTAGTACAGGCAAATAAGAGCTGTTCTGTGTGGAGCTGGGCGATGATGGTGCATTCCTTTAATCCCAGTACTTGGGAGGCAGAGGAAGGCAGATCACTGAGTTTGAGGTCAGCCTGGTCTACAAAGCGAGTCCAGGACAGCCAAGATAGCATAAAGAAAACCTGTCTCGAAAAACAAAACCAAAACAAAACAAAAAACAAAACAAAAGAGCTGTTCTGTGTGCCAAATGGCCACAGATTCCAAATAGGTGCCCAGAACCCAGACCATCATTGTCAAAATCAGCTTTATTTATATAGACTATGTAGCACATATTGACCTATTGAGTTTCATTAAAGTCCTGCTCCGCTCATGTTGAAAAGTGTCATGCCCTATTACATACATTACATACATACGGAATAAATGTATGTGGATTATGTTACCCCAGCAGGTACTCCAGTGACTAAGGCTGTTCTCTCTCTTGGGAGCCATTAAGTATTTCATCATGTGCTCACATTGTTTGGTAATTACCATTGCCTCAGAGTCAGTAACAGGAAATGACAATGGTAAAGCATCTAATGAGGCTTGTGTGCTTGTGTGTATGTGTGTGAGACAGGCCTGGGTGATTGCTTGAGGACTCCTACAGTCCCCTCACTGGTGACCTTTGGCAGGTGACATGACTTCTTTGGGTTACAGATTCTTTGTCTCAGATTCCAGGGTGATAACCACCACCTCAGATGGTGTTTAGTGGATTTGATACAACCTGTTGCCATCAATCACATGCTGGCACCCTTCAGATGCACACAGCAAACTCCTGGAGCATCAGGGTTCAGGCCGTAAATGATGAGAGGAGACAGTCTCTTTTTTCTGTCCTCTAAAATGTTTAGACTGTCTTATGTACCCAGCCTTACCTCCATGCCTCATTTGCCTGCCTCTACCTCCCAAATGCTAGGTGTACACACACACACCATAGAGAGCTTGTTTGAATTAGGCTAAAATGTCCCAGTCACCCTAAAGAAATTTAAGAACAGAGAACACAGGGGAATCTTACTTTAAAATTATAATTAATGGTGGCTCATGCTTAAGGAAGGTTTACAATGAGCTGGCCCCATGTGAGCTCTTTAATGTGGATCACGTGCTTGTTTGACCTTCTGAATCTTTCTCCGTGTGTTTACAAGTATCATGTGCCCATGGAGAGTTTGTGTGTATGTAAGTATGGTTCATTATGATGAAGGTATCTAACATTCTTTTAAAAAAAAATCTTGGTAATCTTCCATTACTTGTATGTGAGAGGAGCGTCCTATTTGTTTAAGTCCTGCATGAGAGAGCTCACAATGCACCATGCCACTCTCTACAGCCCTTTGGGTGACTGAGACATGGGCTCCTTCCACAGAACCCACAGTCTGGGAGAGAAGGATAAACAAGCAGGGCCCAGCAGTGGGATGGGGTCAGTGCAGGGCTGGGGGCGGGGAGCCAGGTCTGGCAGGTCTGGCAGCGCTGGCAATGGCTTCTAAATACAGTTCTGGGGAACATATAGGACCCCGCTGGCTTCTAGGAGGACATGAGAGAGAGAGAAGGCGAAAGCAGAGAAGAGCGGAATGCTGTGTGCTGCTGCTTGTGGTTGTGTGGCTCTGGCTGTGCTTTCTGACAAAGAATGAGAACATTTCAAGTTGCAGTGGTTAGTGCTCCCCTGCCCTTGGGGACCTCATTATGCTGAGGGTCAGGCTGAGCCATTAGTTTTCAAAACTAAATAGACTGGATTCAGACTGCAAATTTTATGCTGCCGGGAAGAGAAGAGGTTTGAGCCCAGAATCCCGGTGTGGAGGAGGCTGTTGCATCCGGTGAGAGGCTGTGCTCTTGGGTGTCTTCACTTGGAAGGGGGTTGTGAGGACACAGGATGGTGTTGGACAAGAATGTTTTTGAGAATTGGAAAGGGCCAGGTAAATCACAGTTGCTACCCTGGCATCAGACCACTGCTCCACCTGTGAATTCCCTGGCCTTTTCTTTTGAGACAGACTCTTAGAGCTCGCTCATGCTTGCCTCAAACTGACTAAGTGGCCGAGAATGACCTTGAATTTCTGACCTTCCTACTTCTGAGGTGCAGGGCACCACGCCCCTTTCCCTGCTGCTGTTGGAAGGTGAAGCTCTGTGTACTGTCCCCTCCCTTGCCGTGTCTGTCTGGGTTTGTGAGCGGGTGGTCCGAAGCCCCAGCTGCACTATCGGCTGCCAGCCTCCTCTGGCTTCTGCTTGCCTAGACTCTAGGCAGGTGGCCAAGGAGTCAGCAGTTTGCCAACTATAGCTGCCAGTTGACGTTCCTGAGAGTGTCAGCGTCTCCAACAGACGAGGCCTGTGACATGCTGAGGTGATCACACCTGTGCTTCTAGGAGGCTGCCGGCTAGCAGTTGATTGGTCAAGGTGGATAGCCCAATTGACTCTGAAGTCTCAAACTTATTTTGCCCTTTCCAAAAAGAATCTGGGAGAGTAATGGAGCTACAGACTGGGAAGACCACCCCCACAGGGGTTTGTTAGGGCCGGCAGTAGAGCGCCGTGGCTGGTGCTGGTGCCAAGCTTAATAGGTGTAGGTGATGGAAAGAACAGAGTTTTGGACGTAGACAGGCAGGCCTGATGATGTAGCCTGCCTTTTCAGTCACACTTGTGACCTGGTTATAAATGGGCCCCAGCCACAGGAGCTGTGAAGTTTCTAAAGGGTACTTAGCAAATGCTTATTTCTGGTTCACTCCTGTCACATCTGTGCTGAAGCATGTTCTGGGTCTCATTTCAGTTTTGATTTTGTCTACTGTGGCCCTGGCTACCTCAAAGTTTCTACCACAGACCAGGAGTGCAGCCCCTGGGGCCTTTATAATTGCCAAGGGGAGGGATAAAGTCTGGCCAAGCCACACCTGGAGGGTGATGCCAAAGGTTAAGGATGAGCACATGCACCATGAGTGTGAGCCCTATGCCAGCCCAGGCCTGAGGGTCCGCAGCTGGAGCAGATGCCACCCATCATGATCATGTAACTGAGCAAGGGGTTACTATGAAGCTGCTGCACGAGGCATGGGGCAGAGGGAAACTGCAGAGCTGGTGTTGGCACATGAAGGCATGCTAGCACAGGAACCCAGGTGTGCTGCAGACGCTGAAGCAGGTAGATCACAGTGAGGTCATTCAAGCCAGCCTGGTCTATGCAGTGAGTTCCAGAACAGCCTGGGCCACAGAGTAAGAAAAAACAAATAACAAAAAGAGCTCCTTCAGGGGCCAAGAAGTTAGGTAAGGGAGACCCTTGTCCTGCACCTCTGCCAATACATTACTGTGTTGGTGCCAGACTGTGGTGGTACATTCCTTCAATCTCAGCACTCAAGAGGCAGAGGCAGGCGGATCTCTGTGAGTTCAAAGGAAACTGGTCTACCTAGCAAGTTCTAAGCCAGAGCTACATAGTGAGATCCTGTCAAAAAGGGGGGGAGGGACTGTGTTGGGGATAAAAGGAGCTGTGTGTGGAAATAGAACATAAGGGAGAGGCTAGGTGATCAATCACAGAGGGGGAGCTTCCAAAAACAGGCCTCAGGGCTCTGAAGGCAGAGGGACAGACATGTTCTTGGGCCCCTAAGTCACTGGGAAGACTACCCACTATGGTGGGTAGTAAACCAGAGCTTTTTATTCTCAATTTTATACATGAGAAAAATGAAACTTAAGGGACTTCCGAACTTGCGCATGCTTTTGCTGTCCCCTGAGACTTGCTCCTGCTCAGAAGAGGCAAAGGGCTTGTGGGTTTGCAGCTGCTGAGCAGGGTGAATCCTAAGATCTCATTTACCACTGAGCTATGCCATGAGCCCTCATATTTTGTTGTTGTTTTGGTGTGTGTGTGTTGTCTGTTTTTGAGACAGGGTTTTTCTGTGTAGTCCTGGTTGTCCTGCAACATGCTTTGTAGATGAGGCTGGCCTCAAACTGCAAGATTTGCCCACCTCTGCCTCCTGAGTGCTGAGATTAAAGGCATGCATCACCACTACCCAGCTCTCCTTGCAGTCTTTTTTTTTTTTTTTGGTTTTTCGAGACAGGGTTTCTCTGTGTAGCCTTGGCTGTCCTAGACTCACTTTGTAGACCAGGCTGGCCTCGAACTCACAGCGATCCGCCTACCTCTGCCTCCTGAGTGCTGGGATTAAAGGCGTGCACCACCACTTTTTTTTTTTTTTTGGTTTTTTGAGACAGAGTTTCTCTTTGTAGTCTTGGCTGTCCTGGACTCACTTTGTAGACCAGGCTGTCCTTGAACTCACAGAGATCTGCCTGTCTCTGCTTCCCGAGTGCTGGGATTAAAGGCGTGCGCCACCATGCCCGGCTGCTCTGTATCTCTTATCTTTGTTCTTCATAACCTTGACAGGTTTAAGAAACACTGGGCAAAGCCCGGCATGGTGGCACGCCTTTAATCCCAGTACTGGGGAGGCAGAGACAGGCGGATCTCTGAGTTCAAGGCCAGCATGGTCTACAAAGCAGTCCAGGACAGCCAAGGCTACACAGAGAAACCCTGTCTCGAAAAACCAAAAACTAAACACACAGAAACACCACTGTACAGCTCCTAAATTAGGTTGGTCTCAGGTTTGTCATTAGACTGAGACTTGTTCTTTTCATTCATTTCTTTTTTCTTTTTTCTTTTTTTTTTTTTTTTGGTTTTTCGAGACAGGGTCTCTCAGTGTAGCCTTGGCCGTCCTGGACTCACTTTGTAGACCAGACTGGCCTCGGAACTCACAGCGATCCGCCTACCTCTGCCTCCCGAGTGCTGGGATTAAAGGCGTGCGCCACCACGCCCGGCCTTCATTTCTTTTTAAATAATCCCAGGTTTCTGGAGAAATGCTTCAGCAGTTAAGATCACTTGATTCTCTTGCAGAAGACCCAAGTTTGCCTCAGTACCCCCATGGTGACTCACAACCATCCACAGCCGTAACAGGGACATACACTGTGTACATACATGTAGGCAGGCAAAAACATAGAGTAAAATAAATTTTAAAAAGAGAGAGAGAGAATATCCCCAGACTAAGTTCTCTTCTCAGAATCTTTTCATAACGTGCCAGCTGTGTGATTTCAATTAGCTGATGCTAACTCTACACACTTGGTTTAGTTTGGGAGTTTGTTTTGAAATACAGAATTGCTGTAGCCCAGGCTGACCTGGAACTTACAGTAATCAGTCAGGCGTAAGGCCTTTAATCCCAGCACTCAGTGATGGTGAATCTGAGTTTTAGGCTAGTTTGGTCTACATAGAGAGTCCAGCACAGCCAGGACTACACAGAGAAACCCTGTTTCAAAAAAATAATAAACAAGTAAGTAAAACAGGCCGGGCGTGGTGGCACACGCCTATAATCCCAGCACTTGGGAGGCAGAGGCAGGTGGATCGCTGTGAGTTCGAGGCCAGCCTGGTCTACAAGCGGGTCCAGGACAGCCAAGGCTACACAGAGAAACCCTGTCTCGAAAAACCAAAAAAAAAAAAGTAAAACATACAGTTCTACCCATCCTTGCAACCACCACTCTGGACAAAGTCACTGCTATCACCTAAACTGTACCAAAACCACTTCCCAGGGCTCCCAGCTTTCAAACCCTCTCCTGCACCAGGCAGCCAGAGGGAGCTTTTCAAACCACAAATCTGATCATGTTACTACTTGGCTTGAGTTCTCCCAAAGGCTTCTCGTGCTTCAGACCCTTAGAGCTCCATGGCCCTGCACCCTGTCCTGCCACACATCACGTCATATCCCTGTGCTTCCTCTCTCACCACAGGGTCTTTGCTGTTTCCTCTGCCTGGGACATTTTCATCTAGTCAGTCCCTGTCTGTCCTTCACCTACCCCAGATTAGACCCTGACTCTTCAACCTCTCTGCTGACACTCATTCAAACTGCAACTTTACATTTAACCATGTGACTGACTCATGATGGACCTTGAGTGATCCTGCCACTGTGGCATTTACCTGGCCCAATTCAACCTAACCACAAAATCAAAAGGGCCAACATCTCAGCTTGCAGTGACTTAGGGCTTTGTCTCACATGCACACTTGACCCCACAGTCCACGACCCTGTTCAGCCCAACATGCCCAACACTGGAGTAGCTGGAGCTGGCAGGGCACTGCCCACCTCACCAAAGGAGGACAGGCAGCCTATAGAGCCACCACAGTTCTCACATGGCGGGTACTTAGTGATAGAGTGGACAGATCAGAGGTTGAGCTAAGCCAGGATCTAGGTCTTCAGAGCCCTGTCCTGGGTAGCTGTATGCTTTTCTGAAGGTAGAAGAGCAGCTAAGAACCTTGGAGAGGCCAGAAACACTGATAGTCTCTGGACACATTCCTGCCATTCACTGGTAGGCTAATGATCTATTTTACAAATAAGGAAATTGAGGCGGAGGCATTCAGTTAGTTGGACCAAAGCCACACCTGGAGGTCTGGACTATTGTGTATGCACCCTTAAGTGTGTGATGTGCCAAGGGCCCAGTCCACAAAAGAACTCTGTAATATATAAGCCTGGTGGAGGCAGCAGTTATTGACCTTGAGCCCTGGGGTTTTCTCACCCAGACCCTAGGATGTTCTGTCTAGGAAAGGGAAGCCCAGTCCTCGTGCCAGGTTAGGTGAGGGGCAAGTGCAAATTCAGAATTCATCACACAGTGATGCGCTGTCTAGGTCAAAGGAAGACAAATCAAACTAGCCACATCTGGAAATCACACTTGTCTTTTTTTTTTTTTAAACCAAGTTAATGTTGGCAATAGCTGCGTAGTAGTTGCCCACACCACCATCAATCCCAGTGCTTGGGAGACAGAGGCAGTCAGAGCTCTGAGATTGAGGCCGAGATCTGCCTTCCACATGCTGAGATTAAAGGAGTACACCACCACCGCCCAACAAATTGTGTGTTTCAACGCAGAATTCCTGGGCTGTGTGTATGGGGAAATATTAGGCAATTCTGTGTCCTGAGGTCTTGGATAGAAGGTTTACTAGGGACGGCTGGATGGGGAGGCCTGTGGGCAGAAGCAAGGCGTGTGCACCACTGTCGGCAAGAACGCTGGTCTGGATTCCCAAGGATGGAGGTGTAAACCAGGAGTAGGGAGCAGAAGGTAGAATACAGACAGCTGCCAGTAAGGTCTTTCAGGGCTACGCATGTGCCAAGAGGGAAGGACGTCTCTGGGCAGGCTTATAGGCTGGGAGATGCCAGGCAGGAACTAGCCTGCCCGTTTAACCCAACAAAGGGCAGTGTTCTGTAACGTGCCCGTGACTTCTCACGCTCTGTCTTCCCCTGCCAGATCCTGCTCATCTCTGACTACTTCTATGCCTTCCTACGACGGGAGTATTACCTCACACATGGTCTCTACTTGACTGCCAAGGACGGCACAGAGGCCATGCTAGTGCTCAAGTAGCCCTGGCTGGCACAGAGCTGCATGGACACGAGGGGGAAGGGGCAGAGCCGGGCCAGGTCCCTCACCAGGAGCCACCACCAGGCACGTCCTCAGGCAGAAGATGTTCAAGTCCAGGGCTACAAATCTCTGGCACCAAAGGGGACTCATAGCTGGCAACAAGGCCCATGGGGAGAAGCTGGGAGCACCCCACTTGGACCCCCACTTTGTGACTGTGCACAGACTGGAGGGGGAAGCAGCAGGTGAGCAAGGCTTCATAGGCTGTGGCTACTTAATAAATGTGTGGTGTTTTTTGTTTTTTTTAAAAAATCTTGTTCTCATGACATCTCCTCCTGGACTGGGGTGAGTTTAGCCCCAACTACTGCATGGTATCTGTCTGTACTAAGGGTTTCTAGGAACTCAAAGCCCACAAAACACAAGTTTGTCTGTCCCTAACTATGTGGACACAGTCACCTAGCAGCCCACCCTACGCCCAAACAAGCAGCTGGAGGCAAAGGGCCAGGCAGGCCTGAGCAATCTTTATTCTGCAGAGGAAATGACCACAGATCCATAGACCGTGACAGGACAAGGGGAGCCAGCCTTTCAGGGGTGGGCAGGTCCTGGCAGGAGGCAAAGCCTCAGGTAGATGAGGGACAAGATGGGCAGACAGGCAAGGGCCTAAAACAGTGACAAACCACATAGAGCAGGGTGCTGCTCCCCACTCCCAAACCCAGCCAGCACCCAAAGGAACAATCGTGACATGACTGGCCCAGGACCCACCCAGGACATGGTAGGCTGGCTGATGGCCCCTACCTGGGAGAATGGGGGGGGGGGTGTCACATCTCTGCTTAACCCACTGGGGACTGAAATAGTTTAGGAGCCAGGACCTCTCCGGGGAGAGCCTGACCAGAACTCCCAATCACCCCTAACCCCTACTCCTGACTCAGAAGCCGAAGGTTTCTTGGGAGGCATAGACCATGTAGAGGAATCCGTCCTCATCCTTCTCCTGTTCGTAGATGTCAGCGATGGGCGTGGACACACTCACCATGCTGTGCTGGTTCACCAGCAGGAAGAAGGCCTGCGTGGGGTTCAGCTGCAGGCGGCGCCTGTGGAGGCAGGAGGGCATGCCAAGTGAGGAGGCCTTCTGCTGAGGGCCTGGGTGGCCCTCCCCAAATGATCTTTAATGGTTCACTGCGGCCCGGGCTAGAGGTTCCCTCACCTCTTTACTGAAGCTCAACCCAACCCCGACCTTGACCTTTCCCAGCCTCCTAGGACAGGGGTCCCATATCTTGTCACCTCACCCCATGCCACCCTAGAAGGGAGCCTGCCCGCTGCCCCACCCAAGGCCTGTAGGAGGCTGCCCACGCACCGGATGATCTTGACCAACTCGCTCATGTTAACATGGTCTGGGACCAGAAACTTGGTCTTATCCAGGACAGGCAGCTGCTTCTCACCCTTGTACCGCTCGATGATCACCTGAGAGTGGAGTAGGTGGGGGACTCGTAAGTCAGGGGCGTGGCCGGGCAGGGCGTGACGGGGGGTGCGCTAAAGACTCACCGGGATCTTGCTCGGGTGCTGGTCGCGGATCTGCTGCACCTCCTTACAGCGGTCGGCTGCGGACAGCGCTCAGAGTGAGGCCCAGCGGTGCTGAAACCTCCCGCGACTCCGCCTCGCCGTCCCCGAGGGGCGGCTCCGGGCCCGCCCCGCCCCAGCGCCCGCCCCCGGGCCCGCCGGCCTCACAGCCCTCCACCCGGGGACGCGGTAGAGAGGCGGGCGACCCTGCCAGGCCTTGCGGCCTCCCCACCCGGGGTCCGGACGGCCGGTGCCTGACGTCATGGGGCTGACGTCACCTGCGGCAATCGGGGTCGACAGGCATCCCCCACCCCTCAGTCCCCACTGTCATTTCGCCCCCAGGGCCTCACCGAAGCTGCGCCGCTGCTTGAAAGGCCGGTCGGAGGGCATGGCGCGGGCCCTGCGGGGCGCGCAGCCGGGGCTCCGGGGCGCACGGCTCAGGGATGTGGCTGCGGTTCGGCGCGCCGGGGGCTCCGGGGCTCGAGCTCAAGGGCTGCGGGGCTCGCGCTGAGCCTGGCGGTGGCGGCTGCGGGAGATAACTCGCCTGGGTGACGTCAGGTCACAACATTCCTTAAAGGGGAGGCCGGCGCGCCGCTCCCATTGGGCCGACGGAAAACCCGCCTGCCCGGACTGTGACGCCACGGCGCAGACAGCCTGGATTCCCGGCGCAGGTCGCGAGGGGGCGGGGCTCCAGGGCGCGTCACAGCTTTGTGACGTCACGACCGCCGAGTTTGTCTCTTGGCCCCTCAGACTGAGATGAAGCCAAGCAGTCGTTGCTTCCTCGGCGTCTCTACACTGCGAACCAGATCCTGGATACGGCGCCTTCACAGACTTTAGCATTAGAAGACTAAGGTGGAGCGGAGCGGGCGGGGCGGGAGGGGAGCGAGGAGGATGGAGCACCGAGGCTTTTATATTTTTGTACGTGTAGACGAGTGTGCAGGTCAGAGGATGGCGTCGGGTTTCCTTAGGCTGGAGTTCCTATCTGTGCTGGGAACCTAACTGCGGTCCTCTGTAATAATAGCAAAGTGCTCTTAACTGCCGAGCCATCGCTCCAGCCCCTCACTCAGGCTCTAAAAGAATTCTAGAACAGCCATAGAAAGCATAGTCTCCCAGTGTGAGGTTAATAAGCAATTTAGATAAAGCAGGAGAGAAAAATCATTGAATGGGAGGATGTAACCGAAGGAGTTAACCAGGCGATGGAGAACACTCGGAATTGACAACACACAAAGTGAGAATTCACAGGTGGAGCCCCTGGTAGGATAGAAACACGTTTGGTCTGGGAATGTTGCTCAGGGTAGAATACTTTCTTAGCACGCGTGAGGCTTAAGTTCAGTGGGGGCAGGGGGCGGTATAGAAGGGGAGCACACATGGACACGGAGAAGCAGCTCTGGAAGAACTTTTTAAATTGATTAAAAACCAGGATTAATGCCAGATGTAGCTGGTTCACACTTGTAATCCTAGCTCTCTGGGAGCTTGAGGCAGGAGGATGTGCCAGAGTTGAGAGAAGGAAGAAAAAGGATAAAATAAAAAGATTTTTTTTTTTTTTTTTGGTTTTTCGAGACAGGGTTTCTCTGTGTATCCTTGGCTGTCCTGGACTCACTTTGTAGACCAGGCTGGCCTCGAACTCACAGCGATCCGCCTGCCTCTGCCTCCCGAGTGCTGGGATTAAAGGCGTGCACCACCACGCCCGGCATAAAAAGCATTTTTTAAAAGACCATTGCTTGAAAAAAAAAATTAAAGAATGTACTTCAGAAACAATAAAAGAAACTGGATGGAAACTGGTGAGCAAATTAATGGATACATGTGTAATCAATCTAAACAAGTAATGTGGATATAAATAGCAGTGATTGTGTGGTACAGAAACAAGTTCAGGTCTCAAGAATTCCTGAGAAGGCAATGGAGCTACGATTGCCTTGAGGCTGGGGAGTGATGGTACACTCCTTAAGCCCACCACTGTGTGGGCAGAGGCAGGTTGATCTCTGAGTTCAAGGCCAGCCTGATCTAGATGGTGATGTTTTGGGCTGGGGGCGGGGCGGTGGCAGGGGTTGTTTTGTTTTTTAAATGCTCTAGGGGGCTGGATTTCTTTGGAAAGAGTTGATTGTTGTCTGCTTCGTCAGCTATATATTTCAGTGGATAAGAGCACTTGCCCTCAAACGTGAGGACCTGCACTCAGTTTCCAGGATATGTTAGATCAAAGAGGCTGCCCCTGCAGAGGAGATGGACCAGGCCGTCTTTACCATCTAGTGCCTTCTCTAAGACGCTAACATCCTAGTATGTGGCAACCCCAAATTCAGGGAGAGGATTAGTTTTCTAAATTATGCCCTTAAATGTATGTAGTATCCTTCACTACTCTCAGAGACCATCCCCTTCGAGAAAGTCTGTAAGTATAAGGATTAGCCTGGTTCTCTGCTGGTTCCAGCTCCCCTTGTGGTGGGTAAGACAGAATTATTCAGTCTGACTCAGGACCTCTCTACTGAACCTGGGAAGGATTCCGTGGTGGTAGGAGGACAGCTCCTACAAGCTATCCTCTGACTTCCATGCACAGACAGCTAATAGATAAATATGTTTTAAAAATTTTTTAAAGGAAACAAGAGGGCTCATTAAGAGAATAGAAATGTAAAGTACGGTTTGAAATACAGAAAAAGGTGGGGTAGTGATGGGCACTGAAGCGCAGCAGCCAGAAGCAGATTGTGAAAGTAAATAGGACAGTAAATAGCACAGACCAGAGCTGGCGGAATCTTTTATATTCGCCTATGAAAACACGAAGTGCTGAGGATGTAGCTCAGTTGGTAGAGTGCTTGCTTCGCATACAGGATGCTCTAGTTTTGATCCCTGGTGTCACATAGACTGGATGTAGTTTTACATGCCTATAATCCCAAATTATCGAATTGGGCAGAAAAAGTAAGAAGGAAGGTCATAATGTTTACAGGCAGGATGAGTAGGAACAAAGTGAAATATATGTGTGAAAATGTCAAAGCAAGACCCATTTCTTAGCCGGGTGGTGGTGGCGCACGCCTTTAATCCCAGCACTTGGGAGGCAGAGGCAGGTGGATCGCTGTGAGTTCAAGGCCAGCCTGGTCTACAAAGTGAGTCTAGGACAGCCAAGGCTACAC
>OU015742.1:79435030-79496186 GCA_907169655.1 Acomys percivali
TGTGTGTGTGTGTGTGTGTGTGTGTGTGTGTGTGTGTGTGTGTGTGTGTATCCCAGATTCAGGCCCTCCCCCTTGAACCAGGTCCCCTGAGCCTGGGGCTCCTCAAAAGCAACACGTCAAAGGAAGCCCCTAACTCTTAATTAACCCTGTACCTCCAGCTGCCTCCTCTGCTCTTGTGCCACAGCCTGACCAGTCCCAGGGGGCCTGAGCCCCCAACTCTGAGTCTCCTACCTTAGGGGGTCCTCAAGCCTTTCACCTGCCTGCCATCACTCCTGTAGGGTAAAGCACGGCCTTTCGGCCTCCTCTCCCTTCTGTAGGCTGGTCTCCACCATGTGCTCGTATTTAAGGCCAAGTCCAGGGCTCCTGCCTGCCCTGAAGAATTATCCAAACAAGATTCCCGCTGCCACCCATTTCCCTGCCTCCCTCACCATTTCTTGTCTAACTCAGCCAGGGCCACACTAAACCCTCAGTTTACTCTCCAGTCGAGTAATAACCAACTCCTCCAAATTCTTTCTCTTGTTTCCACGGTAGAAACTGCAGTTTGGTACTCCTGCAGTTGTTACCCAACTCCCCCTTAAAGAACCCTGGACGTTGGGCCGGGCGTGGTGGCGTTAACCCCAGCAGTTGGGAGGTGGAGGCAGAGGCAGGTGCATTGCTGTGAGTTCAAGGCCAGCCTGGTCTACAAAGTGAGTCCAGGACAGCCAAGGCTACACAGAGAGACCTTGTCTCGAAAAACCAAAACAACAAAAAAAACCCTGAATGTCTTTCCAGAAGCCATGCACCTAACTGAGGACTGTCTCCCAGCTGCGCAGCTCAGGATAGGAAGGTGATTGAATTTGGCTAAATAGAGCATTGGTAGAAAGTGCTGATTGGAGTTCTAGAAGACTCTACCCATTCTTCACTAGCTGCACGGAATATGAATGCAGTGGTTGAGGCTTCTACAACTAACGTTTAAAGAGAATGTAGACAGTGTTCCAGGATCTCAGAGTGGCCTTGAACTCCTGATGTTTTGTCTACTTCCTAAGTGCTGGGACTACAATGTGTTCCATCATACTCAGATTATGCTGTGCTGGAGGGTTAAGGCAGGCTTCAATGCAAACTGCCAACTGCAACCTTCCAACCCCACCTACCTTGAATGAATGAGCTCATTCATTGCAGAGGGGGGAAACTGCAAGCTATAAAGAACCCAAGTTCTGGACTGCTAACCAGATCAGTTAAAAATTGTGTGTGTGTGTGTGTGTGTTAACAGAACTCACAGGAGAAGGTTCTCTCCATCATGTAGGTCCTCTGGGGGCAAGCACTTTCTGCTGACCCGTCTTGCTAGCTCCAGATCGTTTGTCACATGTAAACCACTGTTTCAGTCTTCTGCAGCTGAACTCTGCCTAATTCAGTTTGTGCGACCACTCGCTCTCTGTCCTTTGCTCCTTGAAACAAGGTGAGGCCTTTGGAGCTCTTCTGTCCCTTCCATTCTCATCCTCTTGCTCTGGTGAGTTCCTTTGAAAAGCAGTTTGTTTATTTTTATGAGACAGGATTTCTCTGTGGCCCTGGCTGTCCTGGAACTCACTCTGTAGACCAGGCTGGCCTTTAATTCACAGAGATCCGCCTGCCTCTGCCTCTTGAGTGCTGGGACTAAAGGTGTACACACCATTACTCAGCTTTCTTTCTTCCTTTTTTTTTTTTTTTAAAAAAAGATGTATTTACTATGTATACAGTGTTCTGTGTGCATGTACACCTGCAGGCCAGAAGAGGGCACCAGATCTCATTACAGATTGTTGTGAGCCACCATGTGGTTGCTGGGAATTGAACTCAGGACCTCTGGAAGAGCAGCCAGTGCTCTTAACCTCTGAGCCATCTCTCCAGCCCTCTTCCTTTCTTTCTTAAATTGTGTAGTGGTGCCTCACTGAGTTACTCAGGTGGCGTTTGAATTTTCTCTGAAGCCTGGGCAAGCCTTGAACTCCAGGTGCTCCAGCCTCAGCGCCTAAGTAGATGGTGTGAGCCCTGGGCTAGGGTAGATGACATGGAAACGTCAGGAGGCTTAGTTGGTAAAGGCACTTGCCGCCGCCGCCGAGAGTTCCAGGACCGACGTGGTTAAAGGGGTGAGCTGGCTCCACAGATTGTCCCCAGGCCTCCATGTGTGTGGCAGCAGTGCACCCCCACATACGTGTACACACAGCATTTAAATAAGTTTTAGTTTTTTGAGAGTTTACTTTATTTATAAAAACATTGTGCCTGCATGTATGTGTGTGCATCATCTGCATGCCCAGTGACCACAGCCCGTATGGCAGCGTGGGACCCCCTGGAAGTAGAGTTACAGTCGTGGTTGTGAACCATCTGTGAGTGCTGGTAGTCACACTTGGGCCTCTGGGTAAGCTAGTACTCTGAACAGCAGATAAGCGCCAATTCTCCAGCTCTCTGGGAGTTTCATAGATTTTCTTTTTTAATGTTCTTTCCCCAATTTACTTTCCCCTTCTCTACCCATCCAAGTTTATGTCAATTTTTTAATCCTTCAAGGCCAATTTTGTGATGTCTAAATATCATTGGATGTGTGGTCAAATTACCATCGGCAGGGTGTATACTCTAGAGAGAATTGCCTCTTCCTCCCTGAGCAGCTCACAGGTGCCCATAGGTTGCTGGCCTGCAGTGGGAGTGCGTGCTAACTCCTCTCCTGCTGAGATCTGGTGTGGCTTGGGCTCGAACAGGGTCTGCACATGCTGTTGCAACTATTAGTTTACGTGTACACCTGCCCTGCTGCGCCCGAAACATGTTTTCTGTTAGTCACCCACTGTCTCAGGCTGTCACAATCTTCCTCCACCTCTTCTGCAGTGATCCCTTAGCCTTTGCGGGGGACAGGGGGAGCATTATATATGGTCACTCAGTAGGTCTGAGCATTTTACAGTCTCTGAGTCTCTGTATTAACATCTATTGCAATTAGAAGCTCACACATTGGTCTATGGATAGACCGTAAGTCATTAGGGGTCAGTTTAATGTGCAGCAGCCTAACAGTAGTGGGTTCCCTCTAAGGCTTGTGATCTACTTAGCCATAGGTTCTTACCCAGTAATGTTGCCAGGTATTGGTTTCATCCTTTAAAGAGGGATTTAGATCAAATCAAAAAGGGGTTGTTCTTCTCATGATATTTGTGCCACTGCTGAACCAGTAGGTCTGTATTTCCAGGCCAGTCGTTTTTGTAGCTTGAAGGATTCTTAGCTGGGTATGACTGACAATTTTTCTTCTCCAGTAACTTGCATAGCACTTTTTCTGGACTATGAAAGCCAACTAGTCGGTAGGGATAAAGCTTCCAGGCTCGTACCAGCTCAGTTCTTGCCATGTTCTATGACTCAGGCATGTGCAGTCTTCAGCTACAGGCACTTACCACCTGGAGGGTAACCAAGGCCAGTAGAAAAGTAACTCATGCCTGTCACTGGATTTTGGTTAGCCTCTGATGTCTAGGAGGGCTGCTGTTGTCCTGTTACCTGGTAAGTCCATTTTAACTCTGTGTGTATGTGTGTGTGTGCGTGCGTGCCTGCCTGCGTGCATGTGTTTGTGTGTGGTGGTAGATTTAGGAAGCTGCCGCAGTAGTAGCTTTCTGTATGTATTTTTTCAAAAGATAATGTTATTTATCCCTTGCTCTGTTCCTGCCTCTACCTTGTCCTCCACTTCCTCACCCTAGTTTCACCCTTCCTATTCCATGATTCCTTCACACCAGGGCAGTTTATCTCCTCTCCCTTGAACGCGGCACCACAGTAATTTCCTGACCTTCGTGAGTATTCCAAATGAAACACATACATCTGAAGACTACAGATGAGAGAAAATACAACATATGTCTTTCTTTGTTTTGTTTTTTGTTTTTGGTTTTTTGAGACAGGGTTTCTCTGTGTAGCCTTGACTGTCCTGGACTCCCTTTGTAGACCAGGCTGGCTTCGAGCTCACAGCGATCCGCCTGCCTCTGCCTCCCGAGTGCTGGGATTAAAGGCATGCGCCACCACAGTCCGGCAACATTTGTCTTTCTTGTTCTGGGTTACCTTACTCAGAATGATTGTTTCCAGCTCTATCCATTTACCTGTGAGTTTTATAATTTCATATTTTAATTAAACAATATTCTTTTGTGTAAATGTGCCATATTTGCATCCATTCATCAGTTGATGGACATCTAGTTTGTTTCCATTTCTTGGCTGTTGTGAATAGAGCAGCATTAAACATCAATGAACAGCTATCTCTATATAGGATATGGAATCCTTTGGGTGTGTAACCAGGGGTGGTATAGCTGGATCACATAGTAGGTGTATTTCCGGCTTTTTGAGGAACTTCCATACTGATTTCCATGGTGGGTATACCAGTTTGTATTCCCACTAGTAGTGAGTAAGTGTTCCATTTCCCCCATATCCATAGCAGCATTTTATTTTATTTTGGTCATTTGTGTTTTGTTGTTTTGAGACAGGAAGATCTCACTATGTAGCCCTGGCTGTCCTTGAATTCACAGAGACCTACTGCTTCTATGGAATTCTGGAACTAAAGGCCAGTCACTGCCCTGGCTAGTCAATGTTTGTTTATTTTGTTTTAGCCATTCCCTTTGGAGTAAGATGAAATCTCAGAGAAGTCTTAGTTTAGATTTCCCTAATGGCAGAGGATGTTGAACTTAAAGAAAAAAAAAGCCTTATTATTTATACAGTATTATCCTCGAACATTTTCTTCAAAAGTGTCTCTCAGCCATTTGTATTTCATCTTCTTAGAACTCTGTTTAGTTCTATGTCACATTTTTAATTGGGTTGTTTGATTTTGAGTTATTTGTTCTAGATACTAACCCTCTTGTCGGGTGGATAACTGGTAAATTTTTTCCTCATTCTATAGACTGCCTCTTCACTTGTGTAATTGTGTTCTTTGCTGTATAGAAACTTTTTAGTTTCATGAGGTCCCATTTATTCATTGTTGGTCTTAATGTCTGTGCTGTTGAGGTCCTTTCTGTTCAGGAAAAGTCCTTTCCTGCCAGGCTGTGGTCACATAAGCCATTAATCCCAGCACTTGAGATGCAGAGGCAGGCAGTTCTCTTTGAGTTCAAAGGACAGCCTGGTCTACAGAGGGAGTTCCAGGACAGCCAGGGCTGCACAGAGAAACCCTATCTTGGGGAAAACAAAACAAAACAAATCCTTTCCTGTGCCAGGTAACTCAAGCATATCCTTTGCTTTTTCCTCTGTCAGAGTCAGTGCATCAGGTCTGATGTTGGGGTCCTTGATTCATTTGGAGTTGAGTTTTGTGCAAAGTGAGAGATAAAGTTGGAGTTTCATTCTTCTACATGTAGCTATCCAGTTTGACCAGCGCCATTTATTAAAGATGCATGGTGCCACAGGACTCATACTCCAGTACAGAGACAGGAGGATCTCTGTGAGTTCAAGGCTAGCCTGGTCTACAATAGTGATTTCCAAGACCACATAGAGATCTTGTCTCAACCCCTATAATTTACAAAAACAAACAAAAACAAACCAATACTAAAGATGCTGTCTCTTCAGTGTTTACTGTTGGCTTCTTTGTCAAAATTCAGGTGGCTGTAAAACTGTGCCCTTCATTCTCATCATTGATCATTGAGTCTCCTCTTCTGCCAGTACCATGCTGTTTTCTTTACTATAGCTGTGTAGTGTAACTTGAAATCTGGATGGTGCTATCTCTGTTGTTGGCTTGAATGAGAGTGGTCCCCACAGGGTCATATATGTGAATATCTTGTCCTTGGTTGGTGGAACTGTGTGGGAAGATGAGGTGTTGCCTTGTGGGAAGAGGCGTGTCATTGGATGGGCTTTGAGGTTTCAGAAGACTGCTGCAACTCCCAGTGCTCTCTGCCTAGTAGCTCCGGATCAAAATGTGAACTCTCAGCTGTTCCTTCTTTTTGCTGCCATAGACTCTGACTCTGAAACAGTAAGCCAAATTAAATGCTTTCTTCTATAAGTTGCTTTGGTCTTGGTATTTTATCATAACAGAAAAAGTTGAGATACCTCCAACAGATTGTTGTTGTTGTTTGTTTTGGAGATCCAGTTTTGTTTTGTTTTTAAATGTATTTCCATGTGAAATTTAAGATTTATTTTTCAAATTCTGTGAATGTGAAGAAGTGCATTGGGGGGCTGGAGAGATGGCTCAAAGATTAAGAGCACTGTCTGCTCTTCCAAAGGTCCGGAATTCAATTCACGTCAACTACATGGTGGCTCACAACCATCTATAATGAGATCTGGTGCCCTCTTCTGGCATGCAGGTGTACATGCAGGCAAAACACTTTACATAATAAATAATCTTTTTTTTAAAAAGTGCATTGGAATTTTGATGGAGACTTCATTTAATCTCTAGATTGCTTTGGGCAGGATGGCCATTTTCACAATAGTAACCCTACCAGTCCATAAGAATGGGAGGTCTTTTCTGGTATCTCCAAATCTTTTTTCTTTTTGTGTGCACGTGTGTTAAAGTTTTCATTATACAAGTGTTCTCCTTTGGTTAGATTTATTTCAAGGTATTGTTAGGGCAGTTGTGAATAGTCTTGCTTCCTTGATATATATAGTCTTCATTACTGATTTTTTTTTTGTTGTTGTTACTTTTGTGTCTTGCCGCTTTGTTGAATGTATTTATCAGCTGTGGGAGGTTTGGGCAGTCTTTAAATATAGAATTGTATGATCTACAAATATATTTTGACTTCTTGTCTCTATTTGTCTCACTGCTCCGAGTTCTGTTGACAGGGGTGGGGTAATGGAATTCTGTCTTGTCCCTGGTTGTAGTGAAAATGCTTTCTAGTTTTTCTCCAGTGATGAGCAGGCTGTGGGCTTCTAGTGTCCCCTGTATCTGTCCTCTCAATGGATGCTGGATTTTATCAAAGGCCTTTTCTGTGTCTAATGAGCTGTCTATTATGTGATGGACTGTGAGTATTGATCTACATATGTTGAACTCTCCAACTTGATCATTGTAGATAATCTTTTTGGTATTTCTTGAATTTAGTTTGTAAGTATCTTACTGAGACATTCACCTGTGGTCATCCATTGAGACAGTGGCCTACAGTCTTTTTCTTTTGGTTCTTTCCAGCCCATGTAGGGCATTTTCTTGATTTATGGCAGTTATCTCGCTGGCCTTTTGTTCTTTTATTATTCCTACCTCTCAGTGTGTTGTTAACCTCCCGTAGGGCACAAGTGTCTGAGGGCTTAATCTGAAGAATTAGGATGTACTGGTCTGGGGTGGAGCCCACGCATGGGTGTGTGCTGTTTTTTGTTGACTGTCTCATCTACAGCTCTTGTTGCTGTGCCCTTTATGTGTAGACTGGGTTTGGCACATAGTAGGCATTCACTAAGTGTGAGCCGAATGAAAACTCAAATGAAACGTTTCATAAAGGATGATTTTTTTTTTTTAAAAAAGGCACAGGCATCGTATTTTGTTTTCTTAATAGGATATTAAAATTAAGTGCAGAGTAAATGTATTCAGAACTCCCAGAAAATTCAAAACACTATTAAATTCCCTATTTTATTTTGCCATTTGTTGTGAATTTTTTCTGTGGAGACCACAAGACCTGGTTCCTTGGCCACAAGCAAGGAGCTAGCAGGCTGGGGACAGGCCAGGCTGGGGACAGGACCACAGCAAGTGGTCTGTACAGTCTCCTCCTGCCGGGGCTGTGGCTGTGGGAGAGGGGATGGCCTCTGTCTTGAAGACTTTTATTGTCAGTTACAAGATGGACGTGTGAAACAGATATCTGAGTCCCTCAGGATCACGCTGCCTTAGGAGTCAGGGCTGTGTTGAAGTTGTTCCTTCAGTTAGGACTTCAGCCAGGTAGGACAGAGCCTCCTGGGATGGCTACCTCATAGCAGTGTGGTCTGACCACACAGGAGATGTGCAGCCCTGGCCTGGACTCACATGAGCTTCCCTCTGACCTACATGTCTATGCACAGTGAGGCCAGCTCAGGAGTTGGTTTTCTCTTCTAACATGTAGGTTCCAGAAATCGAACTCAGGTTCAGGCTTGGTGACAAATGCTTAACAGCTGAGCTACCTGACCCATCCCTCACCCTCTGGGGCCAGACCCCAAACTTTTGAACTTTTTACCTCTGCCTCCTAAGTACTAGTTACTTAATTAAGCCATTTGCAGCTTGAGTGAGTGTGCATACACACATGCCACAGACATTTGTGGGCTACCTTTTTGGATTTTTTGTTTTGTTTTGTTTTTTGGGTTTTTTTGTTTTGTTTTGAGACAGGGCTTCTCTGTGTAGCTACTTAAATTTTTTTTTTTCAATTTTTGAAGTTATAATTATGCCATTTCTTCTCACTAAACCCTCTCATATAACTCTTCTTGCTCTCTTTCAAATTCAGTTCTCTCTCCCTCCCCCCCTTTTCCTCTCTGGTATTTTGAGACAGGGTTTCTCTGTGTAGCCTTGGCTGTCCTGGCCTCGAACTTACTGTGATCCGCCTGCCTCTGCCTCCCGAGTGCTGGGATTAAAACTGTACACCACCACGCCCGGCCTTAAGTCTCATTAATTCTGATTAAAAAAAAAAAAAAGATTTATTGGGCTGGAGAGATGGCTCAGTGGTTAAGAGCACTGACTGCTTTTCCAGAGGTCCTGAGTTCAATTCCCAGCAACCACATGGTGGCTCACATCCATCTACAGTGTAATCTGATGCCCTCTTCTGGCCTGTGAGTGTATATGCAGGCAGAGCACTGTATACATTTTTTTAAAAAGATTTATTACTTATACAATATTCAGCCTGCATGTGAGCCAACAGGCCACAAGAAGGCACCAGATCTCATTACAGATGGTTGTGAGCCACCATATGGTTGCTGGGAATTGAACTCAGGACCTTTGGAAAAACAACCAGTGCTCTTAACCTCTGAGCCATCTCTCCAGCCCCCTGAATTTTTTTAATGCAGAGCTTCATAAATCCCAGGTTGGCCCTTTACTTGTGCATGCCCAGTGTGTGTGTGTGTGTGCTCTGGGGACTGACCCCAGAGCCTTGCACATGCCAGGTGCGTGTTCTCCTAAGTGGGTAACATGAGTCTACATGTGGAGACCAGACGAGGGAGCTAGTCAGAGGTGGTTGTGAGCGTCCTTGCGAGGACAGTATGCTCTCAGCTGCAAGGCAGTGGCGCCAGCCCGTGGACATTCGCTTGTTTCTTCAGCAGGATACTCTCTGCCTCAGTGTCTGACTAACTACAACTAGAAAGCTGTGCCAGCCTTTTGTGTGTGTGCAACAACGAACAAAAGCCAAGACTGCAATGCCAAGTGCAGGCAGTTCTCAGGGTGGTGGGCAGCAGCAAGCGTGGAGCCTGAGGAGACGGCCTGGTAAGGCCCCTGCGTACAACAGTGCTAGGGGCAGGAGGCTCATCACCAAAACCAAGCTCACTGGGAAAGGCTGGGGTCAGCTACTGAGGAAGACTGGCAAGACAGTTACCTATGGACCATGTTCCAGCTGAGGCCCTGGGGACTACTTGTTCCTCCCACCTAGATTACTCCCAATACCCCAGTTTTAACACAATGATGGAAGGGGCTGAGGTACACCAGGTGCACTGTGGATACTCGGTAGACACCACGCTCTTCCTCTGCTCAGCGCAACACAATACAAAGTCATTGGCAGTGCAGATGATGATGAAAAGGGAGTCTTAAGGGGTAAGAGGCCCAGGAACCAGGGCACCATCACATGCCAAGCCTTGTTCAGGAAGTGTGCCACTGGTGCTAGAGCAGGCCCAGACACTGAAAACCTGCCAGTGGCTAGAAGCCATGGGTTTGGTCAGCTGACCATGTGCTAGCACAGGAATAGGCCTGTCCTGTATAGCAAACATACAACAGCCAGGGTGGGTTTGAAGTTACTTTAGTTAAAGAAAAAAGTGGGCTTTCCGAGGGTCACAAATTGAGCTGAAGGTCAGAAGGAAGCTGGGTGTCGGCCTGGAAATGATAATTGGGCTATCCTGGGAACTGACTGGATCATCAGGCACTCCTTGGTGGAGAGGGCAGAGCCGCCCTTCATCAATGCATGGCCTACGTGGGCTCTCAGGTGACCACCATGTGCCCACTGACATGATTAACACTTATTCTTGGGGGCATTAAATTAAGGAATGACACAGGAAGCCGAAACAGTGGCTTACTCAGTTGGATTCTGAATCACAATCAGGAAATAGTCTTTATCTGAAAGAGAGAACAACAGAAAAACAAATCAGTAAATGTGCACCAGGAGGAAGGCGGTGGCAGCTCCCACCCACCATGGGGGGGCGGGAGGGGGACCCGAGAAGAGCGCCAGTGGCAGCTCCTTTCCACGGCCAGGAGCAGGCGCGAACCCACGGTCTCCTGCCAAGTGGCTGCTGGGAAGTGCAGCCTTCACTTGCAGGGCGGTGAACACTGTAGCATACTCTCTTAATTTCTATTACTAAATAAGATTTGGGGGCTGGTAAGATACCCTGGTAACCCGAGTTCTTGAGTGTGCACGTGGGTGTGCACGCACACGCACATTAATGTGAGATTTCAGTAACATGACTGATAGACACGTTGGTTCATCCCAGTCAGCCCATTGACTGGCCTGTTGCTGATCCCTACATTCCACAATACACACCCGACCCCAAAGAATAATTTGAAAGGTCACAGGAAGTCAGTTGCTGCATTGAAGCATTTCCAGTGACACAGTCTCGCCCCAGACTCTGCATAGACGTGGAAAGGCTCCACTTACCAAGAGAACAGGACAAAGTGTGTCTGTCAGGGCAAAGCTCACTGATTTTCATCTTTTTTTTTTTTTTTTGTGGTACTAGGGCTCAAAGCCAGAGTCTTCCAAGTGCTAGGCAAGTGCACTGAGCTATACCCTCAACCCCAAATGAATTCATTTATGGATTTTAGATGCAGTTACTCTGTTCAGCACAGCCTGCCAGTTGAAGCTTTGTGACAGTAGTCTGCACGGCTACACAAGTTGCCATTAGGTTCTAGGCATGTGATTGTGTCTCTAGGTCAGTGTTAGCTCTGTCGTGTCTCAGGTGGCACCTCAACAAACCCCAAAACCCGCTCTGGGCAGGTGCTAGTGGCCTACCATCTTACTAATAACCGTGACAACTAACCACTTAGGTGGCAGCAGTCTGCACACACAAGTAACAAGCTAACAGCAAAACCAAACAAAAACCAAGTAATGAGTTCTGAGTCCTGCAGCGGCACAAGTCCCCTGTGGGAGGCTTGTATATTTTACTCTCTGTGCTCACGCACATGCTGTGGCAGGCAGGTGAAGCTCAGAAGAGTGGTTCCTGCAGGCACTTTTGGAAGTGGTTAACCTACCATGTAGATTCCAAGACTCATGCTCAGGTGGTCAGGCCTGGCAGCGAGAGCCTTTCTTGGCCGAGTCATCTGGACAGCCAGGGATGTGGTGGGGAAGGTCATTTGTGCCGCACCAGTGAAGTTAGTAAGTGAAACTATTAAATACCTATGAAGAGCTAGATTAAGAAGCTGCAGGCAGTCTATTATGTAAGAGACGGGCCTTTCCTTCCAGGCAGTCTGTGCGCACTGCATGCTGGGACCACAGCCCCTCCAATTCTCAGCCAGGCCTGGTCGATGCTGGGGCTTCCCTGGGGCAATCCTCAGGCAGTCTAGCCCTACTCACAGCTCCAAACCAGAATTTCTATATTGACCACATAAAACTGGGTACAAAGAAGTATATACTACTGATTTTCAACTGAAATACCATGTCCCAGCAGCTGGAGACAGCAACTGGTTAAGAGCACTTACTGCTCCTGCAGAGGACCTGCAGTTAGTTCCTAGCACTGACACTGTTCTGTTACTCCAGTTCCAGGGGGATCTGCTGACCTCTTCTGACACTGCATGGACAGTAATATTCCCAGGCACAAGTACAAAGATAACTAGACACCACATGCCAGACATCCCTAACCCTACCCCTCTACTGAACCCACCCTAACCCACAATAGGGCGGCCTCTGTAACGGGAGGAAATTAAAGCCGTCTTGGGGCCAGGTATAGTGGCATATGCCTTTGATCTGGGCACCTGGGAGGGAGAGGCAGGCAGACCTCTGAGTTCAAGGCTGGCTTGGCATACATAGTGAGTTTTAGAATAGTTGGGGTATGTAGCGTTTAATGTGTTGTTAAATAAATACTGTGTTTACAAGTCCCTGCCCTTGTAGAACTTATTGTGGAAAACAGAAAACAGTGCAAATGTGGCTAAGTAGCTAGTCAGCCAGGCAACAGAGAAAGATGGCACGTTCCACAGGGTGATGGTATGTGGGAAGGCTCCAGGAAGGGGATGCATGAGTGTGGTGGCCCCAAGAAACAGCAGTGTTTATGGCTAGGTCAACATGTCACACAAACATCACTAGAGTATGAGACACACAGACCAACAACCAGGGCAAGTGCCAGCATGTTCACCCCCTGCGGACGGCTCTGCACGCTGTCCGTGTGAAGGTCTGGCCACTCATCTCCACTGATGAGCCTGGAGCCACTGAGCCTGTGAGAGCCACTGAGCCTGTGAGAGCCACTGAGCCCGTGAGAGCCACTGAGCCCGTGAGAGCCACTGAGCCCGTGAGAGCCACTGAGCCCGTGAGAGCTCAAGCACCAACTGTCTTCAGGGACTCTCAATGTCCATGGGCCCTCAAGGACAAATCCCAGTGCTACTGCACTGAGCTGAGACCTGTATGGTCAGGACTTCCAGACACCTCTGGAACTTCAAGTGGAGAGACACTTGTCTACCAAGTGTTTGTCTGTGGCACCATGCCATCTGTCCTTTACACTGACTTTCTAGGTCTGCCACTTGGCATCTCAAGTCTCCACTGACATAACCACTAAGTGGAAAGGTGACTTCCATTCCTAGTTTTAGGGAGATGGAGGTTTGTCCTTCATAGTCCCACAGCAGGAAGCTGGGGTGGAGGTGGGTTCTCATTCAAATTTGATTGCAAGGCTTAGCTCTATGATGGGGTATATCCCCAGAGGATCACAACAGCACAGCCCTCTACCTGATGTTTACAAATGTGGTTGTGGAGAGAGCAGCGGCTGGCAAGAGCTATGTTAATGAAGCATGCAGGACACCATTATAGAATAAATACAGTGACAGTTATTTTATGACTGACCCTCCCCATCTTTCCAGCCAGGCAGACTACGCTGGAGCAAGAGCAGGCCTGGGAACAGAAGCCACACTGGTTTGCTGCTGGGTCTGACTACTGCCCCTTCCCCCCAACAGGGTTTCTCTGTGTAGCCCTGCTGTCCTGGAAATTACTCTGTACACCAGGCTATCCTTGAACTTAGAGATCCACCCGTCTTTGCCTCCCAAGTTCAGGGATTATAAACAATGCCTCACCTCAGCCAGCACCCCAATATCCTAATATCACTTCCCACCCTTAGCACCTCAGGTTGCAGGATCAGATCCACACAGCTGACTCTGGGGTTTGAGGCCCCTTCTTAGTTGGCCCCAAGTCTCACTTTTCATAACTTCCTTTATCAGTCAACCTGCTGTGCAGCCTGAGGCACCAGCATGTAAGGACTTACACATGTCCAACCAGGCTGAAAGTCAGGGAACCTGTGAGGCAGCGCAGTCAGGCAACCCGTGCCTCCCTCTGCAGTTCCCGTCCTTGTGGGCTCCTCCCAGTGTGAGCATCTCGTTGCACTGAGAGGCTCCTAAGGCCTAAACACAGGCATGCTTGTACTACACAGCCAAGCTTTTCATTAACGACTCAAAATAGCCATTTATTCCAGTGGTGGTGGGGAGCTGGCTGCATGGGTGGACGACAGGACTATAAATTCTTTTTCATATAGAAATAGCTTTTCCACCCCTCTGACTCATACTTCCCTGGCCCTTAAGACCCAGCTCTCCAGCATTCCTGCTTCTGAGAAATCTTTGTTGACTTCCCAGGCAGACCTCATCAATGTGCCATGTCCCAAATTCCTATGGAAGTTGAGAAGGATCAGCAATGTGTCTATTTGTGTCTTTCTCCATGAGGAGCCACAGTCCTCCTATGAAGCTTGCTAAGATCTGCTGGTGGCCACCACCTGACAGCGAGCAGGCAGTAAGGCAACCTGACTCTTCCCCCCGCAGGCCCACCTACAACCCGTGGGCACACCAGTCTTGCTGAGCCACAGAGAACCTGCTTTGCTATAGATTCTGAATCTAAATATGAAGGTATAAGACCCTTACCTGGTGCCACCATAATTTCGTTTTTCTTGGAACGAATTCGAAGGAAGGTTAAGTCATTCTGAGGGTCGATTTCACGCACAGTGCTCCGTGCCTTTAAGATGAAATTGTGCATGAGGTTGGCGTACTGTGTCGTGGTGGCGTTGTCCATGGTGCTCTTGATAGGGATGCCTGTGGGAAGAACACATGGAAACCGAGCAGTTCACGGCCCTCTCTGTTCAGTGTCTTCCTGCACATCCCTAATTCTAGAACAGCTGCTTAATAGCAACCAATGCCGCTATTTACAGAAGGCTTGCCATATGAAAGGCATAGTGCGCACCTTGTGGGCCAGTGGGTGGCATCACCATCCTCATTGGCTTCTAGGCAACAGGAGCCCTGAATAATGAGGTGACTTGCCTATGGATGCACTAACAATAAGGATTTAAATACAGGCATGTGGGATCAATTCCGTGCTCCTTTCCCTAGGCCCACCCTGCCTGACTGGGTCAAGCAATAAAAGGAGAGACGCTCCTTTGTAATACTAAGCTGAAACTGACTTAGCACTCGGGAAGCAGAGGCAGGCAAATCTCTGTGGGTTCAAGGCCAGCCTGGTCTGCACAGTTCCAGGACAGCCAGGGCTACACAATGAGGCCCTATCTAAAAAAGAAGAGCGGTTGAAAGAGAAAGAAAAGAGGTCAGCTTGTGCCAAGACAGCAGAAACAGCCCATTACCATAATAATGGATACATGAGGTTCCTCCCTCCACGTGTGTTTCTGTGTATGCAGCATTGCTGTCTTTAAGAGAGCTCACGAAGAGATGTGGTAAAGTGAGCACCTGGTGTGCCTGAGACCTGGGTCTAATACCTGGCGCACACAACAAACCAGGAAAAGAGCCATGAAGCACGGCCGTCCATGGCTGCAGCATTTTCCTATAGCTGGGTGCTTAGGCTGGGCTTTCACTGGTGTAATTAACCAGACAAGGACCATCTCTTCTTAAAGATTGAAAATTTAAATGAACATTACTATCATAACTGTGCCTGCTGTCATGAAGTGAGGAATGTGGCTTGAGTCTGTGAATTGCTGTGGCCTGTCAGAAGGTTCCATCCAAGAGAAGTCTGGACACTACTAAAGAATGCGTTACAAGTGACTCCTCAAATCCAAGTGGCTAGTATGGGCCCAGGACCCTATGAATCTGGCTAAGAAGTGAACAGTTTAGAGCCAAAGGCAGCCACGCAAGCTTCTTTTATCAGGGCAGCAGGAACATGTGAGACCGCTGAGCAGGAGAGGCTTTAGAGCCAAGGCACAGGGATGGGCTGCAGCGGTCACTTGCCTTTAAGGGACTGACTGATGCTGGGGCCCCAATGCTGCTACTGTGGTACCATGCATACTTGTGCCCCATGAGGCCCCACTATGCTGTACTTTTCAGAGGGTGGAAGTGGGACTGGTATTTGCTACAATCTACCCACACTCATGTCTGATGACATCGCAGTGCCATGCAGTTTCCTTTAGAGTAGTTACAGCCCCAGCTCTGCACTATTAGCAGAGTAGACATTTTACCCATCTCCCACTAAATGGTAAGTTCCCTGGGGCAGAACCTAATTTTAAGCACCTACTGATGTTGGCATTTGAGCTGTTACTGGGGTTTACTTTCAGTGGTTCAGATAATAGAATGAGTTTGGTCATCTATCAAGTAGGCAAATACAGAGGGGCCAGCACACTTAACCATTCAGTGGCTCACTCTAAAAAAGAAGAGGTAAGAGAGCAGGAACCAAAACTCAGAAGAATTTCAAAGCAGAACAAAAGTCCATATTCAAGGATGTCAGATAGATGGCCTACCTAGTTCAAGCCACTTCCTTCACAAATACTGTGCAGCTGGCAGAACTAGGTAGCTACTGGGAGAGCACAAGTTCTAGGCTTGTACAGTGAGATGCTCTCAGAACAACATCTCAGAACCCTGCTCAGGCCCTTTAAGAGGGCTGACAGGCAGAGCATGTGCAAGGCAACGAGCCTGAGCCCTCGCACGGAAAAAAGACAACTTCACCAGATGCTACTACCAAGCACACATTCTGTATTAACCCAGTGGCTGGAAGCAAAGGGGAGCAGATACTTTGTTGTTGACAGAGCAGAGCCTGCACAATTCTATTAGAGTACACCCTTAACTCTCCCCCCCACCTCTGCTTCTGGAGCCCAAGGTCTCCTGCGTGCTGTCCTTGAACTCACTGTGTAGCTGGGATTTTTAAACCCAGTTCTTGGTCCACTATCTCTCAAGTGCTGGGATTACAGGCTAGCAGAAATAAAATTATTCTTAGAAAAGATCTTGACTTTGTAATAAAAGGCAATCATAATTAAGTTTCTTTCTCTTCAAGACAGGGTTTCTCTGTGTAGCGCTGACTGTCCTTGACTCACTTGGTAGACCAGGCTGGCCTCCAACTCACAGAGATCTGTCTGCCTCTTCTTCCTGAGTGCTGGGATTAAAGGCATGTGCCTATCAATTAAATTTCTTTTTTTTTTTTTCAATTAAATTTATAAACTGGAGTTTTCTTAGTAAATGCAGGGAACAGGGCTGCTTGTAGGAAAAAAGCACCTGTCCTTGGATTTTGCACAAAGCGGGTGATTCTAGCTAGGTCCCCTCAGCCCACCTCCTGTGCAGGGAGATTCAGCATCTGCATCTGACCAGCCATTCAAGTAAATTCTTCCCCAGAAGACAGAGGAGACCGCTGGGCACAAAGAAGTCAGCTGGAGAATTAGCCACAAAAAGCAGAGTCACTTCAAATGGATGCACAGTATGAGCACCCTGTGTGAGCTAGTGTGAGCACCCTGAGCAGGAGCAGCAGGATAGATTAATCAACACTACTTAGCTGAGCGTAGTTAAAGTTTGTAACCCTAGCCAAGACAGACTCAGGTAGAAGGAATGCCATAAATCCTAGGCCATCCTGGGCTACACAAAGAGTTCCTGGCTAGCACTGGCTACACAGTGAGAATTAAAAAATTGTACTGACACTTATATCACTGAACTGCTCTTCAGGCGTTTACACAAACATTTAAAATGTCAGTACAATACTTGCTTAGTGGGTATCAGGCCTGCCTTCAATTCTCAGCACTTAAGAAAAGGTTTTTGCATATGTGAAATCTGCAAAACAAAATCCCCAAGGTAAACATTTAAAAATGAGTAACAATAGTCAGGTGTGAGAGAAAATACGTTCCCTCCCACCCCTAAACAGGGTCCTGGTTGTCCTGGAACTATGCAGATCAGGCCAGCCTCAGACTCCTGCCTGTGCCTCCCATGTGCTGGGGTGAAAGGCATTCGGCACTATTTCTGAATCTGATGGTGCACACTTTAGTCACAGTACCCAAGAGGCAAAGGAATCTTTTGTGAGTTTGAGCACAGCCCAATATACATAGAGAGACCTTATCTAAAAAACAGAAGTCTTAGCAACTCTGATTATCACTTGAGAAATAAATTGATTACAAGAGCTGAAAAGCATGGATTACTGACAGCTGTGACTTGTCAGGGCAGCAGAACTGAGAAAAAATTTCTTATTTACTAAACTAAGCTTTCTAAGACAGGTAGTACATGTCTTTACTCCAGCACACGGGAGGTGGATGTGGGAGGACCATGAGTTCCACGAGACGTTGGTGACACAGCAAGACTCTGTCTCAAAAAAGGAGGAAAAAAATCCCAAGCATAGTATCAGAACTTTGAAGATATTTTAAAGAAAGAAGATTTCTTTAAGTTGTGGGGCTGCCTACCTTCTGTGTTCACCACAATGATCCCCTGCACGCCTTTCTGGCTCTGCAGTCTCTTGAGTGTTTCCTCCACCTCTGCCTGCCAGAAAAGGAGACCAAGATTAGGAGCCAACAGGTGGGCTGGATTAATTTCTTCAGATCCCAGCCAATGAAGGGCTTATTCATCTAAAAGTGAGCGACACCCAGGCCTTTGGCACTGCTTCTGCCCCCTTTCCACCAGGCAGTTAGCCCCTCCCTGCCCATCAGCTATTTGAGAACAGAATATAAACACCATCCCTCTGGAGTCCAGACACACCCGTGACTCACACATCTGGTACAGTGCTCTGATGAATTGGGAAAAAATAAACAGCTTTTAATAGGAAGGAGGAACTGTGTTATTTGTGGCTCAAACATCACAAATGAATATATTTCAAAGGGAGCAAAACGACACCATGAGGATAAACTCAGTGATTAATAAACTGTCACCCCAGACAGAGCGGCACTTGGCATTTGGGCAGGAAGAGGCTTACTAATTTTGATTATCCAGAAACTACTCAAGGTGGGATGTCCTCCCAATAGCAACTGTCAACAGAGCAGACAATGAGATTTTTGGAGTCTTCCTCATCATTCATGCCTCTAATCTGTCACTTCAAGCCTTCACCTTTCCATCCGTAGTCACCACGCTTTTGTCTCTGTGTTGTTGTTTGTGAGACACTGTCTATATATAGCCCTGGTTTTCCTGGAACTGACTCTGTAGACAAGGCTGGCTTCAAACTCACAGACTGCCTCCTGCTGCCTCTGGAGTGCTGGGATTAAAGATGTGTACCAGGGCTCTTTAAGAAACGTACAGGGAACACAGGGCCTCTGCTCTGCTGTTCCCCAAAGCCGCAGCCTGCTGTGTCCTGTGGACAGCCCCTGGTTCCCTGTATACATCTGCACTTGTGCACTGAGGTCACTTGAGCTTGTGTCTAATTGACATAAACCATCCAGCACAGCTATGCCTGCATTCCCACAGGCCTGCTGCCACCCAGAGACGACCAGGCTAAAGGTCAACAGAGGGCAATATGGCACCACTAGAACCCAGCTATCCTACTAAACAAGCCCTGGAAATCCTAACACAGCTGAAGCACAAAGCAATGGTCTTAAGATTCAATCTTACAAAGATGATAGAGGTCTTTAAAGAGGATATGAAGAAATCCCTTAAAGAAATACAGGAAAATACATCAAATAGGTGAAGGAAATGAATGAAACTGTTCAAGACCTAAGAATGGAAATAGAAGCAATAAAGAAAACCCAAAGTGAGGGGACCCTAGAGCCAGAAAACCCCGGGAGGAGAACAGGAACTACCAACGCAAGCGTCACCAACAGAAAACCAAAAAAGTAACCTCAGTCACCTACGATACAATTGGAGAAATAGATACATTTGTCAAAGAAAACGATAAATCTAAAAAGTTCCTGACACAGCAGTGTGCAGTGACACATGCCTTTAATCCCAGCACTTGGAGGCAGAGGCAGGTGGATCACTGTGAGTTCGAGGCCAGCCTGGTCTACAAAGTGAGTCCAGAACAGCCAAGGCTACACAGAGAGACCCTGTCTCAAAAAGTTCCTGACACAAAATATCCAAAAAATATGGGACACCATAAAAAGACCAACCCTAAGAATAATAGGAATAGAAGATGACTCTCAACTCAAAAGCCCAGAAAATATTTTCTACAAAATCATAGAAAAAAAAATCCCTAACCTGAAGAGATGCCTATAAATGTACAAGAAGCTTACAGAACACCAAAAAATAAAATCCTCCTGCCACATAATAACCAAAACACTAAATGTACAAAAGAAAGAGTATTAAAAGCCACAAGGGAGGGCTGGGCATAGTGGAGCACATCTTTAATCCCAGCACTCAGGAGGCAGAGGCAGGCAGATCGCTGTGAGTTCGAGGCCAGCCTGGTCTACAAAGTGAGTCTAGGACATCCAAGGATACACAGAGAAACCCTGTCTTGAAAAACCTAAAAAAAAAAAAAAAAAAAAAAAAAAAGCCACAAGGGAAAAAGGCCAAGTAATATATAAAGACAGACTTATCAGAATTACACCTGACATCTTAACAGAGACTTTAAAAACCAGAAGGACCTGGGCAAGCAGACCACAGACGCCAGCCCACACTACCATACGCAGCAAGACTGAGAATTACTGTAGATGGAGAAAAGAAGATATCCCACGACAAGACAAACTTAAACAGTATCTTTTCATAAATCCAGACCTACAGATGATGCTAGGAGGAAAACTCCAATGCAAGGAGGTTAACTATACCCAAGAAAACACAGAAAATAATTTCATACCAGCAAAACCAGAATGGAAACACACCCACATAAACTACTACCAATACTAGCACCAACATCAGAACAACATTGACAATCACTGGTCATTAGTATCTCTCACCATCAATGGACTCAATTCCCCAATAAAAAGACACAGACTAACAGAATGTGTACAAAAACAGGACCCATCTTTCTCTTGCATACAAGGAACACACCTCAGTAACAGACATTAACTTAAAGGGCTGGGAGAAGATTTCCCAAGCAAACAGACCCAAGAAGCAAGCTGGAGTAGCCATTATAGTATCTAACAAAATAGACTTTCAACCAAAAACAATAAAAAGAGATGAGAAAGGAGACCTCACACTTAAAGGAAAAATCCACCATGATGACAGTCTCAATTCTGAACACCTATGCCCCAAACACAAAGGCACCCATAGTCATAAAAGAAACATTACTAAAGCTTACCTCACACATGGAACCACACACATTAATAGTGGGGGACTTTAACACCCCATGCTCACCAATGGACAGGTCACCCAGACAGAAACTAAACAGAAATACTGAAGCATATTATGAATTAAATGGACCTAACATATCTATAGAACATTTCACCCAAACACAAAAGAATATACAACTTCAGTACCTCACAACTTCTTGAAAACTGACCATATACTTGGCCACAAAGCAAGTCTCAATAAATACAAGAAAAATGTAATAACCTCCTGTATCTTATGAGACGGTTATGGATTAAATCTGAACGTCAACAACAGAAAGCCTGCAAACTCATGGAAGCTGAGTAACTCTCTACTCAATGACCACTGGGTCAAAGAAGAAATAAAGAGAGAAAAAAAAAAAAAAAAAAAAAAAAAAAGCAAACATTCAGGAGAAGTAAGGAAATAATTAAACTCAATAAATTATAAACGAACAATACAAAAAATTGTTGGGCTGGTCCTGTGCACTGGGTATTCAGGTGCTGGTTTCTGTGCCCAGAGATCTGGTTGCAGCTGGAGGTTGGCGCTGTCATTTCTAGGACATATTTCTGTCTCTGTGTTGTGATTGGCTACTGAAGAGCTGAACAGCCTACAGCTGGGAGGAGGGTTAAGGCAGGACTTGCAATCCCAGGAGGAGGGTCCCAGGTGGAGGAGAGAGAAAGAAGGTCACCATGCTTAGGTCACCACGAGGAAGTGTCCTAGAGGACGTGGGTGGGGCAGGAATAGCCAGGGCAAGATTAGCTGGCAGGTAACAGAGCACGTGGCTGAGAAATAGGCCAGGCCAGCATAGATGGGTTACACTAGATGAATATCTGTCCAGCTATAGTTCTTGAAGCTTATTAATTAAATGTAATAGATCTCTGTGTCATTATTTGGGCACTAGAGCAGGCATAGAAAAACAATTTAACAAAGACTCAGTGCGACCAAGAGTTGGGTCATTGGGGAAAAAAATTAAGATAGACCCTTAGCCAAATTAACTAAAAGGCAGAAACAATAAATGACCAAATTCAGAAATGAAAAGTAGGCCATAACAGACACTTGAGAGAATCTGAAGAATCATTAAGTCTTACTTCAAAAGCCTGTACATCATAAGTGGAAAAATCTATAGAAAATGGATGATTTTCTTGAAAGATAACACCAAAGTTAAATAAAAATCAGGTAAACAATTTAAATAGGCCCATAAACCCCAAGGAAGTAAAAGCAGTCATTAAAAGTCTCTCAACCAAAACATAGCCCAGGACCACACTTTCAAAAAAGAGCTATCACCAATACTCCTCAAACTATTCCACAAAATAGAAATGAATATTGCCAAACTAATGAGGCCACAGCCACCATGATACCAAAGCCTAAGAGAATTTCAGAACAACTTCCCTTATGAATATTGATGTAAAAATACTCAATAGAATACTAAAAAACTAGGCTGGTGGTAGTGACACATGCTTTTAGTCCCAGTACTCCAGAGGCAAAGGCAGGTGGATCTCGTGTGAGTTCCAGGACAGCCAAGGCTACACAGAGAAACTCTATCTTGGGGGAAAAAAAATACTTGCAAACTAAACCCAAGAACTCATTAAAAACATCATCCACCATAATCAAGTAGGCTTCATCCCAGGGATAGTTCAATATATGAAAATCCATCAATGTAATCCACTATATAAGCAAACTGAAAGAAAAAAAAAACCACATATGATCATCTCACTAGATGCTGAAAAAGCCTTTAACAAAATCCAATACTCCTTCATGACAAAAGTCTTAGATCAGGAATACAAGGCATATACCTAAACACTATAAAGGTAATATACAGCAAACCAGTACCCAACATCAAATGGAAAGAAACTTAAAGCAATTCTATTAAAATCAGGGACAAGACAAGGCTGCTCAGTCCATACCTATTCAGTATAGTACTTGACAATTTTAGCTAAAGCAGTAAGACATGTAAAGGAGATCAAAGGGATACAAATTGGAAAGGAAGAAGTCAAAGTATCACAATTCATAGATGATATGACAGTATATTTAAGTGACTCCAAAAATTCTACCACAGAGCTCCTATAGCTGATAAACACCATCAGCAAAATGGCTGGATACCATATATATATATATATAAATGACAAACAGGCTGAAAAAGAAATTAGGAAAACAGCTCCCTTCACAATGACTGCAAATAATGTATCTTGGTGTAACTCTAACCAAGCAAGTGAAAGAACTGTAGGACAAGACCTTTGGTCTTTGTAAAAAGAAATTGAAGAAGATATGAGAAAAAAAATCTCCTACACTCTTTGATCAGTAGGAGTAACGTAACAAAAATGGCCACCTTACCAAAAGCAACCTACAGGTTAAATTCAATTCCCATAAAAATTCCAACAACTCTTGATAAACCTTGAAAGAACAATTCTCAACTTCAAATAGAAAAACAAAAACCTAGAATAGCTAAAACAATCCTGTAAATCCTGTACAATAAAAGAACTTCTAGAGGTATCACCATCCCTGATCTCAAGCTGTGTGACAGAGCAACAGTAATAAAAACCACATGGTATTAGCATAAAAACAGGTTGACCAACGGAATCGAATCAAAGACCGAAAAGTAAACCCACACACCTACAGACACTTGATCTTTGACAAAGAAGCCAAAACCATACAGAGTGGGGAGCGAGGGGGGAATCTTTAATAAATGGTGCTGGTCTAACTGGATGTCTGCATGTAAGCTTAGGTACTAAGCTTTGGTTTTATCATAATCCAACACCTCAGTTACATTTCAGTATTGCTAAGGTGTTGAAGTTGCAACCATTTCTTATCCAAATAGAGGCCAGTGGTGCAGTCTTTGAAGTCAAGACACACAAAGCTAAACAGAAGTCTCCATAGAGGAATCTTGAAAAAAAATTACTTATGTACACCAGAAGAGGGCACCAGATCACATTGTAGATGGTTATGAGCAGCCATGTGGTTGCCGGGAATTGAACTCGGGACCTATGGAAGAGCAAGCAGTGCTCTTAACCTCTGAACCATCTCTCCAGCCCCATAGAGGAGTCTTTAATGGACAAGAAGCACTTACAGAAATGTTCAGCATCCCTAGTCTTCAGGGAAATGCAAATCAAAACTACTCTGAGAGTCCATTTTACACTGTCAGAATGGCTAGGATCAAATACTCAAGTGACTGCAAATGTTGGCGAGGAGGTGGAGCAAGAGGAGCATCCCTCCATTGCTGCTGGAGTGCAAACGTGCACAACCACTGTGGGAATCAACCTGGAGCTTTCTCAGAAAATGGGGAACAGATATACACCAGGACCTAGCTATACCACACCTGGGCATACACCCAAAAGAGGCTTCACTAACAGAGACTGGAAACAACCTAGATGTCCCTCAACCAAGGAAAAGATAAAGAAAACGTGGTACACTTACATAATGGAATACTACTCAGTTATTAAAAATAAAGGCATTATGTAATTTGCAGGCAAATGGATGGAACTAGAAAAAATCATCCTGAGTGAGATAACCCAGACCCAGAAAGACAAGCATGGTGTGTACTCACAAGTGGATATTAGTCATAAAGCACAGGATAACCACACTACAATACACAGACAAACAGACAGACAGACACCTGGAGGGGTGGGAGAGGGGTGGAAAGGCAGGAGGGAAAAGGGGGGGAGAGGATGGCGGGAGAGAAGTGGAATTAGTGGGGGGATATTTGGGGGATGAGCTGGAAACTCCCAGGAATCTGTGAGGGTGATCCCAGCCAAATCTCCCAGCAACAGGGAATATGGAAAAAAAGAAAAATAAGAGAGGAAAAAACAAAAGTACAGACTTCAGGCTGCTTCTCTGAAATCAAGACTACCTCTTCAAGATCCTGACTGTGACTCGGGGATGTGTGTCAGGTACAGACTCTAATTACTCCATCTCAGCAGAGCAGCAGCCACAGACAGAAGCATGACTGCCCTTCCTCTCCCTATGGCCGGACTTGGTTTTGAAGTGTTCTTGTTCTCAGCCTGCTCCCTCCAGAGGCTCAGAATGTATAAAGATGTTCCTCAAAGGTAGAGAGTGCAGTCAGGCATGTGGATCTATGTGAGTTCAAGGCCAGCCTGATCTACATAGTGAGCTACAGGATGCAGAGACTATGTCTTAAAAAAAAAGGATGCAGAGGGTCTTTGGAAACAGGGGTCCCATTCCCTCATTCCCTGTGTGGAAAGGGCTAGGGACAACTGAGGATAGAGAACGGATTATCACCAGCACCCACTTCCTGTTAAGAAGAGTGCCAGATGCTACAGGGTGGGCAGAAGGCTCCGACTACAGAGTGAGTAAGGTCTAGAACCTGGGTGCAAGGAGCAGGCTGGCTCTGCGGAGAGTACAAGCAGCGGTCATCTAGGAGACCCTGGCCACCTTACAGCCTTCCTGACCTACTATACGCCAGGTACCGTCCTGAATGTGAGGGTCAAACGCTATAGGTCCTAGTTACCCTACGGGAAATTTATCCTATGGGAATATTATCAAGGAACAAAGGCAATTAACAAGTATCTGCTGCAGTGACACCTGCCAAAAGCACAGAGACAGAGATGTGCAATAACAAGAAACCACAAGAAAGACCACACACACCCGCAGGTGATGGTTCACATGAACAGAGACTAGGCCTGACACACCCCAAAGCATGAGATTGATATCCTGCAAAAACAAACAATAAAAAGCAAAGCAAAAAAAAAAAAAAAAAAAGTTTTCCATGTGGTTGTAACTACCTACAAACAAGAAAGTTTGAGTTTCTGAAAATAATGCCATATATAGCAGGATTTTTTTTTTTCCAAGACACGGTTTCTCTGTGTAGCCTTGGCTGTCCTGGACTGGCTATGTAGACCAGGCTGGCCTTGAACTCACAGCGATCCGCCTGCCTCTGCCTCCTGAGTGCTGGGATTAAAGGCGTGTGCCACCACACCCGGCTATTTTTTTTTTCAAAAGAGTCATTTTTGCTGTCCATTATGGGTTCTTATCTATAAACCCCAGCACTTGAAAGGCTGATGCAGGTATGAATGAAAAAATGGCCAGTCATCCAATTGTGTCGCTGCAGGTCTGTAATCCCAGCATTTGGGAAGTAAACGCAAAAGGATTATGGGTTGAAAGGCCAGTATCAGCTATGGCAAATTTAGAGTCAGCCTGGGCTACAGAAAATACTGTCTCAAAGAAGATAAATAAAAATACTAACAAATACTGGGTGTAGTGGCACATGCCCTTAATCCCAGCACTGTGGAAGGCAGAGGTACACAGATCTCTGTGAGTTTGAGGCCAGCCTGCTTTACAAAGCAAGGCCAGGACAGCCAAGGCTACACAGAAACTGTCTTGAAAAAACAAAAACAAGCCTGGCATGGTGGCGCATGCAGGCAGATCTCTATGAGTTCGAGGCCAGCCTGGTCTACAAAGTGAGTCCAGGACAGCCAAGGCTACACAGAGAAACCCTGTCTCTCAAAAATCAGAAACAAAAAACAAAACCCCAAAAACTAACAAATAAAACCCTCACCTAAGCAGGTGTAGTGGCACACGCCTTTAATCCCAGCACTTGGGAGGCAGAGGCAGGCAGATCACTGAGAATTCGAGGCCAGCCTGGTCTACAAAGGGAGTACAGGACAGCTGAGGCCACACATAGATACCCTGTCTAGAAAAAAAAGAAAGAAAGAAACACACACACACACACACACACACACACAAACAAACAAAAACCTCACCTAAATATCTTTATTCTATTGTTTATTTCTATCACACACAAATTTACTTGGGGCTGGAGAAATGACGGTAGGATTACTTGTAGACCTTTCTTCAAGAGGACCTGGGTTCAGTTCCCAACACCAATGCAGAGTCCCCAACTACCTGTAACTTAAGTTCCATGAGACCCATCATACTCTCTGGCATCCTGGGTGCATACATGCAGGCACACACAAATCTCAGCTCTACTGTGGTGGCTGTGGGGCTTGGCACACTCAACATCTAAAGAATATGTAAGCTGCACTGGTGGCACACACCTGTACTCTCAGCACTTGGGGAAACAGAGGCAGGTGGATCACTGTGAGTTTGAGGCCAACCTGGTCTACAGAGTGAGCTCAGGACAGCCAGGGCTGTTACACACAGAAACCCTGTCTCAAAAAACAAATACAAACAAAAATGTCATGTGTTTATGTGGTGCCCTGGGTGAGAACGGACCGCACAGGCTCATGTTTGGCTGTGTTGGGAGTATGAGGAGGTACAGTCTGTTGAGGGAGGTTTGTCACTAGGGCAGCTTTGAGGTTACCCCGTCTCTCTCTGCTCAGCAGACGAACTCCCAGGTGTTCCCGCCATGCCTTTGTTCGGCCATCATGAACGCCAGCCCTCTAAAACCAAAAGCCCAAACAAACACTTTAGAAGCCAGTGTAGTTAGCTACATGCTTGGTCGCCAGTTAGTGCAAGTCTCCATGTCTTAATCGCCCATTGGCTGGCCCAGAAAGTGCCACTTTAGGTGGGATTTGAGATTTCAAAGGCATATGGTAGGCCTACTGTCAACAGTAGTAGCTTGGCGAGTAAAAGAGGGAACCACACTCACTTCCTACAGATTATATACAACAGTGCTGCATGAGTTCATTTGAAATGCTCATCTAAATATGCAGCAATTTTATGAGTGCAAACAACAGTACAGTACTGATTATAGAAAGCTATAAAAAAACAAAAACAAAAACAGGGCACACAGTAAAATGTGGAAGGCAGAAAACAGAAAACAGGGCACAAACATGCTTATATAAATACTCAAGAAATTACTAGGTGTGGAGGACTCATTTAATCCCAGAAGGTGGATCTCTGAGAGTTCAAGGACAGCCTAGTCTACAGAGGGAGTTCCAGATACACACACACACACACACACACACACACACACACACACACAATTGGTTGTTCCCAAAAAAGACTGAAACTGAGGTTAGGGATGGATGAGAGAGATAGTTTTCTCTTAGATTCTTTTGTATTTCTTAAAACTATGAATACGTCATTATAAAGTTAAAATTTTTTATTATTTTGTGCATGCACCAGTGTACACAGTATGTGCATGTAGGAGCCTGCAGAAGCCAGAAGAAGGTATCTGATATGCTAGAAGTGGAGTTACAGATGGTTGTAAGCAGACATGTGGGTGCTTCTGTTAGAACAACACAAGCTCTCTCAATGGTTGAGCCCATCTCTCCAGTTTCCTATTAAATTTTTTTTTACAGTTAATTGATGTGAAAAATAACATTGCAAACGTGTGGCACAATGTTTGATGATGTGGAGACATTTTTCATAGTACAGTGAAAAACACAACCCCCCAATAGAATAGTTGATGATGGCTATAGAAAAAAATGGAAAGACCATAAACATGTAGTTGCCACTAGGCCTGCGGTTCTCAGCCTTCCCAATGCTGTGACCCTTTAATACAGTTCCTCATGTTGTGGTGACTGCCCCCGCCCCAACCATAACATTATTTCATTGCTACTTCATAAATATTTGATATGTGACTCCTGTGAAAAGGTCATTCGATTGGAAAAGGGTTGAGAACCACTGCTTTAGGTAATGCCATTGTTTTCCTTCTCAGTAGCTTTTATAATTATTTACAGTTTTCTGGAGCTGAAGAGATGCTATTTTTCCAAGCGGCATGAGTTTGCCTCCCAGCACTTATATGGTGACTTACAGCCATCAGTAAATACAATTCCAAGGGCTCTGACCCCCCTCACCAGGCACACGAATGGTGCAGACACTATTTATATACATAAAATTAAATAAAAAAAAAATAAAGTTTCTGTTTTTGCGACACAGACTCGTTTTATAACACAGGCTGGCCTAGAACTGCAAATTTTTGCCCTAGCCTTTCCAAGTGCTGGGATTTCAGACGCGCACCATCACACCAGTTTTAAATAAGATTCGGAGGTTTGGTTTAACGTTGGAAAAGGTCTTTTAAATTCTGTACAACTCGTAAGGATTGAAAGCACCATCCTGTAAAGGAGGGCAGAAGGTTTTGAGCTCCTCAGTGTGTGCCCCACCGGTTCCTGACCCGCCTGCCAACCTGAGCCCACAGGAGACAGTCAAGCTTCTAGAGTTCGAATCCCAGGGACGACAGGCTTTGGGTTCCCAGTGTGAATATGGTGCTAATGGCCGTGCCTACTTCTCAGAGCGGAGGAGGAAAGGCAACGCCCGTAACATCTCCTACGGTGCCGGCCTTACGCTGGACTCCAGGAAACCCTGCAGCCTGGCTGGGGTCGCCCAAGAAGGCCAAAATTGCTAGCTTATACGCGAGCCAGAGGGCGGGCCTCCGGGGCGGCCTCTCACAGACCGGCTTCCGGTCGCTCCGCCTGGGCTGGGACTAATGGCCGGCAGCGGGGTCCCGCCCGGTCCCACAGGGCGACGCCCAGGGACTAGGACCCCAGGCCGAGGATGGGCGCGCGCTTCACGCCGCGCGGCTGGCGCCCGCTCCCGCCGCCCCGGGTGGACACTCACCATCTCGGACCGATCCAGCAGCTCCGAGTAGCCAACACTCAGCCGAGTTCTCCGCCTTTCTGAGTCTGCGCACGTTTTTTTTTTCCCCGAGACGGACAGCTCAGGCAGCCTATCAGGAGCCGGGAGAGGGGCTGACGCGAATCAGCGCCGCAAGGATTCTCCCCACTAGGAGGACCAAAGCCCGAGTGAAGAACTTCCTCTCCAGCTGCGCGGAAGGGTTGCCTGGTCTCCGGGTCTGCCTTCAGTATTCAGCCGAGGTCCCTGAAACACCCTCTGACCCAGATTGAGGTAGAAAGAAGGAACTTAGATGGGCTGAGGATGTGGGGCAGCCCGGATGTTGGGCATCGCGGGAGCAAGCTCTGGGATGAATTAGTCAGGGCTGTCCTGGGGGTGTAAGATTTAGGATTGCGAACACCACCACACTCCTGTTTCTTTGGAGAAACTTCTTTACATCTCCGCTATACCATTTTCTCCCACTAAAAGGACTTTTCCCAGAGTCCTGTCGTGTCCTCTGTCTACTAAGTTTCACCCTTGCATGTTACAAAAAAGATTCGGGTTTCCAACAGAAAACCTGGGTTAAAGCACTGGCAAGTAGTGAGCCTACCTTATCTTTAGCAACTTCCCTATACTATTAGCATTTTCTTCACAGAGTTTCTTCCCACACTGGTGCTTGCTGGAAGCAAGCCCGAAACTCCGGAGTTTGAAGACCAGTACCTTCTGTTCAGTGCAGGGGGCTGGTAGGCGAGGATAGTGATCTCAGCAGACTCTCACACACGGGATAACACCTGTAGTGACGCACTGTGAGCCTAGTATGGCAGGCTTAGGAAGCATGACCTCCCTGGTATTTGCCACAAAAACCGAATCTCTTTTTTGTTTGTTTTTAGAGACAGGGTTTCTCTGTGTGGCCCTGGCTGTCCCTGGACTTGCTTTGTAGACCAGGCTGGCCTCGAACCCAGAGATCTGCCTGCCTCTGCCTCCCTGAGTGCTGGGATAAGAAGTGTGCGCCACCGCGCCCGGCTCAAAAATCTAATCCCAATTTTAAGGAAATTAAGCCCACATTGAGGGGTATTCTCTGAGGTAGTGTTCTTCAATCTTCCTCCTAAAACTCCGACCATTTAATACAGTTCCTCGAATTGTGGTGGCCCCAACCATAAAATTATTTCACTGCTGCTTAATAACTGTGATTTTGTTAGTTATGAATTGTAAATCTCGGGCTGCAGGACATCTGATGTGGGAGCCACATGTTGAGAACAGCTGCTCTAAGGCATCTCAACAGCACTGCCTCCCAAAGGGCATGCTGGGAGCGAGGGGGGTCTCAAGGTCAATCAGGTACATAGCTGTGATCTCGGCACTTGAGGGGTTAATGCAAAATAGCAGGTTCTAGGCCAGCGTGGGCTTCGCACATGCACTCTTGTCAAAACAAAGACATAATCCCCAACAAAACAAAACTGCAAGGTCATGAAAGATAATGGACTGTCAAAAGTTAGGAGAAAATATTGGTAGAGAAATGTGGAGTTTGGTGTAGGGAATGTAACAAATGCTGACTTACTGATTTATGTTAGTTTTGGTAAGTGTACCAGATTAACTGGGCTGTTAATACTAGCGAAACCTAGATAAAAAAAAGTGTAGACAACTCTAAAACTTCTTCAAAATGGCCTTTGAAAGTGGCCAATCACGGTGGCACACACCTTTAACACCAGTGTTCAGGATTTCTGTTTGATGCCAGCCTAGTCTTCATAGTGAGTTCCAAGGCAGCCAGGGTTACAGAGAGACCCTGTCTCAAAATGGGGAGTGGGGGGTGCGCAGTGATTAAGAGCGCTTGGTGGTCTTGTTGAGGACCTGGGTTCAGTTTCCAGCACACATGGCAGCTCTCAGCCACCTATCACTATTCCAAAGTGTCTGATGACCTTCTGACCCAAGAGCTCCAGGCACACACACATACCCATACATGCACACAGGCAAAACACTCAAAGGTGGCGGGGCGGGGCGGGGGGGGGGGGGGGGGGGGGAGGGGCCTTGGGGGGGGGGGGCACACCCCTTTGGGGGGGGAGAAGGGGGGGGGGGGGGGCACGTGGGACCTGGAGGCTAGCTGAATCTACCATAGCAACACAGAAAAACGTTTTAAAAAAATATTGTAAACATGGTTACTAAATGTTGGAAATAATGTATAGTGCCCCTTACCTCCTAGTCTTCATTCCAAATAAGGGTAGATGCTCGCTCTACAGTGAATAGATCCCTAACATCCAAGGAATTAGTAGAGCAAGGATCACCAACTCCATTCTACACATGAACCAGACAAGGAGGCAAGATGGGGCAGCTCTAGGTGAGGATTCAGTTATGGAGATTTATTTGGTAGGACTTGAAGTCTGATTAGACAGTACAGGCTGAGTTGGGAGGGAGGGGCTTTAGTTTATAAGCAATACAGTATAAAAGGTTTTCAGAGTAAGTAAAAAAAACTCCTGGTTTCTAATTTGAGCTCTTCATTTAATTCTGCAGGTGTTATTAAAATATTTTGAGCTATTTTCTTTAGATAACCATTCCTCTCTGAGTAGCTAGATAGGCAGTGTGGTCACCAGTGTCTGGCACACAGTGATAATTATTGTTGGTCTGCGACTGTGGATATGGTATACTATACCAAGGAGGCACAACAGAACAGGTCTGAGTTAGAGATGAGGAAAAATAACAGCATGGCTGCTTGGGGACCTGCAGATATGATGGCAAATTTTCTAGGTAAAATACCTGAAGTTCTGAGAAAGCCCTCCTGCTCAAAGCCACTCTTTGCTGACCAGGAACTCATTCACAAGGGACCAAGCAGCAGCTCCCCTTCACAGTGATGGCCTAGGAAGGGGCTGCAGATTCTGTCTGCCAGTTGCCATCAGACCAGCACAGTTGAGTTTCACTGGCTGAAGCTTCCCTCTACGAGCTGGGTTTTAAGGAAAACACTCCATCCTTTGGTCTTTTTTCCTGAAACAACTGTTGGGTGTGGGCCCTCATGCCAGGGTGTGTCTGAGGCTTGTGCACCATTTTAGGAGTTGGTTCTTTCCACCTTTTACATGGGCACCAGGAACTGAACTCAGGTTTGTGTGGCAAACAAATTTTACCCAACGAGCCATTTTACAAAACTGGTTACCCATGTTTTTCTAAACATTTTATGTGAGTGCCACAGCACAGGAGTGTGGCAGTCAGAGGACAATCTTTGGGAGGTGCTTCCCTGCTCACACCAGGTGGGTCCCTGATATGAATCTCAGACCAGTAGCTTGCTTGGCATTAAGCAACTTACCCCTGAGCTATCTCACTGACACCTCAAGCATGGGTTTGTTGTTGTTTTGTTTTGTTTTTGGTTTCAAACAGGGTTTCTCTGTGTAGTCCTGGCTGTCCTAGATTTCACTCTGTAGCCTAGGCTGGCCTTGGATTCAGAGATCTGCCTGCCTCTGCCTCCCAAGTGCTGGGATTAAAGGTGAGTGCCACCACTGCCCTGCTGTGTGTGTGGTCGGAGTGCTTTAGGAATCTGCCTGTCTGTGCTAGTGCCACACCTCGCTGTACCAGCCTCTTACCTGGGTGCAGGGGCTCCAAACTAGTACTTCACGGACTGAACCATCTCTGCAGTCCCACAGACCGCTTTCTGTCATATCAGAAAGGCAATTCCGATCTCGGTCAGTGGCTCCTGCAGGTGTCCTCATCCAGCTGCACCTGAGATCCGCATTTTTCTACACACCTCACACTTCAGAAAGGCTGTCAGCAAGCCAGCACAAAAGAAGTCACACACAAGGCTTTCTACAATTGATGTACACCATTTTCCTAACAAAATCAACAGCAAAGCATGCAAAACGAAGGACTCAAAAAACTTTAATTGTAAACAGAAGGGGGTGGTGGCGGCTGGAAATGCCAACAATACCACACAAAAGTAGTGAAAGTTAAAGAAATTTACACCCCAAAACACAGGCAAAATTCCATGAGTCACCCCTGATAACATTTCAGGTAATTTAACCAGGCAAGTAAAATGTGGCAGAGAGGGCATTTGGAGTGAGAGCTCTGTGGGCAGATGAGATGATCCCTGGGTGAATATCAGCACCTGAATTCTAAATAGTTGCTGCTAGTTTTAGGAAGCTGCACTCTGCACAGGAAGGCTGCAGCAGATGGCAGGAGGTCACTACTGCCAACTGCTATCAGATGAAGTACCGGAGCTCTTCCATCTTGGCCCTTGCTATAGAACCCACCAAAAGAGCAGAAAAGGCAAATGCTCCTTTTACTGTTTTTATTTCAATGGAACATGCAGTAAGAAAAAAACTTAACAGGTTGATTAGCATTTACGATGCTTACACAGAGAAAAAGGTCTTAAAAGCAACTTAGTCCAGATTTAAGGAAAATTGCTAATTAAACACTTACAACAAACCTAATTCCAAATACTCATTTTGGACAAAAATTTGAGAGCACTTGGTAAATATGTATGTCTGCTGTTTAGTTGCATTATTTTATAAACTCTCTGATTCTTGGGATATCCAGCCCCCATTTTCCTAATGCAGCAGGGAAGACATATACATGTGATCAGTTAAATTAAAGGAAGAAATGGAGTTGGGAGACTCCGGGGCTGCAAAAATATGTACAAGCATTTACCTTTTCCAGAACTAAACATTTCTTCCATAAAAATATTAAGTAGCCAAGCCCTATAGAACTAAGGCTAGGGCTACTCCAAATATAACTTCTGTATTTTAAAAATATAGGGCAGAAAGCCTTTTGGATATTTATACATTTTCACATAATATTTCTAGGCCCCTAAATGAATCATGAAGCTTTATGCAAAATCAACAAAGCCTATTTTCTTACATTATCTCTTAATTTAATCTCATAAACCTCTAGTAAATATGGTAGATAACTACACTTTAGTACAAGAATTGGATTCACTAGGAAGTCTTTGTAGAAGGCTTAATATTTATAGCCATTTATTACCAAAGTCCAGGCCTATGTAGTGAATGGGTAGTTGGCAGACATTCGCTCTGTAAGACAAAGCAATAGCATATACATTTTCTTAACCCTACCAACAAAAAGGCAGAGATTTCCTACTTTGGAAATGACTAGGGCTTCTAGAGATGATGTATTTCCTGTGACATATGGGGGAGAAGAGAGGGCTGGGGAGGAGCTGAGCTCTCCCTTCACTGACAGCTTCTAGGTGAGGCAGCCCTTCTCAGCCACGCCCATGCCTCTCATGATGGCAGTGTTAAGATACAGCTGCACACGTCCAGAAGGTTCCGGGATGAGGACAGGAGAGCAGCTGGGGATACAGAAACATTTTCTTTCCTATGGGGCAGGGGTTTGCCACACTCTTTTGTTCTTGGCTTCATGCTACATGTTCATGCTATGACACCAGCACATGTCAAGGTCCCTGTTAAGAGTTATAAGGCTGATTTTGGGATTTGGCTACAGTAGGGACTCAACTGGCTCAAGTTTCATCTCACTGCCCATAAAGTCGTATCCAGGGCAGCAGCCACCCTGACAGTCTATGCTAAGCCAAGGTAAATTAACTACAGAGAAGTGACTAAAGAAGCAGTCTAAAATAAAAAAGTCATGGAGAAAAAGGGAAAATCTAAAATTTTTAGGGGTGAGAAAAATATTGCAGATCAGCCCATGTAAGAAGACGGAAGTGACTGCTCCTGTGTGTGTGAGTGACAAGTGTGAGAACAGCATAGCTGTGTGGCTTCTGGGAGTTGTCTTAACTTCAAAGACTGCACCACTGGCCTCTATTTGGATAAGAAATGGTTGCAACTTCAACACCTTAGCAATACTGAAATGTAACTGAGGTGTTGGATTATGATAAAACCAAAAAGCTTCAATTTATGTGCAGGATTTAGATGAATTCAGCTAAATTAATTTTAATTTTAAACTTCTAAAAACGTAAAGGAACCACAGTGTTGATACTGTTTGTAAAGTTCAGTATTTGCAAGGCAATAAAACAATTATTAACTGAATGGAGAGGTATGAAGTCATATGTTGGCGGGGACCAAGTTATCCCTGAATTCAAATAGACACAACTGCTTTGTAGAAAGATGCAAGAGTCCTGGTCACTCCCAGGAAGAGCATCAGAACGATGCCCGATTCATGCTCCAGGAAGGAAGGACAACAACAGTCAGGCCAGGCTGCAGCGGGTGGGAGAGCACAAGCGGCAGCTGCTCGCGCGCCCAGAGCTGGGCTAAGCGTGCACTTTACCGAGCACCTCTTAGCTAGAGGCCTCAGGAGGAAGACCTTGTGTCTGCAGTTTCCTAGGTGTCCCTGCAGAACCCTTTACAACACCCACTGAGAGATCTTGTCCCAAGTGAGACTAGACACACAGAAAACTGTTGTTAAGGGAACAATCTAGTGGAATAAGACAAGGGAGATTTCATCGATGTGTTAAATCTCATGTTAAATGTCTGACTACGGTTTGTAGATCTGATTTCTGGAAACGCTGAGTAGAAATCCAGAATCACTGGAAGACAGATCTCAACATGAATTTACTTACACTCAGAGAACTCTCTAGTCACAGTCCAAGTTTATAACAAGATGTGCCACAGGCAGAGAAGGAAGGGGACAGACACTGCAGCAGAGTCCCCGCCCTCCGGTGGCCTAAGGTCTCAGTAATTACTCTTGTCCAAATCCTTCTGTTTCTTCAATGGCAAATAACAGCTTTTCCTTCAGTTGCTCATAGCTCTTGTAGGGTGGGAGGTCCAGGCGGTTAAAACTGAAAGTAAGAATGGCTGGCTTGAGAAAAGGAAAGATACAAAGACACTCGCAGGCAGGGCCCTGAGCAGCATGTTCTTCATCAATCTGACAACCCTGACTCACACTGCCTTTGAGGAACTGCTTTTTATCTTTCCAAGGCTCGCTCTTTGTTGGTGAACTCGGGGAGAACACCTGCCCCTTGTGGTAGAGTTAGAAACAAGCACAGCACCCTGCCAGAGCTTAGCTGACCCCAGCAAATGGCGATTTTCTCATGCAGCCTCAATTTACTACTCTAGCTCAGTGGTCAGCAAACCTGTAAGTGGCCACAAGAACTACGTGAGGCTCTGAAGTTGGTCTTAGGCCTATCACGTTAGAATAAGAAATGATGGGCCAGGTGTAGTGGTGCGCACCTTTAATCCCAGCATGCAGGAGGTAGAGGCTGGTCTATATATAGTAAGATGCTGTCTCAAACAAAAATAATATAAAAAATGACTCTCATTAACACTTGCTCCCTCTGCTCTATTCTTAGCTGTGAATTTCTCCAACTCAGCTGTAAGATTTTTAAGCTGGGTCTTTGTTTGTTTGAGACAGGGCCTCATAGCCCAGGCTGCCCTCCAATTCACTAGTCAAGAGTGAGCCTGAACTCTAGCCCCGTCTTTATTTCGAAGCACTGGAATTACAGGCGTCGTGCTACCATTCCCTGTTGAACAGCGTCTTCACATCTCTGCACTATCATCTTCATAAGGCAACTATGAGTCTGCTAGCAAAGATACTTTCAGGATAGGGGCTAGGTCAGCATATTTGTGACGAGCTAGTCAATTAACACATAATATATACAAAAAAACCCAAACCATGTGTGTACAACAGAGTGCAAACTCAATTATATTCTTAGATTGCTCAGCAGATCATAATATGTATTGCTAAGCCTGATGACCCAAGTTATATCCCTGGGACCCACATGGTGGAAAGGAAAGAACTCTCTCAATTGTCCTTAACCTCTATGTGTACAAAATATAATTTAAAAAAAAAAGTCTACTTTATGTATCTGTTTGTCTGTGTTGATAATATGCCACATGTGTGCAGAGGACCTTGGAGGCCAGAGTCCCTGGAGCAAGAGTCACCAGCAGAAAGTATTTTTAACCACTGAGCCATCTCTCCAGCTCATTAAAAAAATTATATCTTAAAAACTGAGAATAGTGGTCCATATCTAACCAGTAAACCCAGAATATTAAGGATGAGGCAGAAGCATCCTAAGTTTAGGAATGGCCTGGACCACATAATGAGATCATGCTTCAAACAAACAAAACAACAAAAACCCAACTACTTCCTGAGTTCATAGGATGGCTCAGTTGTGAAGGTGTTTGCTGCCAAGGGGGACAACTTGAGTTCATCCTCAGGTCTGGATGGCAGAGGAAGAGACGTGGCCCTGTACTGTCCTCTGACATCCGTACTCATGCTGTAGCACATCCAAGCCCATGTACATCATTCATGCAGACACACAAATACATTAATGAATGTAAAGAAAATGTTTAAACTAAAAAACATACACTGCTGTCTTAGTGTGGATGCAGAATAACAAAGTGGCCCTCTCTGCTGCTGACACTGTTTCTTCTGCCTGCTGCCAGTGTCCTCTACAAAATGGACCGCATGTCCCTAGAGGCATGATATAAAATAAACAATTCTACCCCCCAAAAAACATCCAAGAAAATATTTACACTAGTATCAAATATAAATTATTACTATAAAACTTTTGTTTTTTATATGTTTTACCTACTTGTATGTCTATAAGTTGCATGTGTGCCTCATGCCTGTGCAAGATATCCTGGATCGTGTGTGTGCTCTGCAAGAGCAGCAAGTGCTCTTGACCACTGAGCCATCTCTCCAGGCCCATACATTATTATTTTTTAAGCTGAGCATTGTATTCCATGCGTATAACTCCAGGATTAGGCATTAGATGAGGAATTCAAAGCTGGCCTAGGCTTCCTGAGACCTTATCTGAAAATGCAAGTCACATGAACACTAACAGTAGGCAGGCTGGGGATGTGGCTCAACAAAGGATTAACCTAACAAAAGTGTATGGCGCTGGGTTTGTCCCCTAATGCCACATACAGCAAACAGCTAATTACATAAAAGGGTAAATGTGATATATACTGTAACACATTAAGTAAAATAAGCCAGTCAGAGTAGAACCTCATCCCATACTTAGTACTTAAATTAATCAAAGTCCCAGAGACAAAGAGAATGCTGGGCATTAGGAGTGTGTGTTTAGTGAGCACATACCAGCCAACGGATAGCAGGGTTGCTGACACAGCCACACAACCATGTGAACCCACTGAACTACACACACCCACTGAACATGTGAACAGCACTGAACTACACACACCTACAAATGTTTCAAGTCCAAATGGACTTAAAACAGACTGGAAGCCGGGCGGTGGTGGCGCACGCCTTTAATCCCAGCACTCGGGAGGCAGAGGCAGGCGGATCGCTGTGAGTTCGAGGCCAGCTTGGTCTACAAAGTTAGTCCAGGACAGCCAAGGCTACACAGAGAAACCTTGTCTCGAAAAACCAAAAAAAAACCAAAAAACAAAAAACAACAAAACCAGACTGGATTCGAACATGAACTGTACTTGAGATTAAGACTGACTGGCTGATTTTTAGTTTGATACATTTTTGGAAATGAGGTTAAACTGCATTTTAAACCAGAAAACAAGGTCATGGGATAGAGTTCTGATAGTAGAGGGTTTGCCTGGTGTGTGCAAGCTCTGGGTTCATTTCCTAGTACTGCAAGAAGAAAACCCAGAAGAAAAATAAGTGTGTTCACCATATCACTAAGTAAGGACTCTAATTTCAAACTTCATTTCCTGTTTCAGAGAAAGGTACAAATCCCACTTTAGAACTCTGAATGGTAGGGAAAACTCATGTGTGGCAAATGGACGCACAAGGGACTATCTTGTGTTGAAGACTGTGATCAAAAACAACTGTGGGACTGGTTGCATTACCCTGTAAGTCAAAATGGGTCAAATTGCCTGGAACATTAGGAATCCCAGCACTTGGGAAGCAGAGGCAGGAGCATCAGGTGTCCAAGGGCAGCGTGAGCTGTGGATCCTGTCTCAATAAAGGGGAGTAGGACACTGTTGTGATGGCTCAGAGGTAAAGGGCTCTTGTGGCTCTTCCGGAGGACCTGGGTTCAAATGGCAGCACCTACAACTCACACATGGTGCATACACATGCACTCATGCAGCTACACACATACATAAGTAAAAATAAATCTTTTAAAGGGGGAAAGGGAATTTACTGTGTGATGCATAAATTCTGCTGGAGAGATGGCTCAGAGGTTAAGAGCACTGTCTGTTCTTCCAAAGGTCCTGAGTTCAATTCCCAGCAACCACATGGTGGCTCACAGCCATCTGTAATGTGATCTGACTCCCTGTTCTGGCCTGCAGATGTACATGCAGGGAGAACACTGTACACAGAATAATAAATAAATCTTAAAAAAAAAAAAAAAGAAAGAAATGGGGAAATTGACCCCTTTTCCCACCTCTCTGCTCTCTTCCCCCCTCCACCCCCTCAAAAAAAGAAATGGAGAAATTATCTCATTACTATTAAGTAGCCAGAGGGTAACTGGGTAAAAGGTTGTTTACTGTATTTCTGATTTTGCTTACCAGGTATGGCTTCTGGGTAACCAATTTTCTTTCCCAACTTTTTCAATGCAGAACTTCTGTGGTCCATTACTCCCTAAAGCATAATAAAAGTGGAGTTTGTTGATTGAAACATTCTAACATTATGCTTCCCAGGTTGACATCTGCATCACTATTGAGAAGCATAGATGCAGAGGCCCTGTCCCAAACCTACTACATTCACAACTCTAGGAGCAGGAGCACAGTTTTGGTTGTTGTTGTTGAGACAAGGTCTCTCTGTGTAGCCCTGGCTGTCCTGGACTCACTTTGTAGACCAAGCTGGCCTCGAACTCACAGAGATCCGCCTGCCTTTGCTCCCAAATGCTAAGAATAAAGGCGTGTGCCACCATGCCCAGCTTGTGCTACGTATTTTAACAAGCTCCAGGTGTTTGTTTCTGACAAGTGATGAATGCATACCAAGAGGAAACCTGCAGCTTTATTTATCGTTCCTTAGCTACGAGAGCACAATGCCATAATTAATAACAACCCACATACCAGTTGCCAAAACTTTATAAATGTAATCACTCCAATGGCCTCAACAGTAAGGCCCGTGCCCACAGGCCCTGTAACAGCTGCACTTAGACACAACACCCCTCCATGATGCTTCCCTCCTCCCTCCTGTTAGACACAGCTGTGGTGCTCATCAGCACCAAGCACTGGTCTATTTAAAAGAACACTACTGCTCCCCAGGAAGCAATCATTGGTGGTCAAAATTGTAGAGAAATTTTAATTCAGAACATGGCTGCTCTGGCAAATGATCACATCCAAAGACCTTCTAGGTCTGTGTGATCCAGCTGGAATACAATCATACTTTTAGTCCAAGGAGACAAGGGCAAGAAGATCTGAGTTCAAGGCCAGCCTGGTATAGAGCAAGTATCAGATAAAGAAAAGCTTAGGTCCAGGCGTGGTGGTACATGCCTTTAATCCCAAACAATGAAAGTAAAGTTAGTTTGTAGAAGGAAGCACCCATGTTTGAAAGTGATGTCTAATTGAGTGGCAGAAAAAGTGATGAATCAGAGAAAGATTTGACAGAATAGGATATTATGCCCAACTCTCAAGAGGAGAGAGAGGAAAGGGAAGCTACTTAAGGGGCAATGCAGAGAGAGGGAGGACAGTTTTACCAGACAGTAATGGACAGGCTGCAGAGAGAGAGCAAGCTGCACTCAGGTAAAGACAGAACGAACCAGAGAATGAGAAGGAGCCAGGAAATTAAAGCAGGTTGCTGGAGTTAGTTTGAGGCCAAGCAGAGCAATTCAGAGGCTAACAGAAAAGCCAGATTGAGTAAGTTAGCTTGGAGAAGAGTTTGAGCCAGAACAGCTGAGCTGAACCAGCCAGCCCAGAGCTTGGTAAGTACAAGAAAGGGTGAGCTCATCCAGCAAGTCTCAGAGGCGGAAGACACTCTAGGCCTAGATCAGATAGCATGGAGGCTAGAAGATTTCAGGATCAGGTTAGCAGAGAAAAGCAGTAAGCTTCCTAGACAACAACTGAAGCAGGTGAATAAAACTGCTGAACTAGAACGGTCAGGACACTAAATGTTCTAAGTACATAGGTCAGCCCTGCACAGAAGTCTCTGTGTCCTACTGACTGAAGGACGGAGACTGAAGTTCTTTTGTGTCTGCAACAGTGAATCGTGTTCATGAGTGCTTACACAGAAGCCCAGTAAGACAAGGAAGCCAATGGCCATCACAGCATGGACCTGTGCTGAGGAGAGTCATGCACTTTGCTTCCTTCTATTCACTATAGTGCTTCCAACCAGAGTCAGTGGTTTGAATTATCATGTAAGAGAGAAGATTCTGAAACCCAGTAGAATCCATGTGCCATACATATGGCCATCACCACGACGGCACTCAAATTAGATGCGCCAATAAGTAACACACTGAGCTGTAAACCTGACGCCAGGGGCTCAGGCCTGTAATCCCAGTACTTGGGAGGTAGTGTAGGCAGACCAGGAGGTCAAAGCCAGCCTTTCCCACAGTTGAGGCCAGCCCCAGTTACCTGCTCTAAGGAAAAAATGGGGGTGGGGATAGGAAAAGATAGGAAAAATAACATTCTTAAATTATTTTTTAGGTTGTCTTGTGTTTACTCTTGACGCTGTCCCTTAATTGCATCCCTTCCATGTAATTCCTGCATCTACATTCCTATTTTTAGTCACCTTTCAAATGATAAAAGTATCCTATCATTTAAAAAAAATTTTAAGTATATAAGACCCCTGATTTGTGGTATGAAGATATAGCTCCATATATGAATATATATGTGTGTGTGTATAATTTATTTTTGATTATTTTATGTGTATGAGTGTGTTCTCAACATGTGTATCTGTGCCCCATATGTGTTCCTGGTGCCTGAGAAGACCTGAAGATCCTCTGGAACTGCAGTTATAGATGGTTATGAACGACCATATGGGGGCTGGGAATCAAACCCAGGGCCTCCAGAAGAGCAGCCAGAGCCCTTGAACACCAAGCCATCTCTCCAGCCCCTAAGACACTACAGTCTATTTACTCCTTTTAGGGATAAAATCCAGGGCAGGTTAATGAAGGGCTATACCACCCGCCAGACCCTTAATTTTAAGTAAGACTCATATTTTTCTCTGAATTGATCTTTTATAGTTTACTTGGCAAGTTTATTATTCTACTGTATTTAGCTTATTCCTTCTTTTCTTTGTTGAGACAGGTCTCTCTGTGTAGCCCTGGATGTCCTTAAACTTGCTCTGTAGATCAGGCTGGCCTCAAACTCACAAAGATCTGGCTGCCTCTGCTTCCTGAGTTTTGGGATTAAAGTAATGCACCACCACTGCCCAGCCTCTTCTGTTTTGTTTGTTTTATGTTGGGTCTTACGTAGTGCCGGCTGTCCTCAATCGTGCTATGTAGCTAAAGATAACCTGACTGCTGATCCTTCCACCAAAGTCTCCCAAGTGCTGGGATTACAGGCATTTGCCAACATATCCAGCCTTTTCTCATATTTTCTGTATGCTTTATGATTTTTTAGTGCTTAGAAAATTTTTTCTTTTTTTAAAATTTTTATCATATTGTATTTATTTTCAAAAGAAAAGGTTAAATAGTATCACCAATTAAACATCATTTGTTTTCAATATTGAAAGGGAGATTAAAGCTCACTTCTAGCCATCACTGTCACAAAGAAAATATGTGTGTATGTGTGTGTTTGTATATACATATACATATATATATATATATATATGACATATATATATTGTCAAGCAATACATTTCCAACATAAAATGTTAAATATAAAAAATAAACGTAAAATAGGAAGGGATTTGGAGAAAGTTTTTTCTCAAATTAAAATATATTCTTAAAAATAGGAACAAGTATATGTCTACTTGTTTTCTAACATAGCTCTTTATCGAACATGCATGTAGAGGGAGGAGGACCAGGGATTCAAAATTGTCCTTGGCTACATAGTAAGTTTGAAGAAGTCTAGGATGCATGAGACTGTGCCTTTAAAAAAGAAAACAAACAGTGGGTGGTGGTGGTGCACGCCTTTAATCCCAGCACTTGGGAGGCAGAGGCAGGTGGATTCCTGTGAGTTCGAGGCCAGCCTGGTCTACAGTGTGAGTCCAGGACAGCCAAGGCTACACAGAAACCCTGTCTTGAAAAACCAGAAACAAACAAACAAACAAACAAACAAATAAATAAAACAGGGTGGGGAAAGTACTGAGGTAAGAACTAAAAGTCATCTCCAAGTCTAAAATCCGGGCCAACCATGGCTGTTGCAAACAAGTACATTTGTTTGTTGTTTCTGACACGTTGCATACACAAACATCTAACAATAGTAAAGTCACTAATTTCCTCACAAAAGGACCCTTTATACACACCCATCAGGTCAGCAAATCCTCCCACTGGCAATCGGCAGGTTCCAGTAACAAACTGCAGAAGTCTCATCCTCTTCTCATTATCAATTTCTTTAACAAACTGTGAGAAAAAAATATACGTCATATGTTCTATACAGTTTTAGAAGAACATGGGGTGTCAGCAACGCCAGACAGGAAATCTACCATGCCCATGACGGCCTCCACAGCCTCCCTTCCTAGATCTCGGGATGGACTCCGACCAGAGCCTCACAGCTCCCTCCTCACACACCGCAAAGTCCTGTGTTTCTAGGGCAGTCTTTGCTGCCCCCTTCACACCTGGCTGTCCTATAGCACACTCCTGTGGTCACTCAGGACACAAAGTCTAGCCACAGGAAATTTCTTGTTTTCATGAACAAATCAAATCACGCTCATGAAACTCAACAGCCCCTTACCTCAAATATTAAGGTATTTGTAAGTTACACAGTCAGAAATGGGTAGTTTTATCTCGTACAAATCTGTCTAAATATAAGGTTTCCAGCATAAGTTTCTATCCTGTAGCATATTTTGGCTGAGTGAAATATGTTTTTGTAAGGAGTATTTCCCTATTTCCTACCGTCAATGATTTATTTTAGTTAGTTTTTAAGAGAGGGCCTTAAGTAGTCCAGAATGGCCTCAAACTTGCTAAACATCTGACAATGTCATTAACATTTCAAAATGTTTCTGTTTTAGCTTCTTAAGTGCTAGGACTATAAATATGAGCCACCAAGCCTGGTTTTCCTGTCAATTATTTCAGTTCATCTTTTCCTTTTGGTTTTCCAAGACAGACTTTTTCTGTGTAGCCTTGGCTGTCCTGAACTCACTCTGTAGACTAGGCTGGCCTTGAACTCAGAGATACACCAGCCTCTGCCTCTCCAGTCCTGGGATTATTTAAAGGCATGTGCCACCTCCTGGCTCATATTTATGTTTCTTATCATGAATTTTGTTTTATGTATAGAGGACATCCTAAATTTTATTTTAAAAATTCTGGTAAGTGGCCAGGGAGATGTCGTAAGTAGACAAAGGTGCTTGCCACCAAGCCTGATGACCAAGTTCAATCCCCATGAACCACTTGATAGAAGAAAAGAACTGATCTCTGCAAGTTGTTTTCTGACTCTGTATGCAAATGAAAGCATGCATACACAACACATACAATAAAGAAATAAATAATGCAAGACTGTGGTAAAATATACATGCCAAAAGTTGCCATGTTAATTTTTATATGGGTATATATAAACTTGTCATGTGAGTATACACATGTATGTGTGGGCGAACATGCAATCAATGGAGACTAGAGGTCACTGTAAGATGTCTTTCTCAACAGCTCTCTACCTTGTCTTTTTTTCTTTTTTTCCCCCTCGACCTTGTCTTTCTTATCTTTTGAGACAGAGTCCCTCATGGAACCCGTAGCTTGCCCTTTCAGCTAGACCAGATGGCTGGTCCACTTCAGGGATGCTCCTGTCCCTGCCTCCTCAGCTCTGGCATGAAGGTATGTGCTGCTGACTGAAACTCATGCCCTGCTACTCTCACGACAAGTACTTTTCAGACTCAGCATCAAGCACATTCACACTCTTATTTAACTATTACTGCTATCTTGAGAACTTTCACCATCCTACACAAAACTCACTCCCTACAGTCCCTGTTTTATCATCCCACGTTCTATCTCAATAAATAGATCTACACAGCCAGGTAGTGGTGGTGCACACCTTTGATCCCAACAATGAGGATGGGGGGAGGTAGAGGCAAGATCTGTGAGGTCTACGCCAGCGTGGTGTACAGAGTGAGTTCCAGGACAGCTAAGGCTACACAGAGAAACCCTGTCTCAAAAAAACCAATATAAAATAAAAATAAATCTTGTCCACTTAAAGAATCTTATAGGTGGAATAACATGTACTTTTTGCATATGGCTTGTTTCAATTATTTAAAAACTAAGGTCTGCCTACAGTAACATCAGTTGAGAGGTGGAAGGCAGAAAGATGATGGTCCAGAGCTCATTACTAGACAAGGTTGGCCTTGAACTCCCTAAGGACTGGAGTACAGATGTGTGCCACCAAGCCAAGCCTTAATTTTCTCCTTCATGCTGGGAACTGAACCCAAGGCCTATGCACACTAATTGGACAAGCACACTACATCTGAGTTATAGCCACAGCCCCTGACTGTTTCTTGAACACCCCACACACTCCCCAGTGAATTTGCAGCCTGGAGCATGCTGGGTAAGCTATGCCTCCAGCACAAAACTCATGCTGTTCCTACTTCCAAGACTGACTTTTGCTAAGTAGCCTCGGCTTCTCTTGAATATCATGATCCTTCTGCTTTGGTCTCTAATTATAGGGCCGAGACACACATCATGTCCAGCTCAACGCATGGTGCTCTAACGCCTTTCACAGTATTGTATGTCAAGAGTTGCACTCATTTTTAGGGCCAAATGACATTTCATGATATGTGCACACCACTTCTGGTTTGTTCACCGGTTACAATGCATATGGGTTAATTTTGCCTTTGGGTGAGCTTGAACAACATTGCTAAAAATACTGGATATAGCAGTGTCTCCTTTGGTCTCTGGTTTTAATTCTTTTGAAGTAAAACCATCAAATCATGTTAACTCTATGTTTAACTACTTTGTTTAAAGACAAGGTTTCATATAGCTGAGGTTGGCTTTCAGCTCCAGGTCCTCCTGCCTCCTAACAGATGTGACAGGGGTGCGGCCTCTGTGCCTGGCTGTGTTTGACTTGGTGGTGACCTGCACACTATTGCCCATTGCAGCACACCACACTCTTACCAGAAATGAGTGAAGGTTTTGAGGTTCCCACATGCTCATCCAAAGTGACTTCTCTCCATTTCCTAAACTGACGTGCACAAGGTACTACCTAGCTGGGGCTTTAATTTGCATTTCCTTAGGAATTCAAGATTTTGAGCATCAGTGATTTATTTTTATTATTTGTAATTATGTATAGGTGGATGTGTCTACATGTAGGTGTGGGCATGTGAGTACAAGTGCTTGTGGAGCCCAGAAGCATTAGATTCTCTGGATCTGGAGTTACAGTTTTGAGTCATTGATATGGGTACTATGAACTGAATGTGGGTCCTATCAAAAAGCAACAAGTGCTAATAAATGCTGAGCCATTTCTCTAAGCTCTACTTATTTTTTAAATTACTTCTTTTCTGTGATTCTGTGTGGAGGGAGCAATGAGCGCCTCTGAAAGTCAGAGGACAACTTCCACAAATCTGTTTTTGTAGCAATGACATTTTGGAACTTTAGTTTAAAAACACAGAAATGCTTCTTAGGCATTCAAGATTCTTCTGTTGAGAATTCTGTTTAGCTCTGCACCCCATTTTTTAATTGGATTATTTCATTTGTGGTATTTAATTTCTTGAATTCTTTATATATTTTGGATTTTAGGCCTCTGTCAGATGTAGGGTTGGTAACGATCTTTTCTCAATCTGTAGGCTGCTGTTTTGTTCTATTGACAGTGTGCTTTGCCTTATGGAAGCTTTTCGTGAGGTCCCATTTATTAATTGTTGATCTTAGAGCCTGAGTTGTTGGTGTTCTGTTCAGGCAGTTGTCTCCTTTGCCAATGAGCTCAAGGGTCTTCTACACTTTTTATTGTAACAGATTTAGTGTATCTGGTTTTATGTTGAGGTCTTTAATCCATTTGGACTTTAGTTCTGTGCTGGGTGATAAATACGGGTTTATTTATATTTTTCTATATGTAGATATCCAGTTAGACCGGCACCATTTGTTGAAAATGCTATCTTTTTTCCATTGTATGGTTTTGGCATATAATTCATTTATAGATTCTTTGTCAACAAAGAATCTTTGTCAAGTATCCATAGGCATGTGGGTTTATTTCTGGGTCTTCGATTTGATTCCAGTGATCAGCCAGCCTATTTCTATGCCAGTACCATGCCGTTTTTACTACTGTTGCTCTGCAGTACAGCTTGAGATCTGGGATAGGGAGTCTTCCAGAAGATCTTTTATTGTACAGGATTGTTTTAGCTAATCTGGGTTTTTGGTTTTTCCATATGAAGTTGAGAATTGATCTTTCAAGGTCTGTAAAGAATTGTGTGGTTATTTTGATAGGGATTGTACTGAATCTGCAGATTGCTTTTGGTAAGGTGGACATTTTTACTATGTTGATCCTCCCAATCCATGAGCATAGGAGATCTTTCCAACTTCTGGTTTCTTCAATTTCTTTCTTCAGAGACTTAAGTTTTTTCACACAAGTCTTTCATTTGCATGGTTAGAGTTACACCAAGATACTTTATCAGCTGTAGGAGTTCTCTGGTAGAATTTTGGGGGTCACTTATGTACACTATCGTATCATTTGAGAATAGCGATATTTTGACTTCCTCATCTCCTTTGGTTTTCTTATTGTTCTAGCTCAAACTTCAGGTACCAAACTGAAGAGATATGGAGTGAGAAGCCTTGTCTAGTCCCTGGTTTTAGTGGAATTTCTTTTGAGTTTCTCTACATTTAAGTTGATGTTGGTCTTTTGGCTTGCTGTATAAAGCCTTTAATATGTTTAGGTATGTGCCTTGTATCCCTGATCTCTCCAAGACTTTAAACAGAAACAGGTGTTGGATTTTGTCAAATGCTTTTTCAGCATCTAAGGAGATGAACATCTCTCAGTTTGTTTTTATGGTGGATTACATTGATGGATTTCCATATAATGAACCATCCCTGCATGCCTGGGATGAAACCTACTTGGTCATGGTAAATGGTATTTTTGATGTGTTCTTGGATTTGGTTTGCAAGTATTTTATTGAATATTTTTACATCAAAGTTCGTAAGAGAAATTAGTTTGAAATTATCTTTCTTTCTTGGGTCTTTGTGTGGTTTAGGTATGAAGGTGACTGTGGCCACATAGAATGAGTTTGGTGATGTCCCTTCTGTTTCTGTTTTGTGGAATAGTTTCTTGTTTTGTTTTTTTTAATACGGGGTTTCTCTGTGCAGCCTTTGTTGTCTTAGACTCGCTTTGTAGACCGGCTGGCCTCAAACTCAAAGCGATCCGCCTGCCTGTGCCTTCCAAGTGCTGAGATTACAGGCATGTACCACCAGGCCCAGCTTTGTTTTGTGGAATAGTTTGAAGAGAATTGGGTTAGCTCTTCTTTGAAGGTCTGGTAGAATTTTGCACTAAAACCATCTGCTTCTATTTCCACAGGAGACATAGGACTATTTCATTTGTTTACCTGATCTTAATTCAACTTTGGTAAGTGGCATCTATCAAAAAAATTGTTCATTGCATTTAAATTTTCAAATTTTGACTAGTTCTTGGTTTCACCGATTCTCTTTGTTTCTAATTTGATTTTGGCCCAGAGTTTATTTCCAGCCATCTTACTCCCTTGGGACTGTCTGCTGCTTTTTTTCCTAAGGCTTCCAGGTGTGCTATTAAGTTGCATGAGATGTTTCCAATCTCTTTATGAATGCACTTAAGCTATGAACTTTCCTCTTAGCACTGCTTTCATTCTGTCCTACAAGTTTGGGTATGTTACACATTTGTTTTCATTGAATTTTAGGAAGTCTCTAATTTCTTTATTTCCTCCCTGACCCAGTTGTCATTGAATAGAGTTGTTCAGGTTCCATGTGTGTGTAGGCTTTTTGTTGTTGCTGTTGTTAAGGTCCAGTTTTAGTCCATGGTGGTCTGAAGGTATTATTTCAATTTCTTATATCTGTTGAGGCTTGCTTTGTGACCTATTATATGGTCAATTTTGGAGTACGTTCCGTGGGGTGCTGAGAAGAAGGTATTATCTTTTGTGTTTAGGTGAAAAGTTCTGTAGATATCTACTAGATCCATTTAATTCATGACATTGGTTAGTATCGTTATTTCTCGGTTTAGCTTCTGTTTGTTTGACCTATCCTTTAGTGAGAAGCGGGTGTTGAAGTTTCCCACTATTAATGTGTGGGACTCAATGTGTGGTTTAAGCTTTTTTTTTTTTTTTTTTTAATTTTTTTGAGACAGGGTTTCTCTGTGTAGCCTTGGCTGTCCTAGACTCCCTTTGTAGACCAAGTTAGCCTCGACCTCACAGCGATCAAACTGCCTCTGCCTCCCGAGTGCTGGGATTAAAGGCGTGTACCACCATGCCCGGCCCTAATGTTTCTTTTACAAATGTAGATGTCTTATATTTGGGGCATAGATGTTCAGAATTGCAATGTCATCTTGGTTGAATTTTCCTTTGATGAATATGAAGTGTCCACCTCATCTCTTTTGATTAGTTCTGGCTGAAAGTCTATCTTATTAGACACTAGAATGGCTACCCCGGCTTGCTTCTTGTGTTCATTCACTCGGAAGTCCTTCTTCCAGCCCTGTACTCTCAGCTAATGTCTATCCTGGTTGCTGAGGATGTTCCTTGTGTGCAGCAGAGTGTGGGCAGTCATGAGCCACCATGAGCAACATGTGCTGGGAAACAAAACTAGGTCCTCTGCAAGAACAGCAAGTGCTCTTTACCACTGAACTATCTTTTCAGCCCATAAATAAATGAATCATACCTTCTGGAATAATCTTATACTCTGGGAATGGACAAGGTACGTGTTGTTCAGACTTTAAAGAATTCTGTTAAAATCATACTCACTTATTATATTGTATTACTATAACGCAATGCATTGGCTAGGGGCCTATACATTTTACTCTGTTACTTATTTTGGCAAGTTCTTATACAAATAAAGTGTATGTGTATCTCTCTGTATAAGTAAATTTAGGAACAAACCTGCCAAAACCACATGATCTGTTTGCTTGTCCTAGTGTAGTGACGGTAGATGGCATGTCTCTGCCAGTCATTCAAATCAATCTCTTGCATCCCACATAGAAGGACCTGTCGGAATGAAAAAACAACAAAACAAGCTGTTACTTTAGGTAACCAAAAAGGTTTCTCATAATTAAGGCTAAAATGAAACACAGCAATTGAAAATACATTGAGAACCAGTAACTTCTGCTTGAAGAGTTCTGTCTACCTGACTCAGGACAGTTCCCGTGCATGGTGTAACACTGAGGGAAATAGGTTACTGAGTTGTAGAAAAACCTTAATAACAAGACTTTTTAAAAAGAGGGTTTTTTTAAAAAAATTAATTATTCATTTATTTTATGTGTAGGGATGTTTGTTGGGTGTATGTGTCTGTGTACCACTTGAGAGCCTAGTACCCTCAGATCTGGGAACTGAACTCAGGACCTCTGGAAGAGCAGGAAGTGCTCATGACTTCTGAGTCACCTCTCCAGCCCCAACAATACTTTTTTATTAAAAAAAAAAAAAAAAAGGTAGTGCTCTTTTTTGTTTTAGTATAAATTAAGGGCATTTCAAATATCTGCTAGCAAAATAATACAAATACCACTGGAAAGATGAAAACAATGATTTTAAAAGATACTAACATGCTAGAATAAAGAAAAATGGATTACCTCTAATTCCTTTGCATCAAAATATTGCAAATATTGCTGGGGAAGAATTTCATTAAAGCCCTCAAAGAAAGCTTGTGTTTGTTCTTCGACACCCCGAGACAGTCTCCACTCAGCTACCATTCTGGCAAATAAGAATGGGAACAGTATCAGAAAGTTGAGTTTTTACTTCTAAGTTTTACATGTAAAATTAAAATGTAAACTTTATTATGAAAGCCTGAAATATATACAAAAGTAGAGAGGCATGAACTTCTTTTATTTAAAAAATGATGTCACAATATAGCCCAGGCTACCGTATAACTCATCTGGAGCCCAGGCTGGCCTCATGCTTGAGGCAGTCCTCATGACTGAGCTTCCCCATGGCTGTAATAGCAGCTATACACACACCACCATGTCACATCCGAAAAGAAACTGTTTTGAGGGAACTACTTTTTATTTAAGTTTTTCTAGACAGGGTTTCTCTGTATAGCCTTGGCTGTTCTGGATTCACTTTGTACACCAGGCTGGCCTCAAACTCACAGCGATCCACCTGCCTCTGGGATTAAAGGTGTGCACTACTACACCCGGCCCTAAGGGAACTACTTTCCTTAAACTATTCCTTTCCCCCCCAAAAATTGTAGTCAACTCTTTGTTACATACATCTCTCAACAATTAAAACCATATAAAGTATTATTTTGTTTCAGAATATTTTCTTTAAAATATTTTTAACAAGTAAACAAATGTGTATATTTTAGGCATCTGAATTCTTGACAATAACTAATCCAACAACAGGAGCACATATATGCACAAGACAGACCACATACCGACCACATTTCAAAAGATGTTCTCTGACCACCATAGTATCAAGTTAGAAAAGGAAAAAAAAAAAAAATTAAGTCAAGTTGGTTGATTTTATTTAGGGCTCATTGCTTTGGTTTTCATCTATCTGACCTATCACTCACAGCTCCCCCAGCCCCTACCCCAAGCAAGGGCCCACAGAGCTTTGCTTGTTTTAGGCAGACCCTTGCTTATAGCTCAAGCTTGCATTGCATCAGCTCTACAGCCAAAGATGACTTTGAATGCTGCCCCTCTGCCTCACATGTGCTGGGCCTGCAGATTTATGCCACAATGCCTGGAACAAATTATACTTCTTACAAAACAGAAAAGAAACAAGTGTTACAAATGTATTTATTGATACTTGTTTAAATGGCTGGTTATTTATCAACAAATAGTAACTGATAACTAAAGCTATGCACTCTTAGTGTTGAAAGGAACACCCAGCACAGGCCCACAAACTGGACCTCAGGCTGTAGATTTCTAAGTATTACTGCAGTAGGCTAAGCATGAAGATATGAGTACCCAGAAGGCATGAATGGACTGACCAATGTGAACCAATGCAAATGTGAACAAGTGTGAATCAATGCAAAGCATTAACAGGATACACCACGGGCTAGAGAGATGGCTCAGTGGTTAAGAGCACTGTCTGCTCTTCCAGAGGTCCTGAGTTCAATTCCCAGAAACCACATGGTAGCTCACAGCCATCTATACTGAGACCAGGTGCCCTCTTCTGGCATGCAGGTGTACATGCAAATTAGATCACTCATATACATAAAAAAGAGGATATTTCACAACCATTATTTTATTTAAAAACTTTAACCACATCTACAGTACTCCCATGAGAATCTTATAAACATTTGAGATTCCTTTTTCATCACCATGTTATATGCCATAGTGTTACAAAACCGCTATGTACAATAAGACATCCACACTAGGAGTGGTGGTGCACACCTTTAATCAGACTGGGGAAAGCAGAGGCAGGTTTGAGACCAACCTGATCTGCATAACAAGTTCCAGAACACCCATGGCTACACAGACCCTATCTCAAGATAAGTGAGTAAATAAATAAATAAATGAAATGATTCACCATGACTTTCTACCTTTAAAATACTATTTTTTGGCTGACACTAGAAATTACTGTTTACATAAAAACTATTAACATGCCAGGCAGTGGTGGTGCACGCCTTTACTCCCAGCACCTGGGAAGCAGAGGCAGGCAGATCTCCATGAGTTCAAGGCCAGCCTGAACTACAGAGCAAGTTCCAGGACAGTCAGAGCTGTTACACAGAGAAACTCTGTCTTGAAAACACAAAAACAAACAAACAAACAAAATGATTAACATAAAACAAATATTTTAAAAATACTAACCATTACTATTATTAGACAATTATTGACCAAAAAAAAAGCTAAACGTTACCAAGGAAACATTGTCTCTTTCTCTAAAAGAGATAAATATTTATTTTTATTTGTGTATAGGTTGCATATGCCATGTGAGTGCCCACAGAGGGCAAAAAAGTGTTGGGATCCCCAGAGTGGGAGTTACAGATGTGCTGGGAACCAAACTCGGGTCCTCTGGAAGATCAGCAGATGCCCTTCGCGGCTGAGCCATCCCCCCAGTACTGCTCCCTCGCTCCCACTTACCTGATGTATTCCTCCTTATTTTCTTCTGTCACAAGAATATTGCCACCATTGGGTTTCAAATCATGACTCTTAATTTCACCTAGAATTTCCTTATCAACAGAGAAGTACATTTCCAAGCCACATTCTTCAATATTGTTTTCTCTGCACAAATGAAATTAGCATTATTTGTTTCATATTTTTTTTTTCAATCATAATTCAAAAGTTTTAATTAAATTCAACTTCTCAATTTAAGTAATAAGCCTTCAACTATAACATCTAATCCAAAGAAGTTGGATTATTATCACATTACCTAAGACCTGGGATGCACTTCTATAAAGTTTATGATATTGAACAATGAGAAAGGTTTGATATATATATCCTTTAAATTCAATAAAACAATGACAACTATAGTGTGGAAGAGCTTACTAGCACCATATATTTTAATAAATATATTTAAAAATACTTACTTAACCCAGATGAGAGAATTGTAAAATTCTGGATCAATAGATTCTAAATCCTTAAGTCCAACTGGTTTGTTCAAGATACGTTTATAGAAAGGTAAAGAAAATCCGGTATCTATGAATTTCCCATGGAACAGAGCCTATACAGAAAGAAAGCAATATCACTTAAAGTATCTGTATAAAAGCCATTAAACATCAAAACCAAATAAATTCTCCATTCAAAAAAAATGTTGAGGCCGGGCATGGTCGCACATGCCTTTAATGGCAGACTCCATGACCAAGGTAGGCAGGTCTATGAACTGGAGGCCAACCTGGTCTACACAGTGATACCCAAGCCAGCCAAGGTTATAAAATGAAATAGTTACTGCCTCAAAAAACAAAACAAGCAGACAAACAAATCACATAGAGAAAAATACACACACACACACACACACACACGGAGAACTCATTTCCCCTAAACCTTTCTAACTGGAGAGATGGCTCAGCAATTAAGAGAATTAGTTACAGGGGATCTGATGCCTTCTTCTGGCCTCTGTGTCAGACAGTGCACAGACATACTACAAGTAAAACATTCATATACATAAAATAAAAATACAAAATATTAAAAATAATTTTAAGAGTCAAAGGTTATCCTTCGGCTGCTCTTCCAAAGGATCCAGGTTCATTTCCCAGCACCCACATGGGGGCTCATTATTGTCCATAACTCCAGTCCCACAAGGTCTTATCTCATGGCCTCTTCTGCCCTCTACAGGCACTGGGAATGCATGTGGAGCACACGCATGCATGTAGGCAAAACACCCAGACAGAGAAATAAATAAAGAAAAAAGAAAAAAGCATGACCTGCTATAATACACAAAAATGTAGTATTGCTGAATTAGTAAACACACAGTTCTGTACCTGTACTTACCATGGCAATAAATCTGCCAATAAAACGGAAGTATTTCAGGTGGTCTGGATTGATGTAAGAAGCGGGGTTTATCTGCAGGCAGTAGTTATCCTTCCCTGCATATTCAAACAGGCAATACATTGGGTTCAACACTTCATGTGACAAAAGAAAGAACCATTCTCTGAAATCAAAAGAAAACTCAGGATGAAAAATCTTGTAGGTAATCATGTCAACAGATCACAGAGCAACATTACAGAGCTGTCGGGAACTGAGGTGCTGTTTCTTGATTCTGTTCAAACTCACATTATATTAAATAGGTTATTTATATGTTCTTAAATTTCAAGTAATCTAAGATATCATTAACTTTAAAGACCCTTACTTTATTGCCCACTAAAATTTTTCTAATCATAATCATAATACACACTTTAACTTCAAAATGTGAAAACTGTTAAGAGTTGATAAAGTTTTATACACAGGCAAGTTTAAAATTCACTCTTGGCCCAGGCAAGCAACTACTATGCCACCTTCAGATTAGTCCCGCAGCATACTCAAGGAGAGCCACTGTGGAAGCCATCTCATCCTCAGAGAGGAAGTTCTTATTTAAGGCTCTTGATTGTTAGAGAATTGCCCAGGAAATAAAATGCTTATTTTATTCTTGCTCTTTGTGTGTTTGTGTGTGAATGCTCTGGGTGTGCATGACCATGCACATGCAGCTCATAGCTGCCTGTCACTCTCATCCAAGGGATCTGGTACCATCTTGTGACCTCTTCAAGCACTGCAATCACATGCATAATTATCACCACCAGGGTACCTCTACACGCACGCACGCACGCACGCACGCACGCACGCCTGCCTACACAATTACAAACAAAATCTTTTATTGCTATTGTTTTCAAAACAGGGTTTCTCTGTGTAGCCCTGGTTCTCTGGCAACTCACTTTGTAGAAAATTGGCCTTGAACTCAGAGACCCGCCTGCCTCTGCCTCCTGAGTGCTGGGATTATAGGTGTGCCCACCTCCTCTCAGCTTACAAATAAAATCTTAAATAAAATTAAAAAGGGGTAACTAGTAAGATGTACTCACCAGTTAGTAAGCACACAAAGATTAAGGTTCTAAACTAACTCACTAAAAACCAGTATTTCAGCCAGGCACGGTGGTGTGCAAATTTATTCTCAGTACTTAAAACAGAGAGAGGAGGATCTCTGCAAGTTCAAGGCCAGCTGGTCTACATAGAGACTTCCAGAACAGCCTGAGCTACTTATAGAGACCCTGTCTCAAAAAACAGACAGACAGTAGTATTTCAGAGGCTGGAGAGACGGCTCAGTGGTTAACAACACTGTCTGCTCTTGCAGAGGACCTGGTTCAGTTCTCACAACTATTTGTAACTCCAGTTCCAGGAGACCCAAGGCCCATTTTTGGTTCCGTAGAAATACGTGCTACATATACATACACACAGGCAAGCATATATACACATAAATAAAAATAAATATTTTTTAAAAACCATCAGAGGCTGGAAAGATGGCTCAGTGGTCAAGAACACACCATTGATAACTCCAGTTTCAGGGAACCAAACCTTCTTCTGACCTTCAAGGGCACTAGGCACATACATATACGCAGGCAAAATACTTGGGCACATAAAATAAAGCTAAAGAATTTTTAAAAAACAAAATAAAAAGCCCAAACTATGTATTTCTATACTTCATAATAGTCCTAAAAATATATATTTGCTCAAAATAATAAAAATATTCAAGTTAAGTCTTTGCTCCAAAATAATTTGCCTTTCCACATTGCTACTGCTTTGTAATTTATTTTGTTTATTTGACAAAGGATCTCATGTAGCCCAGGCTGGCTTTAAATGCCCTCTGGAGCCCAAGCTAGCCTTGAACTCCTGACCCTCCCACTTCTCCCTCCCAAGTGTTCAGATAAGTCATGTGCTACCACATCTAGTTTAAAGTTTATTATCTATTTTTAAATATTTGGATTTCCTTAATTTTTATTTGTTATCATTGCATGCATGCTGCAAGTGTGTGTAGGTATGTGCACATAACAGCACACAAAGGCTACAGCGTATATGTGGAAGGTACATGCACATTACACTTTGGGAATTGGTTTCTCTCCTCCTGTAGGTTTTGGGAGCCACACTCAAGTTGCCAGGGTTGTGTGGAAACCAATTTTATCCACTGAGCTATCTTGTAGCCCTAGTTTAAAATTTTAACGTGGTGTAAAATTCTCACAAAATAAGCAAAGCTACTACCTCTTGCTCAAGGATGTCTTCTAGTCTAAACAGATGCTCCAAAGTGAGTGGAGCAGAACAGATCTTCAACTCTCTTACAGCATCTGTTCTCAACACTGAGTCAGTGCTAAGTACTGTCATCATTATTAACATTCCAGCAAGGAAGAAATGGCTTCATCACTACAGGGCTTTAAGTCATCCATGGAACAGACAGGAGTTGGTTGACTGACACTAGTGAATCTCTAAGTTTTATCATCTATGGAATTCTATACCACAGGGTTACTGTGAGAAGCAGGGGAATGGTGTGGGTACAGTCAACTACTATGTTTAGAAAGCAGGCACTGAGTCAGTGTCTGTCGAAGCTCTGTAGCTGCAGCAGGATAAAACTACAGTGATTTTCTATGTGTCATTTTCCTGAAACACAAGACTGAGAAAGTACCGTGAACAAAGTGTAATGGTACCTTTGGAGGAAAGGAACTAAGTTCTGAGTATTCATATATCACTACCTTGCTACACCTCCATAATCTAAACCTTCTTCTCCTGGGAAAATCACCCACAAACGTCTTCTCAGATCTTGCGGGCTGAAGCTCATTATCTGCAAGACAACAGAGTGAGAGAACCTGTGACCGCGTCTGTGGAAACATCACTCAAGCTCCACCTGAGTAGTGCTTAGAGCTAGTTAACCCTGCACATACAGAAACACACTACTACAGTTTCATACATTCACTACATGCATCCATATTTTTAAATACTTTATATACTTCTTTAGGAAACTTAGGAAATTGTTCTATCAACTGTGCAGTGTACAGAGTAGCTCTAGGCACAGTCAGAGATTAGGTGGTGTTTTCTCCCCTGCTGTCAGTCAGGTAGGGCTGGTCAGGTTTGGTTTTGTTTCATGGTCAAAGGATACATAATAGCTCACTAACAGTGGCTGCAGAGAGAACTCACTTGTCTTTGGAAACGCACAGTAGGAATCTGTAATTACACAGAAAAACTACTACCTTGACTCTCACAATGGGTGATTAACAGTGTCACCTTCAGATGTGAGAGGCAGCAGCAAAACAGAGCTACAGTATATAGGTTAATTTATTTCTCCCTCAGTTAAACGATTTAATTACTTTTCCTTAAGAAAAACTTACAGGGGCCTACAGACCGATAGTCTGATATAATATCTGTACTTTATCATGTGATAAGAATAAACTGTTAACACTTAAGTATCAAAAGAGGATCAGTAAGTTCTCTCCGTTCCCTAAGAAACAGAAACAGGAATTCACATGCTACTCACACAGCAGCACCCAGGAGTAACACAAAGTTCCATGGTGATGACTGACATGCATGTTTATGATAAAAACCCTACAAGTGCCATAAGCTAGGCACTCAGCTACACAGTTGAAAGATGTCACTAGGCTACAAGTAGTTTGAATAAGTCTCGTTAACAAGTGCTAATGTTGGTATTTTTTTTCTTCTGAACTTTGGACCATAAACAGTTGTACTATGCTAATAAAAAAAACTATTTATTTATTTATTTGGTTTTTTGAGACAGGGTTTCTCTGTGTAGCCCTGGCTGTCCTGGACTCACTTTGTAGACCAGGCTGGCCTTGAACTCACAGGAATCCACCTGCCTCTGCTTCCCAAGTGCTGGGTTTAAAAAAAAACAAAACAAAAAAAACATTTAAAGAAATTTTATCTAACATCTTTGAAGAAAATCTGTTGCTAACTTATATCTTATTTTGATATCAGATTTATTTCCTTTAAGCAATCATATTCTCTCTTACATTATAACTCCCTATTTATTTGGTGGATGCCAAATCCAAGATGACAGCTGTAAATGTGTTAGCACTCTGCAAAAGCTCTAAGATGTGAGAGCGCAAAGATAAAGGGCTCGTTGCACCATGGTTTGCATCTTGTCACTACAGCTACCAGGCAGTTATAACCCAAGCGGGGAAAAGGTTCAAAGGACACTGACTACTCAAGTAACAAGGAGTACTCATGAGGATGAAGATTAGAAATGATTCAAGGCTGGGCTGAGAATTCCCATGGAGACTGTTAGGTCAGAGGTAGGGCAAAGGCAAGATGGTCTGGACCAAGACCTGGAGCCTGTGCTTTCAAAGCCTTTGCAAAACACTGAACAAAGCCAGATCCCAAAGTGATCACTGGACCTAAGACCCACCTACTGGGCCCCGAACTCAGCAAATAAATCTATAACCCCAGCACCTCAACCATCACACCACAACCCCCTCCCTCCCCTTTAAGAAGTCCCTACTCTGGCCCAGCCTTGGGACTTCACTGATCCCATCCTGTGAGACCTGTGAACCCACCTGAGAGATGCCCCCCAACAAGCCTGCATTTTTACTATAAAATTGGCTCCATTTGACTTACTATGTCACCGGAGAAGCTACTCAGAGACATACATCAGGCCACGGGTATAAATGTAACTCTCAAGTGCCTCAGTTCATCTCTCTGTTCCTAGACAGCAGGGTACCAGCTGCCTTTTCTCTCTAATGTTAGTAATGCAGCTTCCATCAGGAAACCAACAAAACTCTTCTTCAGGTGCACAGGCTGCTCAGGCCAGTGATTCCGACCTCGTCCCCTCTGCACACAGCTCAGTGCCTCTGAAGCTACCATAGTATGTTGCCATAGCTTGAAGATCATCATTTCCACATCGAGAAATAGGACAAAGGTGAGCAAGATGTTTTAAAGAAAATTCCCAATGCAGGTTGTTTTAATATTTTAACACATTCTAATACTTAATTGAGGCTGGCTTGATAGTGATATCTATAGTATAAAGGTAAATAGTGAACTAAGTCATTCACTGATGGGAAATGAAAGCTTTATTGACTACTGAGTATTCATATACCATCGTTTAGATGTTGTTACCAATGGCTAATTTCTTTCCAACTTAAAATCATTAATTCTAGAAGAAACAGATGTTTACCATAAAAAATAATACAAAAGCATAAAAACAAAGATCTACCCCTTTGTCTCTACTCTTCACATTGTTCATATGGCTATTTCCAGAGCTTTGTCTAGTGACAGATGATGTTTCTACCTGTATCTCTTATTTCAGATCACACACAATAGCTTAGACACAGAAGTTGAAACTCACTATCACTCTTACACTGAAAAGCTGAAAACACTGCACAGAACACTCACACATCCCTAATTGCACAGCGCTAAGATAGTTGGTAATGAAGTTAAACTGAAAAGTTAAAAAATAGGGGCTGGGGAGTTGGCTCAGGGGGTAAAGTGCTTCCTGTGCCAGCATAAAGAGCTAAGGTCAAATCCCCAGCAACTCACATAGGAACCTGGCGTGACACTGCCTGTCTGTAAACCCAGCACCAGAGGGGCAAAGACAGACAGACAGATCCTAAGGGTTTGCTGGCAGCTGGTCTAGCTCAAATGTCAGCTCCAGGTTCAGTGAAGAATCCTGCCTCAAAATACAAGGCAGACAGTGACGAAGCGAGGCGCCTGAAGTACACCTCTGGCCTCCACACTGCACACACATACATACACACATGTAAATTCCAAACTCAAAAGTTCTAAGTCAGTGGTTCTCAACCTTCCTAATGCAGCGACCGACTCTTCAATACAGTTCCTCATGTTATGGTGACCCCAACCATAAAATTATTTTTTTTGCTATTGTTATGAATTATAATCTAAACATCTGTGTTTTCTGGTCATTTTAGGTGACCCCTGTGAAAGAGTCATTCAACAACCCCAAAGGGGTCTCAACCCACTGGTCTAAACTATTTTGATCAAACCATCAGTACCAGAAATAATCATTACTGAGTAAAAGAGATCATACCTGTTGAAAGGAATCTTCAAACAATGTTTTTCTTGTCACTGTGATCTTTATATGCTGTGGCATGGCCAATTGCTGAAATGTAAGAATGATTTAAGTCAACTCTCACCATTAAAATGGCCTAGCAAAAAAAGAGGAAAGTTTTACATCTTTATTAATAAAAACAGACTTTGAATATGAATTGATACCCATGATTGCCAACACATTTGTCAGCATGCATGCTGATTCTTTGAGATATGAAGAAAATCATATCTTGTATGTAAAGTGCTTATTTAATGACTCAAGTCTTTGATTTTCAAATTTTAATTCAGAATTGTTTCCTAGTTAATTATAAGAATTTAAACTTAAATATTTAACATACTTTTTAAATTGCATTTGTTTTATTTAGAGCCCCACAGAAGACATTAATCATTTATTTAGACAGAAAAAAAAAAACCATTGAATTTATAAGTATAAAAATATGTTTGTAAGTATACATGTACTTATCAAAGACACCTCTATCAAACACTAGACATATGGAATTCTGCATGAAACAAACACCCATAATGACAGCATTCAGGAGGCTGAGGCAGGAGGATTTGAGTGTGGGCTATTTAGATTGTCCTGTCTCAAAAACAAAACACACACACACACACACACACACACACACACACACACACACACACA
>OU015742.1:79496196-79519656 GCA_907169655.1 Acomys percivali
ACACACACACACACACACACACACACACACACACACACACACACACACCACACTAGACAGGAAAGTAGCCAATTGCAATTTGTATATCAGAAAACATTTTGTTTCAATATGCAACTTGAAAATAATAGTTACTCTCAGGTGTGGTGGCATAGGCTTTAATCCCAGCACTTGGGAGGCAGAGGCAAGCAGACTGCTGTGAGTTCAAGGCCAGCCTGGTCTACAAAGAGAGTTTCAGGACAGCCAAGGCCACACAGAGAAACCCTGTCACAAAAACAAAACAAAACAAAAACAAACAAACAAAAACTGGAAATAATAGGTACTGAAGAAAAAAGTGACAATATTTTCTTATTCAAATGATTCCTAGCTTAATCATTTAGACAACAGAAGACACACTTGTCTAATTGATAAATATTATTTCATTTTCCTGAAAATGGATGCCTCCAATGCTTCACACCTTTGTTAATGCATATTTTCGGAACTGCATGTAACATAAGCAATGTAAGAACGGAAAGAGACACAGAGACAAAGAGCCAGCACTAACCTGACACCAGAACCGGAAATACTGAACCTTTGCTTTGAAGTCCCGAACATAGGCTATTTGGGGTCCATTGTCTCTGAAGAATAAAGATTAGCAAGAAATATGCAACTGCTTGTAAAAGCAATGCCGCCCCTACCCTCACCCCCACCCACCCTAGTTGCCACCCACTACCCAGCAGACAAAAAGAATAGCACCCACCAGAGCATATTCCCAACACAATTTTTTTCTCTTCTTTTTTTGAATGTTTCCTAAGAACTACTCATAAGTAAAACCTTGTTGAAAGCAATACTAGGGGTGCTTTTTATTATGTGCAGGTGAGTCTGACAGAGCTGGATAAAAAGAGGACCTACATAAGAGTGTTACCCTTTGCAGTAAGCACTACTTTATCCTTTGCCCTTAAGTGAGACTCATGGTAACCAGCAAGAACTAAATAAGAGACATTTCCCAGGGCACAGTGACTGCAGGTCTGTCTAATGAGCTCTAACTAAACTGCTGTAGGAGGCTTTCAGGAAGTCAGCTTTAAGAAGCAAAGATACCAGTCATGAGTTTTGCTGTACCCCACTAACAGTGTGGCCTCTCTCCACATGACAAGCACAATGAGGGTGGGAACCATGCTCCAGGGCTACAGAGCAGGAGCAAGTCCAGATCACTGGGGCATTTGTGTTAACTGTGTTTCAATGTACAACCACATCTCATTTTGTACCGTTTTCTCTGTATTCCTTACACTTTTCCCATGTAGGAGTCTTCTCTGTGTGAAAGACAGACTGCCTTACCTCCCCCTCTTCTGCTTCTGTCTCGTGCGTCTTTACACTTGGTTGCCAAGTGTATATAAAGTGTATATAAAGATAGTTCAACATATAAAATCATGTAACAACCAAGTTGAGTGGCAGCAATGATGATAAACATCTTTGATTTTATGGAGTAATTATTTCATCATTAAACATGACGCTGGCTGAGGCTTTTGTAGGTGAGAACATTTGCAAGGCAGGTGAAAGTAGATCATAAAATTGCTTCGTATTTCGTCAAAAGCTTTTACTGAATGATACGCTGTTTGAAAGGTTCCTTTATCTGTATGTGTGTGAGTCTTGGCCTGGCCAGTATGTATGTCTGTGCACCATGTGAATGACTGTTGTCCAGTGAGGCAGAAAAGGACACTGGACACCCTGAATTTACAGATGGTTGTTAGCCATCACGTGTATGCCAGAAACTGAACCGGAGTCCTCTCCAAGAGCAGCAAGTGCCCTTAACTACTGAGGCACTGCTCCAGCCCTGATCATAGGATTCTTCTCCTCTAGTCTGTTTTTAAGGTGAGTTACAGCATTAGTTTTAATTTTACCTGGGGAAGGAGGGTGTGTCAGAGAAGGCTAGAAGAGGGCAATGAATCTCTTGGAGCTTGAGTTACATGTGGTTAAGATTACAGGCATGCATCTTTATCTGGCCTACATTATTTTTAAATAATATAGAGGAAAATACTATTTGAATGTAAGTTATTATTGTTGTAAGGCTTTCTGTTGTATGCACCCAAACCTAACTGTAACTAAAATGAGTAGTAACATAATCGACTTATAATTTATTTCCACATCTAAATTATCTCTATAACTTCATTAGTGCTCAATTGGGCTGATCTCTCAGTTTCTGCTATAAACACACATGCTTAAGTATAAAATTGTCAATAAAATATTATCAAAAGGATTTTGGCAGAATATTAATGAATTGAGGTTTGAATCTTTTATATTATGTGGAATTTACTGTTAGAATATAAAGCTAGTTCAACATATAAAATCATGTAACAACCATGTGTCAACATAACAATAAAGAGGGCTAGACAGATAGTGGCTCAGGGTCAACAACACTTACTATTCTATCACAGCTGAGGTGCTTTACAAATGTCTGTAATTGCAGCTCCAAGGGCTCTGACACCCCCTTCCATCCTTTATTGGCACATGCACACACATATACATATACACACACACAAACACACAAAAATTTTTTTTAGACAGAATCTTCCTATGTAGCTTTGACAGGCCTGGAACTAGCTATGTAAACTAGGCTGGCCTTGAATTCACAGAAATCTACTTGCTTCTGCCTCCCAAGTGCTGGCATTAAAGATTTGAAACACCGTACTGGTACATCTACATGAGTGTACATAACATACAGTTGAGGTACGGCGCAGTCACGCAGGCCTGGGAGAGCATAATCTTCAATGATGCATTTCTCAGATTGTCCTGAGTAACTCAGGCCAGCACATGAAGAACTCCCAAGCTGAGCAGGCTTGTTTGCTTGAGCTCCCAAGCTCCCACGATGATGGGACATCTTTTTAATACCAGCAAAAGCAGAGCTGGGTAATCTCTATGAGTTTAAGGCCAGCCTGGTCTATAGAGTGAGTTCCAGGCCACCAGGGCTGAACAGCAAGACTCTGTTTCAAAAAGCAACAACAACAACAAAATCTGTCCCCCCTCAAAAACAAAACAACAACAACAACAACAAAAAAGCCCTCATAAAATGTGATTTAAAAAAACCAAAAAAACGAACAACAACAAAAAAACCTCTAAATAATTTAATTAAAAAATAAGCAAATGCCAGATTGTAGTGGTGTGTTTTTTTAAATCCCAGAACACTGGAAGCAGAGGTAGGCAAATCTCTGTCACTGGCCAGCCTAGTTTACAGAGTAAGTTCTAGGCCAGTCAGGGCTACAAGGTGAGAACGTGTTCACCACCCTGCCCTACCCACAACCAAAAAAAAAAAAAAAAAAAAAAAAGGTTCAGGGTAGAGACCTATGGATAAGCCACCTCAAGTACAACTTTGTCTTTGCTAACTGAAATCTTTCGTGAAAATCCAAAAAATTAGTTGTGCTTTTGCTTTATATTGTTTAGAAAACTTACAGAGCAGATTTTCCTGTACGTGGATCTATATAAGTAGTTGTTCTTCTATTGTGGTCCACAAAATAAGGAATTCCATCCACTGTGAATCTCATTTCCCAGCCTTCTGGTAAGGGCTTTTCATTTAATTGACTGTAAAATACAGAGAACGACATAAACAAAAGCTATTAAAGACTTGCTTCTTTGCCAAATACAGAAACTAAAAATACACATAAACAGAATAAAATCTTTTAGAAAATACACATGGTCCTGTATTTTCAGGTATATAATAGAGATCTCTATTTGGATAGTCTACAAGCACATTAAAGTCACCATCAACATTAAAAATCAATCATCACAATATTATTGGCCTATGTTCTCTGAACTACTTAGTAACTCAGTTAAAATGGCTATGATACCTAAGCTTGCCCGCTCTGCCTGCCTTTCAGGTCTTTATATTCCCCTTCTGTCTGATTCCTAACAGTTGCCTCTGTGGTTCTGCTGCTCCTACAAAGAATCCTGCGGACAGAGCCCTCCTTAAAACAGATCTCTCTCATCAACTCCATTTCTCTTTAGACTCTTTCTCAGGAACCCCGAGACTTCACAGCACATAGACACTGATCACTTTCCCACACAAATCACATCTGTCACAGTTCTGAATGACATCTTTCCCTATTGACAAGTATGTTTTCTCTGTTAAGGTAACTTAAAAGTTCTTTATGAAGTATTCATATCGACTTCCTTAACGTGTGTATTTATACCTTGAAAACTCTGGGCAACCTTCTTTAAACTTCAGTTTCTTTAACCATAAAACAGCTAGGTATGGTGACACATGCCTTTTACTCCAAAACTCAGGAGGCAGAGGCAGAGGCAGGTGAATCTCTGAATTTCAGGGCAGCCTGGTCTACACAGTGAGTTTCCAGGATAGCTTGGGCTACATACTGAAATCCAGTCTAAAACAAACACGCAAACCCCCCTCAAAACAAAAACAAAAATAAAAACACCCCACCCAAACTGGAAGCAACATGTTCGGCAATACTAAGTGAACTACCTGGGCTACTTAAAAAGCCAAGAAGAGAATATGTAGGTGAGGGGCACTGGGGAGAACCCGGGCGTGGTGGCACACGCCTTTTATCCCAGCACTCAGGAGGCAGAGGCAGGCGATCGCTGTGAGTTCGAGGTCAGCTTGGTCTACAAAGCGAGTTCCAGAACAGCTAAGGCAGAGAAAACCCTGTTTCGAAAACAAACAAACAAAAAAAGCACTGGGGAGAATTAGAGAAGGGAGTGGTGGGGTGGGGTGGGTAAGAGCAAGATGCACTGTGCACATATATACAACCTCAAAAGATAGATACAAATATTAAACACTCAAGACAACACGATGTAATAAGACTATATGAGAAATGAGTAAGAAAACAGTCTGGCATAAAGAAAGTCTTCAAATGGTATTATCTCTCTATTACTGCCAATTTGTTCCTTCTATTCTGATCTGTCCAAGTACTCCCTCTGTAATGCTGGCATATCGTCATCATCATCATCATCGTCATCATCCCTCAAGTTGTATGTTGACAAAACTTTCTACCCTGCAACTACTACATGACATTTAGAGCCTTAACTAGATTATAAATCAACAGTGACTTATATAAGTAACCTGTTATATAACCAAATAACTGATGTATTTGCATAAATATTAAAATACATTCTAGTAAACTTAAGAATTTACTGTCCTTTTTAGACATAAAAGCAACCAGACTTCTCAGTTGTTTGGCTAAAATAAATGCAACTTTTATCCATGTGTTCATTTCTTTGTTTCTCTTTCTTTTCTTTTGCGATAGTGTGTAATGTGTGCTGGACTTGAGCTCACTATTAGCCTAGCAGCCTTGAACTTCTGACCCTCCTGCCTCTACTTCTCATGCGCTGGACTTACAAGCTTGTTCCACCAATGAGGTTCTTCAGGATCAAAACCAGGTTTCACCCATGCAAACAATACTATACCAAGTGAACTACATCCTCACCTCCCTCCCCTGCCTTTATGGCTTCGAGTTTCATATTTAATGGGCTTGGTATGAGGAAGCATTAGAAATATGTAAGTTTTCATCACAAAGGAAGAAAAGCAGGGATTTGGTTGGAGGTTTTAAGGTCCCTACTCTAGAGAAACACTACTAGTTTGAATTGTTTTCCTCAAATGTTCTTTAGAAGGACAAAGTGCTATATTCAGAAACACATTGCCTTAAATTACATTTTAAAACTATTAAAATAGTAAGAATATTTAGTCATATTCATATAACTCAATATAAATGTTAGGGAAGACTACCAAAAATACAAAAAGATATCTCACTTCCATTGTGGTTACAGCTGCTAGATAAGCTCAATAAACAGCTGTCTTAAAAACAGAATAAATTAAACTGGTATATAATATTGATGAATTATTCCATGCTATTCAAACAATCGATTAATGCACTAAAGGGGCATAAGTACCTCTTTTTAAATAAAGTATTTTAAATGAGTGAACTAGATAGAACTTGGTTATTTGTGATGTCTCATGAAATTTAAGCTCTAAAACTTTTATCAAGATCCAAAAAGGAACAACAGTAGCAACAAGTTACAAAAAGTGACTTCCTCAGCCCTACCTTCAAAGACAGTGCATTCCTCACTCCCTGACCCAGGGACTCAGGCATGTCAGACAAGCACTGTGCCCCTCACTGAGCTTTAGGTCCAGCCCAGAGGCAGGTCACTGGGAATCAGAGTGTTATTACTTTTACAGCTCTTCATATTCTCCTTTTGAAATTAAATATATTTACGTTAATGCAATAGTAGTATAAAAAGCTGGATTTGCTGGTACTTAGGAACAGGTATTTTAAATTCAAAGCACACCTTAAAAATGTAAGCTACTGAAACAAGAGTCATAAATTTGTATCATGAGGAATTAATCATTCCTAGAAAAGGCTGGTCTTGTCTTCAACTGCTGGACAGTGATGTGTTAGTGGGGATGTGCCTATCAGGAAGGCCCTCCTTTGCCTGCAGGCTCTGACCCCTGGACATCCTACAATGAGGAGAGAGGCATGGGGCACACTGCATCAGTTCCTCCCTGGTCACATTTACAGGTGGCCATGCTCCTCTCTCCGTTAGCTACAGGATTTGGAGCCCTCTCACTCTCTCTGAGTGTATCTTCCTTCTACTGACAATATAACTCAGGAATTCTAGCATTTTCTGTTGTTCTCAGATATCGGTTTACTAAGCAGTCCAAGGTAGCCTGGAACTCAATCTTCCCAAGTCTCCTGAATGCTTGGATTACAGGTGTACAATACCACTAGTGTCTCACTCACACTTAAGAGTAGTTGTTTAAAAATTTGTAGGCAGATGTTTGAAGTGAGAAAGGTGTAAGAAACATGCCAGAACTTGTGGTTAATATGTAAACTGACATTTTGCCAGATTCCTTGAAGAATGGAACCATCTGGTAGTTATAATATTACATACATTCTGTTATGAGGGGAATATGCTCCTTCCAAATGCCTATCTGTAAGTCCTAGTGACCAGCACCCCATAACATGACCTTATTTGGAACAGGACCACTATACATGTATTAAGATAAATCCATACTGAAGTATGGGGGGGGGGGTCACATCTATAGGACTGATGTTTGCGTAAAAGAAGAAATTGGAACAAAAATATGTATATAAAAGAAACCTATGTGAAGACTAAAATACTGCTGACACAATGCAGCAAACTATAAATTAGGAGAAGCAAGGCATGGTGATGCACACCTTTAATCCCAGCACTTTAAGTAGAGGCAAACAGATCTTTGTGAGTTTGAGGACATCCTGGGCTACAGAGTGAGTTCAAGGGCAGCCTGGGCTACATGGGGAAAGTTTGCCTCAGAAAGTAAAACAAGGAGGAAGAAGAAGAGGAGAAGGAGGAGGAGGAGGAGGCAGGGGCCATACAGACACTGAAGTGCTTACCCTTGACTTCTGGGGTCTTCCCACTGGGTAATCCGAGTGTTGTGGTTGACAAAATACACTCTGCCGTTGCTGTCAGTTCTCTTCTCTTTATTAAACAAAATGTAAAACACAATATTATTGTTGAAAACTAGTCTTTCCCCCTCAAACTAAGACAAAATAAGCTGACTCTGCCCAGTCAGTAACTACTGATTTGTAATTTCTATATAACATCACCCACACTAGGCGTATGGTGGCCCTGAGCATATGTCTCTCTGCCATCTCACTGGCCTGCTCACACATTTGAGAAGTGAAGTTAGGGAATGGTATTTCTGGACCAGAAGAGATGTCTTATCACTTAGGAGCACTTATGCACTTCTAGAGAACCCAAGGTCAGTTCCCAGAACCCACACCAGATAGTGCAGAGCACCTGAGACCTCTGGCCTTTGAGGGTTCCTGCACTCATGTGCACATAGCCACATACAGACCCACATAGCGATAGATAATTAAACACAACAAAATTTGAAAAGAAATTTTAAATAAAAAAGTTTCTAAGAATCTAAAAAGATTTAATTCTTATTGTCCAGTCCATACCACCTTTCAGCTATTTCACTGTTCACAAATGTGTGTTAAAGTAGGTGTGAACCAAGGTCTATGAGTACTAAATAAACAATTTATGCCTGAGACACCCCCTTAGCTCAACCTCACAGACACGCAGGACAGCCTTGTAAGAAAGCTTTTCTATAACGAGAACACAGCCCATAGTTCAAGCTTCTGAGACCAATAGGTGATTTTTCCTACAGCTGCTTCACAAGAGTAAAAATGGTCTGTTAATAATCATCATCATAAAAATGAGTCCAAGTTCTTCTGCCATAAATGAAAGCTGAGGGCTGGAGAAATGGCTCAGTGGTTAAGAGCACAGGCTACTGAGTTCAGTTCCTGGAACCATGTGGTGGTTCACAGCTGCCTGTAACTCCAGTTCCAAATCTGAAGCCCTTTTCTGTGGGTACCAGGTATGTCCATGGTACACACATGCAGGCAAAACAGCCATACACATAAAATAAAAGTAAGTCTTAGAAAATAAATAAACTGAGGGTGGGGTATAAATATATAACCATCAATATACACACATGGAACAATTATAGCAACAAAGCATACAATCTATGTCTAGGAATGTAATCTGACAGTGAAGTTCAACTCCAAAGCGCCACAGCCCCTTTCTAAAGCATTCTGTTTTGTTTTCTATCACCCATACACTGACTGCTCTACTACTCTAACCATCAAAAGGCTTCACCTCCAGATTCCCAGGCTTTGGTGAAAGCAGGAACAACTTTTAGTTGTTTTCTCTTTGTTACAAAATAATAATGACAAGTTCTAAGTACAACCTAAGAATTACATACATACACATTCATACATGCATACATACATACATACATACATACATACACTTTCACTCAGAGAAGTGGTTTGCTTTGTTCTGTTTCTTGTTGAGTGTATAGGGTTGTTTATACGTCAAGTGGATGGGGACATGATATTCATGTATAAGCACATTTATGCACATGCATATGGAGCCCAGAGACAACCTCAGGTGTTTCTTCTCAGGTACTATCTATTTCTCCCTTGTTTTTTTGAGCAAGAGTCTCTCACTTGATTTAGCTGCCTGATCACCCAGAAAACTCTAGGCATCCTCTCAGGTGTCTCCCGCTCAGAGACCCTGAGGCATGAACTCAGGTCCTCACACATGCACAGCAAGCACTGTACTATCTCTCTGCTTTTATTTCTTTGAGTCAGGGTTTCCGATATAGTTCAGGGTTTTAAACTCAGTGTGTAGCCAAGACTGGCCCAGAATTCCTGATCTTTTTTTTTTTTTCTCTTTCTGTCCCCTCCCCTAGGGTTTCTCTGTGTAGCCTTGGCTATCCTGGACTTTCTTTATAGATCAGGCTGGCCTCAAACTACAGTGATCCTCCTGCTTCTGCCTCCTGAGTGCTGGGGCCACAGGTGTGAGCCACTGCGCCTGGCTTCTAGTCCTAATTTTCTAAATAATAGATTTTTTAAAATTAAAAAACTGATATGCTTACCCCATCCAGGGGGCAAAGGACCAAGGGGATCAAATTCTTTGTTTTGTGATGTAGCAAATAAATCTTGATTCTATAAAGAATAAAAAAAATAAATAATTTAACAAAAATAATTAATGACATAAACACATCATTTCAGAACAAATGTAGTATAAATTCCAATATGGCTTCCCTGGCATATAAAATATAGCATATTCTTACAGAATTCACATCTTAGAAAAGCTTTCTACAGTAACAACATACTTTATTTTGGCTAAAAAAAATACCTTTGAAAACCATATGTAGTATTATCTAACATTATAATTATTTAATATTTTTAGTACATAAATATATAAATTCTCACCTATAAATTACTAGGCTTTTCCTTGTGCTACAATTTTTTTCTCTACAAATAACATAAAAATTATAGAATATATGCACCCCGTCCTCACCAAGACAGTTACAAACCAAAACCTGATTCATAAGAAAGCTGAGAAAAATCTTACACATAAGAGAAACACAAAACAGATGCAAGAGAATTGGGAGTAGAAAGACAACAGAATGCCCCAAGGCAATTAAGGATGTATCTATTTCACGTAAAAGGTAAATGAGTCCTGTGAGATTAAATAGTTCACTTAAAATTACTCAAAGTTACTTTGGAACCAGGAAACAGATGATTCTGATTACAAAGCCATTGGAGATTCATGTGGAACTAGGGTTGAAAGCAGCAGGCAAGTTAAGGAGCCACACCTAGAAAAAAGTGCTTATAATAACTTAGACAGAAACTGAAATGTAGAACAGACCTAAAAAGGAAAAAAGATGGAGGGGGGAAGAGAGCGAGAGAGACAGAGACAGACAGAGAAAGAGAGAGAGACAGACAGACAGACAGAGACAGAGACAGAGAAACAAAGGGAAAAAGAGAGAGAAGAAGGAGGAGGAGGAGGAGGAGAGGGAGGAAGGAGGATGGGGAGGAGGAAGAGGAGGGAAGAAGGAAGGAAAAGGAGAGGATATGACTGGCACAGGCTTATAATTCCAGCTGTTCAGAAGGCTTAGTCATGAAGATCTCAAGGTGAAGGCCAGCCTAGGAATTTAGTGAAACCATGTCTCAAAATAAAGTGTAAAAAGGCTAGGACAGCCAGGACAGCAGTGAAGAGCAGCAACAGTGGGTCTGCATGACCCCATGGCAGTGGGCTCTAACAAGGACAGAGGGCGATGAAGAATGGGAGCACATGATTAGGGGGTATAAGTGGCTTTGTGCCCTATGAGTAGTGCACCATGTCACTGCTAGACAGGTTCCTAGGGCCAAGTAAGCCCTCAAGCTCAAGAAGAAAGGGGAGGCAGAGCAGGGGCCAGGTACATGCATGCCCAGAGGGCATGTGAGGAGTTGAGTATGGTGTTGGCTGCCAACAAGCTCTAAGTCTACCTATCCCCTCCCTCAATGAACACCCCCTCTACTCTCTCCCTTTCATGCCAGTGTGTGGGTGCACGCATATACATCCACAGCCCGCCCCGCAACACACACAAAAGAAACAAAACCTCATTTTCCCTTTAAACCACTAGGAAAGGGTTCTTATGCTTCCATAAGAAATGGTGGGAAAGGTGTCGCCATCAGAACCAAGGAGTGAAGATACAACTGCTGATAAAGGTAAATTTGTCCCCATCAAGTAAGTGGTTACTAATGATGAGATCCAGAAAAAGGCAGTGAAGGCTGGAGAGATGGCTAACAGCTAGGAACACAGGCCACTCTTGCCAGCTTCCACATTATAGACTTACACCCAGCTGTAATTCCAGTCCCATGGGACGTGACGCCCTCTTCAGACTCTGCGAACACTGCATGCATGTGGTGCACAGTCATACATTCAGGCACTCATATACATAAAATAAAAATAAAAACCGTAAACAAACAAACAAAAAGAAGCAGGGAGGAAAATGGAGGCAGGGTAATGTCTGAGCAGAGAAGCAAAGAAGTTTGACTGTGGTGCATTCTGAAGGGAGGAGAACATGCCTCTGCAGAGCATTCTGAAGGGAGGAGAACATGCCTCTGCAGAGCTGCTCTTGTTTGCTTTAAGTTCTACTGCAGCAAATCCATTTATTTCAGCGAGGACTATTTTACTTTTCTCAGAGACGGAACTGATACTTTGTAACTTGAGGCTGTAAAATTCTCAGCAGCAGATCCCACAGCAACTAAAGCACTGACATATTCTTTATTACTTATCACTATTTTTACACTCTTAGTCTGAAGGAAAATATGTATCTAATCTACTTGGTTTTTGTTTTCTTTTTATTTTTTTAGTCTACCCCCACACCACCCTGCCCCACCCCAGACAAAGTCACACTACACAAGTAGCCTGGAGCCTGGCCTGACCTGGAACTCACAATGTAGGCCATAATAGCCTAGAAGTCAGAGATCCTACTGCCCCTGCCTCCTGAGTGCTGGAATTAAAGCCATGTAACACCATGTCTAGCTAATTTTGTTTGTTTTTTGTTTTTAATCAGTTTCTTAAGATGTCTGGGCTGGCTTTGAACTCTTTGTTTGTTTGGTTTTTTGTTTTCTGGGGCTTTTTTTATTTGGTTTGGTTTGGGTTTTGGTTTCTCAAGACAGGGTTTCTCTGTGTTGTCCTGGTTGTTGTGGACTCACTTTGTAGACCAGGCTGGCCTGCCTGGAAATCACAAAATGCCTCCCAAGTGCCCAGCCCTGGCCTTGAACTCTTGAACTCAAGTGAGCCATCAGCCTCCACTTCCCAATGCTACAGATGTACAGGATAACAGATGAGCACCATCACATCCAGCTTTAGAGTATAAACATATGTAAAATGTATTACTAAGAGAAATAAAAGCTCTTCAATAGGGCAGCACACCAAAAATTGTATTCAGAAAGCTGGACGTGGTGGCACATGCCGAAGGGGGAAAAATGTTCAGTAAGCTTTATCAGTAAATGTTAACAAGTAACTCACTCCACTGTCAATTGTCTGTAACTCCTTAAAAGTTAGGCTCCCTAAGAATTAAGCCTTCAAATTTTCTAGTAAGATATAGGCAACTCTACATTTAAAATTGTTTTATTTCTTTTCAAATTCTTGTGTTCATTTTTATTAATCTTTTTGTTTTGGTTGGTTGGTTTTAGTTTTCGGGGTGTTCATTTCTTTGTTTTTTCAAGGCAGGGCTTCTTTGTGCTTGGCTGTCCTATTCACTTCGGAGATCCGCCTGGCTCTGCTTCCCCGAGTGCGGGGATTACAAGCATGCACTACCGTGCCCGGCCATTTTTATTAATCTTTTCTCCATGAGTTTTAAATGGCTCTTTTTTTTTTTTTTTTTAAGATTTATTTATTTATTATGTATACAGCATTCTGCCTACAGGCCAGAAGAGATGGTAGTGAGCCACCATGTGGTTGCTGGGAATTGAACTCATGACCTTTGGAAGAGCAGTCAGTGCTCTTAACCTCTGAGCCATCTCTCCAGCCCCATGGCTCTTATTTTTAACACTAATAAAAAAGACAGAATCTATGACAAGATCAATACCTACCTATGGCAGCAACTGGCGTGCTGTCCTTCTGTCTCCTTTTAGTGCTTTACATGACACATGCAGGCAATTTTTAATCACTGAAGATGTTATCAGTTACAATAATCAACAAATCAACAGGCTGCTTACCCCATAGATAAACCTCTGGTTAAACTGCTGCATTGCTCCCTGAAGCTGACTTCGCTGGAGCTGCCACTGCTCATAGTTGCGGACAGACTCCAATGTCGGCCTCTGCCACGTTGTGGTTCTTGTGAAGTGATCAACATAATAAATACGTCCCATGTTGTCCACACGCCGTTCCCAGCTAAACCAGAAAGTAAAAATTAATTTAAGAAATGCTTGTGAAAATCATGTAAGACTTGTTACCTTGAGAAACTACTAAGTATTTTTCTCTTTGTACAGAGGACCAAATCCAGGACCTTACACATGGAGGTCAGGGCTCTAAAACTAGGCTACATCCTCAGCTCTTTCTGATCTACCTGCAATCAATCATTCATTCATATTTATAAACTGAACTTCAATGCCTCTAAACTTTTGTCTTTTAAAAGTCTGTAATATGTATCAGTGAGGTTTTAAAAAATGTAATATATATTCAAAGAGTAAGCCTCAAAGGAAAAAGTTGATTTTTTTAACCCACTGGCCTTTAAACTCCTGCAAACATCATAGAAGACATCAGTTGTATACAGGATTTTTTATAGATATAAAAGAATTTACACCTTTTTATTTATTTGTAATAAAATAACTTCAAGATAAAAAAGGTTTCTCTTCCAATTATTTCATAACATAAGCCTACTATATAGAATTACTAAGGGTGTATGTGTGTATGTGTGTAAAGATTCTCATGGTGGAAACAAATTAACACTACTTCCAACATTACTATGGCTAGAGTTCCTCATTAACACTTAATGTGATTATCTGCTAATTTAATAAGTCAAAGCATACCTTTCAGGTATGTATTTTTCTAAGGGTTAGTTATTAGTAGTTAATATCTAGCAAGGTTAATATTTTTCTAAAGATTTTTTATTTATATCTTTGTGTGTGTATGTGCATGTGTGCTGGTGAACACAGAGGTCAGAAGAGGTAATGGATGCCCTGGAGCTAAAGTTACAGGCAGTTGTAAACTGCCTCCTGTGAATGCTCAGAAACACTCACAACCCCTAAAAAAGCACAAACACTCTGAGTCGCTGAGCTGCTTTCAACCTCAGAGTAGACGCTACACATTCTCTTTGAGTTAAAAAAATATTTTCTGCTGGGCAGTGGTGGCACACACCTTTAATCCTAACACTTGAGAGGCAGAGGCAGGAGGATCACATGAGTTCAAGGCCAGCCTGGTCTACAAGGCGAATCTAGGACAGCCAGGGCTACACAGAGACCCTGTCATAAAAAACCAAACCAAAGCTGGGCGTGGTGGCGCACGCCTTTAATCCTAGCACTTGGGAGGCAGAGGCAGGTGGATCGCTGTGAGTTCGAGGCCAGCCTGGACTACAAAGTGAGTCCAGGACAGTCAAGGCTACACAGAGAAACCCTGTCTCAAAAAACCAAAAAAAAAAAAAAAAAAAACCAAACCAAACCAAACAAAAACTTTCAATTTTATATAACACATTAAATGTTTAATACTATGTTATCAACATGCCCTTAACTTTCTCAACCATTTGCAATGATTTTAATATATATTAATTTTGATAATAGAGACTTTATCTTAATATATAATAGGAGCTATAATTCTTTCCATGGGACAGAGGGTTTGAGACAGGTGTCAAGGCGCAGGCTGCCCTCTAACTTCACACATAGCTGAGGATGACCTTGATCTCCTGATCTCCTGATCTCCAGCTTTTACCTCCCAAATGCCGAGATTGCAGGCAAGTAACATCATGCTTGGTAGTTATAACTCTTGAAGAAACTAAGATTTTGTGGCTTTTAGCTCGCTAAACAGCTCAGACAGGAAAATACAAAGAACAAGAACTATGCAATCTTTAAATTTGAAATGATAAAAAATAAAAGTCACAGGCTGGAGAGATGGCTCAGTGGTTAAGAGCACTGCCTGCTCTTCCAGAGGTCCTGAGTTCAATTCCCAGCAACCACATGGTGGCTCACGACCATCTATAATGAGATCTGATGTCTTTCTCGGGCACACAGGTATACATACAGATAGAGCACTCATACATAAAATAAATAAATAAAATCTTTTTTAAAAATTAAAAAAAATAAAATAAAAGTCACTCATCATGGTATGGCAGGATAGGTCTATAACCTTAGAACCTGCAAGGCTGAAAGGCTAAGGCAGGAGGGACAAGAATTTCTTGTGGGACACGCAGTGAGTCTATCTCCAAAAAACAGTAACAACAGCAACAGCCCCTCAGCAGACTCGGAGTTGGTTCTCTAGGGAACCTGAGGTACAGACACAATTTGTTCTTCTGGATAAACATTGTTTTTAAATTCAGACACTTACCCAGGAGGTAGAGGTTCCGGTCTATCCCATGTTGTCCGCTTTTCAACATGGTCTACATAGTAAACACGCCCATGCTGGTCTACTCTCTGTTCCCACCTTAAATACAAATCAAAAACTAGTAAGAACGTTTTGTATTTGTTTGGCTTTTTAATCCTGTCTACACGTTTTCCTTTAAATGATCATCTTACATAACTGAGGAAAGTGAGCCTGTTAGTCCATACAGGAGAAAGCAAAATTAAAATACAGTCAAGAAGTGTCATCTAAAAAGAGAGGGAAAGTCCCAGGAGTGACACACACACATGCACACAGTGAATCTGTTATGTTTGTTCTGGAAATAATATGCATTTCAAAGCCAGTCAGTCCAGGCAGAAGACCACGGCTTCTCAATCTGATCAGAATATACTCACAACTTGAGAGGAAAAGGAAGCACTAATGCCCCAAACCCTGAACAACTAAGCTAACTGAAGGGCAACATGCTAGAAAAACAGAAATCAAAGCGTAAGTCTTTATCAGCTGTATTCTTGCACTTTATAGGAGAGAGGTGCAGTCTGGCCACTGTAAGTACTCTAGTCTTCTGGGCAGGTTTGTTGGCAAAGAGAAGAGAATTGCAGGAAACCATCACATCTTGTTCTTATAGCATTGCTTATTTATTCGTATGTGTATGGGTGCTTTGGCTGTGAGGATGTCTGTATACCATGTGTTTGGTACCCATGCAAGGCAGAAGGCTCCTGAGAGTGGAGTTACAGACAGCTGTAACCTGCCACGTTGGTGCTTAGACTCAAAATCAGGTCCTCTGAAAGAGTAGCCAGTGCTCTTAACTGATGAGCCATTGTTTCAGATCTTAAAACCTTTTATTTTTATTCTTATTATTAGATTTATTTTACTGTATGTGTATCAGTGTTTGCCTGCATGTATGTATGTGCACCACCTGCATGCCTGGTACCCACAAAAGTCCGAAGAGGGCACTGAATTCTGGAAGATTTGGGTGAGTGTGAACCACCATGTGGGTACTAGAAACTGAACCCGGGTGCTCTGCGAGATCACCAAGGGCCATCTCTCCAGCTCTGCTCATTTGTTCTCAAGCACGATCTTCTAATGTAACTTGACATGTAGTACGGCTTGCATATCATCTGTTTCTGTCTTGCGATCCCCAACCCACTGTACTGCCTTACCTCCTCCCTGCTCATGTTTTGTTTTGTTTTGTTTTAACACTTTGGCTCCAGGTAGTGGTCTTATTTGGAAGCTTGCAGAACCTTTGGGACGTAGATTCTACTTAAGGAAGTGGCTTGCTGGGTTGAGTCGTTGAGCGCTGCAACAGGGCTGGCTTATACTCAAGCTCTTTGCTTTCTATCTGTCAGTGACGGAACCAGGTCCAAGCACAACAGACCAAGTCAAAATCTCTCCCTCTAGTGGTTCTGTCAGGGTCTGATGGGTCACATCGGCCAGAAAAGGCAACTGAGATGCCACATAAGCACTCCAAAAGAAAAACGTCCTAGTTACCAACACAAGGATAATCTGTGTAAGGAGCTAAGGTGTTCACCATGAATTTATTAATTTAACAGTCAGCCAAATAACTCTGACTGGCATGCTGAGCCCTGAACATGAGTCTTTGTTTTGTGTGTGTGGTACTGAATTAACACTTGGAACTTCACACATAATAGACAAGTCCTCTACCACTAAACTATACCCTTAGCTCTGACTGAGCTCTTAATGTGAATGTCACAAGGTATATAATGTTAAAAACAGGGGTTGGGGAAATGGCTCAGTGGTTAAGAACACTTGCTATTCTTACAGAGAACCCTGGCTCAGGACCCAGAATCTGTATCAGATGGCCAAGTACTGCCTATCACTCCACTACCAGGCATTCCAATTGATGGGAATGAGTAAGCGAAACTTATTCTAAACACTATCATTTTATCATAGAGAGAAACTAAGTTCAAGGTCCCAGGCCCTGGGGGAGCTGGGCCCTTCCCATGGCTGAACAGCTTCTGTTATAAGGAAACCACTGTCTGAGTCCAGACATCTCAAGGACAATTTGTAAGGAGACAATTGTCAGAGTCCAGACACTTCAACGGCAACTTCTCTATCTTGCTGGCTGGGTCAAACTAGCTCATGCTCCCAGGCCCAGGGACCTAGTCCTGTCCTGATTTATGGAAACTTCATGTCAAATTATGATTGGACCTTGCTACAGCCCACCCTGTTCCTCATCCTTCTATGGCTTTGTCCTTTAACTATGCTGTACAATGTCCTTTCAGGGTCACAGTTCAGCTCCTGAGTCTGTTCTGCGGTTCTGATCAATCAGTAGAGACTTGATCACAATAAATTTTTGTCATCTGCATTGACCTGGTGTTTAAGTTATGTTGGATTTAAGTGGGCCCCAGTACACAACGTCCTCCTTTATTCTACAACACTGTCCATATGTGATGCTCATACAGACAAGGCAAGCAGACACACACACACACACACTCCAATTAAAAAGTTAAGTACAAATTAAAATGGGATTATGGAACTAACGTATCAGTTTAAATTATTACATTGCTATGATGGTTTTTATAATGAGAAATTATTTAAAAGGAGTATTCACTTTTTCCCTACCTCAGAGAAGCAGCACTCTTAGTCATGTAACTTTTATTACTTGGCTTTTGTTAACTTTCTATGGAGGTGGTGGGAGTCCTTCAATAACTGTTTTGTTTTCCAGGTGTAATGGTGCACACCTGTAATCCACAATTGGGAAGTAGAGGCAGAAGGATCAGTACTTCAAGGCTGTCTTCATCTACACAGTGAGTTTGAGGTCATTGGGAGCTATATTAACACTCTGCCTCAAAACACATACACACAAAAGTTTTGGGGGCAGAGTCTCTTGCTGTATAGCCCAAGCTGACCTGGAACTCACAACAATCCTTCTGCCTCAGACTCCCAGATGCTGAGATTACAGGCATGTGCTAACATACCTAAGTCAATTTTTTCCCAACTTTCCAAAAGGAAGCAGTAGTATCTAAAATATAGTAAGCTTTCTTGGAGTCCAGACTCCCCAAAATCAATTACAATTATGAAAGAATATAGTACAATCTTTTTCAAATTAATTAAGTACACACAAAGGCTTAAAGAAAACCAATGTTAACAGTTACTTACCCAGGCGGTAGAGGAGCTTGACTTACAGGATTCAGTGGCCTAGGGCCTGAGCCCCCAGATATAGTAAGAGGGATTATTAATCCAGATGTTGCTCCTTCAGATGTACTTGTATTTACATTTGTATTTGTTGGTGGCAAAGAGCCTGTACTAGATCCATCACTGTCAGAATTGGTAGATGGTGAACCATTGACAGATGCTATAAAAGATTTGGAGAAAACAGAAGATGCTTTGCTTCTGAAATCTAAAACCAGCATAGAATTTTAATTTAAGAATTAAAAAGTAGGCTGGGCAGTGGTGGTGCACACCTTTAATGCCTTTAATCTGGAGGCAGAGGCAGGTTGATCTCTGTGACTTTAAGGCCAGCCTGACCTACAGAGTGAATTCTAGGACATCCAGAGATACACAAAGTAAGCTTTTCTTGAATTAAAAAGCATACGACAAGACAGGTGGTGGTGGTGGTGCAGCCTGGATTCCCAGCACTCAGGAGGCAGAGGCAGCAAATGACAAATAAAACCTAAGCTATGGATATATGGGTCTCATTGAACTATACAATATATCTAATTATGAATTTATAACTGTATAAAAAAACCACTTGGTTAGTTGACTTTCATGGTGAAAGGGCTTTGTATACAATAGGCAAGTGGTAAGTACGCTTTTACTGAGCTACAACTTCTAGCCCAGTAAAAACTTTTAGACTAGGAAACCATGGGTACCACTTTCTAGATTCTTAAGGATCTGAGACTAATAGTTGATGTTGGTGGTAAGTATACTGATGTCACTACTGGCTAATCAGAAAATGGATATTCTGTCTAAATGCTACTATATAAACAATGTTCATATTGTTACTACATGAAATACGTTTATTTAGTGGATATTTTTTGTTTTAAAGCTAATTATCAGTTACCGGTAATCTTAAAAACTATTTTTACCAGATTTGTTCACTTATTTTTTGTGTGTTTAGCCTGCATGTATGTCTGTGTGCACCACTTGTGTGTCTGGTGCCTGCAGAGGTCAAAAGAGGATGGTAGTAAGCCACCAAGTGGGTCCTGGGAATTGAGCGGAGTTCCTCTGCAAAAGCTCTGAATTGCTGAATCACTTCCTCAAGCCCCGCCTCAATTAGCTTTTTTAAAAGATAAAATGGACTGAGCAACAAATAATATTATTGTCATTATTATTAATTATTATTTTGGTTTTTAAAGACAGAGTTTCTCTTGTAGTCCTAGAACTCACTTTGTAGACCAGGCTGGCCTCAAACTCACAACAATATGTCTGCCTCTGCCTCCCAAGTGCTGGGATTAAAGGTGTGCGCCACCACCGCCCGGCTTTGGTCAAGTTTTTAGTTTTTAGATGTAAAAACAAAGCAGAAGCCAGACAGGGTGGCTCATATCTGCAATCTCAGTATATAAGAGGGCTAAAGCAGGATTACTAGGTTGGAGGCTATCGAGTAAAATACTATTTAAAGATGGGTGTGGTGACACAGCCTTTAATCCCAGCATTTAGGAGGCAGAGGCAGGTGGATCAGTGTGCATTCCAGGCCAGCCTGGTCTATAGAGCAAGTCCAGGGCAGGCAAGTCTATACAAAGAAACCCTGAAGAAGGGAAAAAAAAAAAAGGCCGAGTGTGGTGGCGCATACCTTTAATCCCAGCATTTGGAAGGCAGAGACAGGCAGATCTCTGTGAGTTCGAGGCCAGCCTGGTCTACAAAGTGAGTCCACGACAGCCAAGGCTACACAGAGATACCCTGTTTCAAAAAAGAAAAAAAAAAAAAAAAGATTTTATTTAATAAAACACTAATGACCTAAAAACTCCCCTTATGATCCCCTGATGATCAGTTCTCAAACAGAACATTATTTTAAAATACTAGGCATGGTAGTGGTAGTACACACTTGAGACTAAGATGGGCAACATCTGGAGACTGTATCAACCCTTCTTACCAAAAACATATTTACGAAACAGCATGTAGGCTGCAGTGTATACCTGGTCTTCGTGGGGTGGGTGGAGGTGGTCTTGAAGGTCTAGGAGGCCTAGAAGGCTTAAAGCCACCATTTGAAAGGGATGGAGAATTGTTCCCATTGGCCCTCTTGTTTTCCCCCGAGGCTGCAACCTCAGGATCATCTGATCCATTTGTGGTCACTCTGCATAAGAAGGAAAGCACCTTATGATGTCATGTATTAAACCATTCCTATAGAGAACCTTCAAACAACGTAACTTTCAAGGCACCAAAATCATATATTGCTATTGTTGAGACATTCTCATGATTCTCTCTCGAGAAGCCTGCACTCAGATCTTAGGTTATGTCCTGGCCTTTTCCTAAGTGGCTCTCTGCTTTAATGTTAGGCTTACATCTAAGTTAAAAACCTTTTCTAGCCAGGCAGGGTTACACATGCCTAGAAACACACCATTCAGGAAGCAGAAACAGGAGGGGTGAAGACCAGCCTTGAGTACAAATAAAGTTTAAGGCCAGAGACGCCACATGAAATTAAAACCACCTTCTCATTGCTTTGTAAATAAATAACATAAATAATTGTTCTCAATAAGAAGCTACCTAAGAGCAGACTTGTAAGATTAATATTAGTGTGATTCAAAGAAGGTAGAGTTCTAGCAGCTTTCGCAGAACCACATTATGGACTTTGGTTTCCTGGAGATTTTAACAGTATGTTATTTGTTTTTCCCTGCTGGGGATAGACTCCATGGCTTTGGGCATGTTGGGCAAATGTTCCAACACTGAGTTACATCCAAGCCCTTTAAAATATTTTTACCATGAAAATTTCCACACATTCCAGCAGTAGATAGGTAACGTAGGAGTTTGTTGTACTAGTCTGCCCAACTTCCGAACAGTAATATTTTGCTCTACTTCCCTTTACATAGCAACGGCCAGCCTTAAACTGAAGTAGTCAAAGTTGGCCTTTGAACTCCTGACCCTCCTGACCCTACCTCCCAAGTACTGGAATTCCAGGCACGCCTGTACCTGGCCTCTGCTTCATCTGCAGCAATGTAGTAAGCAATGGCGTGCCCTCTTTCTGGATGATTTTCTCTTATGACCTGTGACATTGCTTTTTTGCTTCTCCCACTTAATTCAAGATTTATTTTATTACTTATATGTATGCACTTGTTTCTATGTGTAGACACACATATTTGTGAGGATGTCCACAGAGCCCAGAGAGGTGTTGGATCCCCTGGAACTGGAGTTGCACCGGTAGTTTGGGAGCCACCCAACATGGGTGCTGGCAAAGCTTCCCTTTGGAAGAGCAGCAAGCACTCCTTACCGCTGAGCCATCTCTCCAGCCCCCTGCTGTGGTTTTGAATTACTAATCTTCTTATTCCTTCTCCAAAATGCTGGATTGCAGGTGTGTAGTAACACCCCCAGCTTCTTAATGATGTTTTAAAGACGGAGTTTCTCATTTACTATCCCAAATCAGCCCTATGCAGCCAAAGCTGGCTTAAAGCTGATAGCCTTAGCCACCCAAACGCTGGAATCACATAGGTAAGTGAGAACACTTGGCTCATAATTTATCAATCTGAACCTGAAAATTGGTAATTATTAAGCGTGTGTGTGTGTGTGCGCGTGTGTGTGTGCACGCGCGCACGCATACACACACTTTTATGTGCATGTGTGTGTTTGTTCATGCAAGTGTCTGTGAAAGCCAGAATATGACATCAGAGCTCCTAAGCCAACTTTCTAGCCCCTAAACTGCAGTTGAAATGACGAGACACAGGTTAGCTCCTTCTTGTCTGTTTCTGCATCCTGTGCTAAGCAGGCGGTGAGCTCTTACCTTGTTTCATCTTTGGGTCTGCAGCCCTCATCATTCTGTGAAGCACCTTTAACATCAATAAATGTAAACAAAATGAGATTCAAGAGAACAGTTTTCAGTTTAAACTAAAAGAAAAAAGGAAAGCCTTTTATTAAACTATTGAGCCTTTCTAGTAAAAAATATAAATCCAAACATGAATTTTAAAGGGAAAATACAATGGTGTTCAAATACTTCTATACAAATGCACACCATTATTCAGTGAGAGGCTAGTTATGATACATTACTGGTTTGTTTGTTTGTTTTTCAGATATATTTTTGACTCTAACTCAACAAGCTGGCACTGAACCCTTCATGCTCCTGCCTCAGCCTCATGAGGACTGGAGTTGTGCACCTTCATACACAGTTTTTAACCATTTTCTTTATCTGAAATATGGGAGAAAATTACTAAAGAGCAGCAGGATAGTCAATATAAAACAACTCTGAAATAACAAGGCCAATAGTAACTTTCTTTAGATAAAGGACCTGGGAAGAATCAAAGAAATGAAAGACACAAAACACTCTCTGAGAAGGAATAAGATTCTGTCTGAAAAAACAAAACCAAGTAAGTTTCAAAGAGGCTGAAATGGATGCCATAATGTTCATGCACTCTTCCAACTTTATTCACAGGAAAGACCCCGGGACTGACAGGACTGTGACTGGGCTGAAAGGTGGCTGCTCACACTATGGCGATAGAAGAGGGAAACTGAAAACTGCATAAGAACCCGAGGTGAACAGTTTTGCAAAAGAACAAAACTCTCAAGATACAGTCATGGTTCCAATAGTAAACATGAACTCATTACAGAGATACTGACCCCCAGCATACCATGCCACAGCTAGCAAGGGTGGTAGAAGTCATAAAATACACACTTAAAAATGAGAGAGTGAGATGGATAGAATGTGGAATTTCTTTGTAATTAAAAATCCACAATATTAAAAACAAACAAACAAAACATGTTACTTAAAAAATATGCTAAGTTGGGACTGGAGAGATGGCTCAGAGATTAAGAGCACTGATTGCACTTGCTCTTTCAGAGGCCCTGAGTTCAATTCCCAGCAATTGGTAGCTCCCAACCATCTATAACGAGATCTGGTGCTCTCTTCTGGAGCGCAAGCATGCATGCTGGCAGAACACTGTAGACAAATCACACACACACACACACACACACACACACACACACACACACACACAC
>OU015742.1:79519666-79548307 GCA_907169655.1 Acomys percivali
CACACACACACACACACACACACACACACACACACACACACACACACACGCTAAGTGTGGGCTGGCAAGATGACAAGCAAAGGTGACTGCTGCCAAACCTGACAAGTTGAGTTTGATCCCTAGAACCCGTCTCATGGAAGGAGAGAATGGACTCACAAAAGTTGGCCTCTAACATCCATAGTCTCACCATACTCATACACCTGCATACATACAAACACACATAATAAACACGGTAAGAATTTTTATGAAAAACCATTAACTTTACATCTGAAATGGTAAATCTGATGATATATGAAATGTACCTTAATAATTTATTAAAGTGGTTTCTAAAAACATAACATAGTGTGCTACTGAGAGTTCTCTGGGAGTTGGCAGACTTCCAGAGAGGGCTGAGTGACTTCCAGCAGAGCAGTAAATTTACCATGTGGACAAATATATTTGAGGAGTTCAAGCACCAGCATGTCAGCCCGCCCAAGGACATAGCCATGCTGGTCCCTAGAACCCATTTGATATCTGAGTCTGATTGAAAAGATCCTGGCGTTCAGCAGAGTCAGGAATGGTGAGCTAAGAGCCAGAGCCTCACAGCTTACTATTCTAGCAGCCATTATCCAAGAAGCCAAAGAATAAGGCTGTGAGCCACTTTCCAGCTTCAGGCTTTACACAGCTGTCCTTACTCTCTGATATCTGACAGTAGGATTATGTTGCTTTCTTCTTTCTCACTTCCGTATGTTGGAATGTGCTGGTACCTGCTTTGCTTCTGGAGTCAAGACAACAATACCACAGCCCTCTCATATGTGTGCGGCCCCACAGCTGCGCTCTGTATCCAGCAGGCCACATCTGCTACATTGAAGTGTCCAAGATCAGTTCATGGCTGTTACAGGGAAAGTATTAATTTGTTATGATGGTTTTTCCTATACTAGGTGTTATATTTATGGATTTATGTTTCAATACATTGGAATCTGACCACTTTATCTGGCAAATCTGTTACAAGTCACAAGCTTGATTAAAGAGTTTTTATAATTAAAAAAAACAAAACAAAACAAAACCAATACCATAATGGGGTTGGCTATGTAGCTCACTTAGGAGATGCATGCTTAACATGCTAAAATGCTCAATCCCCCAGCACTCCATATACCATGTGGTGGTTTGAAGACAAATAGCCCACATAGACTCATGTGTTTGAATGCTTGGCCCATAGGGAATAGCACTAGTAGGAGGTGTGGCCTTGTTGAAGTAGGTGTGGCCTTTTTGGAGGGAGTATGGCACTGTGGGGGCTGGCTTTGAGGTTATATATCTATTCAAGCTATGCCCAGTGTGGCTCACAGTCTCCTGCTGCTGCCTGTGGGTCAAGACGTAGAATCTCTCAGATCCTACTGCACCGTGTCTGCCTGCCTGTTGCCATGCTTCCCACTATGACGACAAGAGACTAAACCTCTGAAACTGTGAGCCATCCCCAGTTAAATGTTCTCCTTTATAATGGTTGCCATGGGCATGGTGTCTCTTCAAAGCAATGGAAACTCAAACTAAGATACACCAAGTGTAATAGTTGGCATGTAACCAGGTGCAGTGGCACACGCCTATAATCCCAGCACTCGAGAGGCACAGACAGGAGGATCTCTGTGAGTTCAAGGCCAGCCTGATCTGCAAAGTGAATCCAGGACAGCCCGGGCTACACAGAGGAACCCCATCTTAAACAAACAAACAACAAACAAAACCAAAACAGAAAAGGTTTGCATGTCATCTCACCAAGAGACTGCCATGAACTCAAGGTCAATCTGGGACACATAATAAATTATAAGACAGTCTGAGCTCCAGTGTGAAACTGTCTCAGATAACATGAAACAATGGTTTCTTTAAATGATTGATATATGGGACACATATGTAGCAGTAAGTACTAAATCAAGCAGGTATTGCTTTTCTCCCATAAGTTAAAAAGCCACTGGTGCGGTGGTGGCGGAGGGAGGTAGTTCAGCAAGTAAAAGCCCTTGCCAGGCAAACCTCATGACCTGAGTTCAGTGTCTGAGATCTGCATGAGAAGTCAATACACACTGCTATGCATCCGTAATCCAGTACTCCTAGAGGAAGATGGGAGGCAGACAAGGTGCCTAGAATCTCTCAGGCCAGCTGCCTGCAGTGTATAACACAGCAGTCATAAGAAGACACCCTGCATTACCTAGTAGAAGGTGAAAAAAACTCCAAAAATTGTCTTCTTATCTTTTCATATCCACTGCAGCACATGGGCACCTCGCTCATACATATATCACTCACACACGCGCGCACACACACACGCATGTGCATACATGCGCATGCACAACACACACACACACAAATAAATAAGAGTTTCTTGGAGATGATCAGGATGACAAGAAAAACTTAACAAAATTCTAAGTGCACACGTTATACCCACAAGACACTCTGGATGATCTACAAAGATTCCACCTCAGTGAGCTAAAGTAAAAGAGCCCTCCCACCACAAAGTAGCCAGTTCCTAAAACAATTAACATACTTCCTATCCTTGGCTGTCTAGCAATCTCAGGACAAACAAAAACTTGATCTGACATATGAGAATAGAAGCAGAGTGCAGTTTTAAAACACTTGTCATGTGGCAGTCACCAGCTCTGAGGTGGATCAGAAACAAGGCCAGCAGCAAGGTTGGGGGTACTGAACCAGACACTGCACATTAGGATGGGGACCCTAGGAAGTAGATAAAATTGTTTTTAGTTGCAGCAAACCCTGGCACTAGCTAAAGCAAAGGACATTTTCTCCAAATCAAAGAATTCCCAAATTAGGCTTTTAAAAATTCTGATAGACTAAGATAAAATAGAAATTTACAATCAATGAACATTAAATAAAAATCCAAATGAGCCCCAATGAGGGAAAGAGAAATCATTTCTAAGTCAATAAGGTGATGAAAACCTGTAACTTTAGCATCCAGCACTCAGAGGCAGACCAAAGAAAACTGCTGCAAACTTGAGGCCAGCCTGTAGTCTACATAGTGAGCTCCAGGCCTGCCAGTATTATGTATCAAGACTTTCAAAACACCAAAAAAATTTTTACAATTCATTTATATACCCAAAAGTTTTAGATAGGGGAATTATTAAATGGAAAATATAGAAGGAAAATCATGATTACAAGAAAAATGTACTGGGCAAGGTAGCACATGGCTGAAATACCATACTTGAGAATCAAAGACAGGATGTTGAATATGAAGACTACTTACAGAGAACCTATCCCAATAAATCAAAAGACAGAGGCTGGCTGTGGAGCTCAGAGTGCTTGCCCTGAATGCCAGCAGCCCTGGACTCATGCCTAGCATCCCTGGCACATGGCTAAGCATGGTAGCACATACACCTTGATCCCAGCATTTGGGAGGTGAAAGCAGAGGACCAGAAGTCCAAGGCAACCCTCACTTACACAGTGAGGATGAGACTTGTGCTAAATCAGACCCATCTCAAAACTAAACAAATCTTTTAACATCGCCACACAAAGCCAGAATGGAAAACTAACAACATAGCATCAACAATTACACTCGTGAGTATATACCTGAGATACTAAAATGCAAGTGAAAATTTTCCTGAAAGTTAACAGCATTAGTTCTAATTCATAATAGTTAAAAGAAAAATAAGCTAAATGCCCATCAGAAGACAGATAAGTTGTAGTGTACCTAGACAACGGAGTATTACTCAGCTTCAGAAACCTGCTGACACACACTACAAGTCAACTGTGGGGCTCAGAGAAGACGGCTTGCTGTGCACTCAAGTGAGTGTTGTGCAAACAAACGGACCACTGCTCAGAGCCTAACATTCACATAAAAAGCACACGTGATCCAGCACATGCCTATAACCATAGGACTGAGAGGGGAGGAGACAGGACTCAGTGTGAGGACTACTGGAGCTCCAAGTGTAGCAGAAGGCGTTGCCGCACAGGAACAAGGCAGAGTCATAGAGGGCAAATGCCGCTGTCTTCTAGCTGTCATAGGCACAGCTAGACACACTTGCACAGGCGTATATACACATCAAACACACTCCCGAACATTCAGCTATCATTTAATATGATATAGTGGTTAATTTCATTATCAATTTAACTTGATTAAGAAATGCCTAGAAAGGCCGGGCAGTAGTGGCGCACGCCTTTAATCCCAGCACTCGGGAGTCAGAGGCAGGTGGATCACTCTGAGTTTGAGGCCAGCCTGGTATATAAATTAAGTCGAGGACAGCCAAGGCTACACAGAGAAACCCTGTCTTGAAACACCCCCCCCCAAAAAAAGAGAAAGAAATACCTAGAGGAAAAAGACAGAAAAGGAAGTAAAGAGAGAAAGAAAGAAAAAGACAGGCTGGCCTAGGTTAGTAAAGCATACCTGAGGCATTTCCAAGATGACCAGTTCATCTGACTTAATGGAAATGCAGTATGCTGCCTTATCAAGAGGCGGGAAGCAGAAAATGGGGCCTAGATGAAGGAGGTAGGCCACGGGGCAGAAGTCTCCTTGGGATAATGTGTTTCCTTAGTTCTTTCCTATATTCCTTTTCTTTAATTCCTAGCTCCCATAATGTGGGTTATTCTATTCTGTCTTGTGATGAACACATACTTCTGAAACTAGGAGCCAAAATAAGTAATTGCTCCTTTAAATTGTTTATGATAAGCATTCTGCCAATAATCATGAGAAAACACTATAAATGATATAATCCCATAATATGCAATTTGAGACAGGAAACCGTTGACTAGTTTCCAGGGGATGGGTAAAGGAGAAAGCAGGATACTATTCGAGGGTTCCAGTTTTTAAATCACAGAGATGCTGAACATACTCTCCATAATGGTGAGTACATGATATATAAATTTCACCTAAATTTGAAAACCCCAAAACAATAAAAGGAAACATATTTGAAGAAACAATAAATATTATAAGCTGTAAGTGAACATAACATTTCACTCTATTTGCCACTAAACCCTGACAATTCTACTCTCGAGATTATAATCTGCATTAGAGTTTATCAGTATTTTCAAAATATCCACTATATCATTGTTTATAACAGTAAAAACTTAAAAACAACCGAACTATAATTTGACATAAAACTCCAGCACATTTACCTAACAGATTTTTATAAAACAGGAAAAAAAAAATACATGAGATCAGATATATCAATATGGATAAAGCTCAAAAAATAGAACTGGGCATGATAGCGCACACCTTTAATCCCAGCACTCAGGAAGCACAGGCAGGCGGATCTTTGTGAGTCTGAGGCCAACCTGGCCTACAAAGAGAGTCCAAGACAGCCAGAGCTGTTAAACAGGGAAACCTTGTCTCAAAAACAAAAACAAGCAAACAAAAAAAGTTAAAAAATAATGTTGATATTGCATATAGCTCAAGAAAAAGTTGAATGTGGTAGCAAACACCCACAACCCCACCACTTAGGGAGTAGAGGCAGGAGGAGGAGCAGTTCAATCCAACCTTAGCTATATAATGTGATTTGGAAGCCACCCTGGCCTACATGAGATACTATCTGAATAAACAAAACAAACAGGTTCAGGGCAGAGGCAGGCAGATCTCTGTGAGTTCAAGACCAGCTTGGTCTACAAATTGAATCCAGGACAGCCAAGACTACAGAGAAACCCTATCTCAAGGAAGAAGAAAAAAAAAAAATCAGAAAGCTTATTATTACTACAAAAAAGATACGGAATGATATAAAAGGAAAAATACAAAAAAATGCAATGACATTGTTCAAATATAATACTTCTTGCAAGTTGTCCTTGGAGCTCCACATTGGTGCTGTGGTATGTGAAGGCATACACACATACAAATAAATAATTAAATGTAATAAAAACGTTTTTCTTTAAAAAGAAGACTGCTAGCTGAGCGTGGTGGCATGGGAGATAGAGACAGGCAGACCTCTCTGTGAGTTTGAGGCTACCCGGTCTACAAAGGTAGTCCAGGACAGCCATGTTTGTTACACAGAGAAACCCTGTCTTGAGGGGAAACGATAGAGAGAGAGAGAGAGAGAGAGAGACAGAGAGAGAGAGACAGAGAGAGAGAGAGAGAGAGAGAGACAGACAGACAGACAGAGACAGAGACTGCTTCAAATTCCAGACCAACAGAAGGTACAGAAAAAGTCCAAAGACAGCTGAAGTCACACAGTGAGACCCTTTCTCAAAAGTGTGTCTGTCTGTCTGTCTGTCTCTGTCTCTCTCTAATTAACAGCAGCAACAATAAATCCTAAGCCAGACTTGGTGGCTAACACCTATAATCTCAACATTCAGAAGGCTGAGGCAAGAAGATTACCTTGATTTCCAAGTCAGCCTGGACTATAGTTTGGGACTGTCTTAATGTTGCCCCTCCCCCAAATAATCAAACTGTCAGACTGAGTATGTGGCTCAGCGGTTTAATGCTTGCCTAGCACAGGTTTAATTCTATATAAAGTTTGAGGGTATTTTTTTCCCCTCATGGTCATTTTTTTTCATTTATTTTAAACTTTTAATAAAATGTTGAAAAAAAACTTTAAAAAAGATCTTTATACACATACACTTATTTTATAGTAAGCAGTCAACAAATAGCAGCTGTTATATCTGGTCAATTCAATTCTAAACCATTAAAATCTCCTCCAATTAAAACCTCTATCTCAAAAAAGTAACGTTAAATTATTTTCCCACTTAGCTGAAAAAAAATGATATATAAATGTCAATTTCTAGAGAAAATAAACAGTAAATCTACAAGTATATTAGCAGCTTAGAGTTTAGCATAACCTCTGCATTAAAGTGCTAGCTATTGAGAAAACAAATCTACAAACATGAAACTGTAAATCATCAGGGTTAGTGTAGTTTAAGAACATGATTTATCAGTATTTTATCTTTTATGTATATGTGTCTGAAAATGTAACTATTACACATTTCCTGTGAAGAACATTCAATTGATATTCTAATCTGAAGGGATATAACCATTTCTCAATGTTTCCTCTACTTTGCAATTTCTTTTTAAAAAGTGGGGGAGGGACACAAGATGGCTCAGTTAAAAAATCAGTCTGGAAAATTTTTCTGAAGTATTATCAAGTTCCTGCTATGAAACATAGCCCTGAGGTAAACAGGAAGTCCTCCTGCAGAGCCTCAGAGCAACAGCAGCTGACGCCCAGACTGCTTACTAAGCAACACGTCTTGTCAGAGCAAACACTGGAAGAGTTTTATGTCATAGGGCCTTGGAAATCTGTGTGAAAAGCAAAAGTAGAGACAGGCATGACAACACACACTGCCATTAATCCCAGCAATTGGGAGGCAGAGGCAGGGGAATCTCTGAATTTGAAACCAGCCTGGTCTATATAATGAGTTCCAGGATAGTCAGAGATGCATAGGAAAGCCCTGTCCAGGAAAAAAAAAAAAAAAAGGAAGGAAGGAAAAAATAGAGAAGAGAGGAGGAAGCAAGAAGAGGATTAAAAATTTAGAAATTGAGAAATAAGTTTAGCATATTACTAAGTGAGAGAAATATCTGTTAAGAATATACTGGAGTCGCCGGGCGTAGTGGCGCACGCCTTTAATCTCAGCACTTGGGAGGCAGAGGCAGATAGATCACTGTGAGTTTGAGGCCAGCCTGGTCTACAAAGCGAGTCCAGGACAGCCAAGGCTACACAGAGAGACCCTATCTCAAAAAACCAGAAAAAATATAGTGGAAAGAAGCTTTTACTAAAATCACTGTCAGATGGTCAGGTGTCACTAGAAACTTCTTTATTGTGGTTAATTCCTCTTTAACTCAAACCAGTATATCCTACAAACTGTAAAATGTCCCAGCACACAGATAATGCCACAGCAGAGAGCCTGTAAGTGTGGCTCACAGAATGGGAGTACAGCTGGCTAGTGGATTCCAGCTCCTACTGTCTAGTACTACCAAGGACGGAAGTCACTTAAACTCAGTCCTTATGTCCACCATTGGCAGTGCAGGGGGTGGAGCTTCATAGTCACTGTATTAGCTGTATGAAGAGCACTGTATTAGATAGCAACTTTATCGATCAGCTCAGTAGCCACAGGCCAACTGTGATTCAACTTTTATTTATCCATCTTTTGTTTGTTTGATTAATTGTTTTTCGAGACAGGGTTTCTCTGTGTAGCCTTGGCTGTCCTGGACTCACTCTGTAGACCGGGCTGGCCTCAAACTCACAGAGATCCACTTGCCTCTGCCTCCTGAGTGCTGGGATTAAAGGCGTGCGCCACCATACCCAGCTATTTATCCAGCTTTTTAACTTGCAAATATTTTTTAAAATTTATAGAAACACTGCAACAAAAAATTAAAAAATCAAAGCCTTTTTTATTAATTATTTTATTATGATACTGGCAACTGAATTTAGGGCCTCATACATGCTAGGTAAGCACTCTACCACTAAGCTATGCTCCTAGACCAATGCCTTTTTAAAAAGAAAATAAACTTTTTTTTTTTTCTGAAAAAAGAACAGTAATAACAAAAAATACAAATACCACACTAGCTATTTTTATCAGAAGAATCCTAGCAGACCTTAACCACAAAGCAGTAACTGAACTGGGCACGAGGCCTATGTCTACCTATGATGCAGCACTTGGAAGGTTGAGGCAAGAAGACAGGAAAGCTCAAGTCCAGCCTGGTGCTGGGGAGGTGGCTGAGCAGGCAATGCGCCTGCTGTATGATCATGAAGACATGAGTTCAGACCCCAAGCGGCCACATAGGAGCCTGGGAGGGAGCACATGTGTAATCCCGGCGCTGAGCAGAAGGGTGGAGAACGGAGGTTCCCGGGGCTCTCTGGCTAGACAGCCTACACAGACTAGAAGACCACGAGCAGTCCTCTGCCAAAGCAATACACAGAGGGGGCTGGAGAGCGGGCGGGGTGGCTAAGACATGCGGCTCTTGTGAGGCCCAGAATTAGACTCCCAGTGTCTGTATCAGGCAGTTCACAACCTAACTCGAGCTCCATGAGATTGTCCAGGGGAGCCCACACACGTGACTTACACCCACAGTCACACATATGCATACAAATCATTAAAAATAAAATAATCTTTCATTGCTAAGGCAGACAGTGATTGAGGAGACATCCTGATGTCAACTTCTGGGTCCACTGGTGCAAGCACAGGTGAATCACCACCACCCCCCACAACCCACCCCCCCCCCCCCCCCCCGCCTCTCTCACCCTTCCCCCCCCCCCCCCCAAGAAAGGGGGAAGGGAGGGTGAGGGGTAAAAGTTCCCGGCTGACATTCAGTCTGGCTTCTCTCTCAGCAAGGAATTGCTCTGCTTGGCCTCAGACTAACTCAGCCATCTGCTCTAATCTTCTGGCTTCTTCTCATTTTCTGGCTCTTTCATCTTCACCTAAGTTTTCTTTCTGCAGCCCATCTCTCTGTTACTATCCTTGTAAAACTGCCTCTTAAGTAGCTTCCCTTTCTTCTCTCTTCTCGTCAGAGTTGGGCGTATCCTATTCTGTCAAATCTTGTCTGATCTGTCACCTTTTCTGCCACTCAGTTAGACATCACTTTCAAACATGAGTGCTTCCTTCTACAAACTAACTTTACCTTCATTTGGGACTAAAGGCATGTGCCACCATTCCTGGACCTAAGCTTTTCTTTACCTGATACTTGCTAGACCAGGCTGGCCTGGAACTCAGATCTGCTTGTCTGTGTCTGCTGGATTAAAGGCGTGTTTGTATTCCAGTCAGGTCGCACAGGCCTAAAAAAGCTTTGGATGTGATCTCTTGCCAGAATAGCCATGTTCTGAATTAACATTCCTCTACAGAGAGGAGAGAGGGAAAGCAACCAGCCTAGTATACGCAATATAATATTGTCTTCAAAAAAGGAGGGTGAAAAGTAACCACTTACTTTCTGAGCATGAAGCCTCACCATTCGTAACAACGTCAGCTTCTACCTGCAGCCCATCCAGGCAGACTGACAGATCTCCCATAGTCTCAGTTGGTTCTTTGTCACCTACAAGCTGCAAAGTCATAACCACTTCTTCAACTAAAAAAAGAACAAAACTTATATTTTAAAAAAATATCACTCTTTCAATTATGTGTAAACTGTTTAACTAGACAAAGGTTTAAGGATCTTTGAGAGCAGAATACTACTTTTTAAAAAGAGAATGAATTTCACCTATATGTAATATAGCATTTAATACAATATAATATAACATAAAATATTAAATATCTGAATCATGTATTATATTCATTCCACACTTATAAGGCCATAGTATAAATCAAATCAGCATGAAAACAAAGATCATTTAGCAATATAAACTTGGGTTACATTTAATGAAAACATAATTTAAGACTGGATTGTATATCGTAAGACCTAAATAAGTAAAAAAGTCCTTAAGATTATGTTAAGGGGCTGTGGACATGACCTTAAAAAATAAAATAGGTAAAAAAAAATCTCATTAGGTTTTCTATGTGCTACTTTGCTAGCAATTAACCTTTTAGGGACGTTTAAAAAAAAAAAAGAGCTGGGTGTGGTGGCGCATGTCTTTAATCCCAGCACAAGAGGAAGAGGCAAGTGGATCGCTGTGAGTTCGAGGCCAGCCTGGTCTACAAAGTGAGTCTAGGACAGCCAAGACTACACAGAGAAACCCTGTCTCGAAAAAACAAAAAAAACAAAAAAACAAAACAAAACAAAAAAAGATTATGGGGCTGGAGAGATGGCTCAATAGTTAAGAGCGCCACCTGTTTTCCCAAAGGTCCTGAGTTCAATTCCCAGCAACCTCATGGTGGTTCACAACTACCTGAAATGGGATCTGATCCCCTTTTCTGGCCTACAGGTATACATGTAGACACAATACTGTATACATAATAATAAATAAATAAATCTTTTCAAAAAAGATTATGTTAAGGGATAAAAAAATAATTCACATTTAAAATATGATATGCTAACTAAAATGAGTTATGATTTTATAAATGAAAATAAAACCATAACCACCTTTAATAAGGAAACTTCAAAATTAAGCATTAGAACTAAACACTGAAGCCAGGTGTGGTGGTGCACACCTTTAATCCCAGCACTCGGAAGGCAGAGGCAGGCGGATCACTGTGAGTTCGAGGCCAGCCTGGTCTACAAAGCAAGTCCAGGACAGCCAGGGCTACACAGAGAAACCCTGTCTCAAACCCCCCCCCAAAAAAAAAGAAAAGAAAGAAAAACACTGAGAAATCACCTAAGCCTAACAGAACAGAACAGAACAGAACCCTACCATAATATTTGCCTCTCTGAAGTATTTTTTTTCCTTCATCTCTGCTTTAAATCTTTTTCTATAAAAATGTATTAATTTATAAATATTTATTTACTTAAAAAGTACTTACTAAAATTGTTTATCTAAAATGAATAAACAAACCAAAGTTAATGAGAATATGGACAGTTTTAAGAGTTTTCTGTCATTCCTTATAACCACATAAATATTTGTTGTAATTGTCTTGTTTTGCTTTGATCTATTTTTGGTCTCACAGTGTAGTTCTGGCTGGCCTGGAACTCAACATATAGATCAGTCTGGCCTTTAGTTCATAGAGATACATCTGCCTCTGCTTCCCAGTGCTACAACCAGGGTCACTATCACCAGCTCAATAACCATTTAAATTTAAGGACAAATAATGATGTGAGTTGTATGACATGTTTAACATAAAAGCAAAGTACATTTTATGTTACTCTCACATACATACGTTTCATATTGTTTGACTTTAATGTTTCATAAATATCTAATCCAGCAGTTCCCAACAAAACATCAGATTTCAGGGTCTGGTGACTCCACACACGAAAATATAATTTACTTGTAGGGGTAACGATACTGAAAGTAAAAAAGGAGGGAAATATTATTTTTTATCAAATATCACAATGAGAATCTTAAGTTACAATCAAGCTTTAATGTCTAAAATCTTTCTATTGTACCTCTTTTTCTTAATTAAAACAAATTACATTTATTTACTTATTCATTCATTCATTGGTCAGTGGGGTGTGTTGGTCAGAGGACAACTGGCAGCAGCTGGCTCTCCTCCCACTGCATGGGGCTCAGAGATCCAAGGCTCGTTGTCACGCGCCTCTGCTTGCTGAACTATGTGGCCAGTCCCTCGCTGTGCTCTTAAACTTTACTGTTCAACCACGTGGTCGAGGTTCTCAAATCTCATGAACACTGTATCTGAACGCAACTGGACTGTAAAATCACACACACACACACACACACACACACACACACACACACGAAACAAAATAAAACTTCTTATAAAGAAACAAACTGTTAAAGGAGTGGATTTACTGAAACAACACAATAAGCCCCATAAAGATACATAATTTTATGTATCAATTTTAAAATGCATGTTTTGAAGTAATGAATATACAAATTAAATCTTTACTTATGCGATGCATTTCTCTGAATTTGAGGTGGTTTCATTAATTCCCACAGTATGCATATTAGTGGAAATTAGAAATGATGTCCCTCAAAGAGGGTGAGCAAGCTGCCAAGTCATGCAGCTAGTAAGCTAGCTGCAGTCTGAGCTAGAGTCTACTGTTACAGACCATAAGTGCCACAGGCCGTCATTCATTTGAAAATCGTATCAGATACATCAAGTTTCATGCTGACCAAGGCAAAGTCACCAGGACAACCGTTACATACAGATGTGCAAGCCTGACAACACAATGAGAGCCTGTCTCAAAACAGAAGCACATACCTCACATGTGGCAAAAATACACAATAAAGAACTGCTCTATAATGGTGCTTCCAAGGCAACAGAAATTAGGAGAATTGGACAATTCTGCAAACAAAATCTCAAGATGATCTTCAGTAAATTAGTCTTAATCCAATTTTATTTTTATCTTTTATGCCTTTTGCAACAGGGTCCTACATACACAATCCTGGCTGGCCTAGAACTCACTATGTAGAATAGGCTGGCCTGAAATATGTCGTGGCTCTCCTACTCTGCCTTCTACACACTAGGATCATATGTATTTATATTTTAAAATCATTTTCTTTTTTTTTTAAATTAATTTATTCTTGTTACATCTCAATGGTTATCCCATACCTTGTATCCTCCCATTCTTCCCTCCCTCCCATAAAATCATTTTCTTAAAATTACCATTAGACATATCAAAATGCTCCTAAAACTTCAGACATTCACACTATAGGCATATCAATTTGTTTTGATATTTACTAGGAATAAACATAATCAAAATTTGCTGAAGAGAAAAGCTTATAGTTTCTCATCTTGGCACTTAAAAGAACATCTATTTTTCTAGTCATTAGTTTATTTCTTTCTATGAAAAAAAATCAACAGTTGTAAATATCAAGTAATAAAAATAATGTCTGTATTTTATAACTGTAAAAACCAGTTACATTCTGATCTACATTTTAATAAATATGTGCTCCCCAAATCACATGTGCTACATAATTTTAAAATCTACTCATTGGCAAGCTGGGAGCAACGGTGTACGCCTGTAATCCCAGCACTCAGGAGGCAGAGGTAGGCAGATCTCTGTGAGCTCGAGGCCAACCTGGTCTACAAAGTGAGTCCAGGACAGGCAAGGTTACACAGAGAGACCCTGTCTCAAATAACAGACTAAATAAAAATCTACTCATTGGCAAATATGCTTTTCGTCTTAATTTTTAAAATTACAGTCCCTTTCAATGAGTGTTCAAAGTCTCAGGTTGTACCACAAACATCTGATAATTCGTCAGTAAATGCTCAAACTGAGCTCTAATCTTTTTAAAGATGTATTTATTATGTATACAATGTTCTGCCTGCAGGCCAGAAGAGGGCACCAGATCTCATTATAGATGGTTGTGAGCCACCATGTGTTTACTGGGAACTGAACTCAAGACCTTTGGAATAGGAGCCAGTGCTCTTAAGCTCTGAGCCACCTCTCCAGCCCCTGCACTATCTAATTTTTATGAACTTATACTGTAGATAAGAATTATTAGCATACATGCATGTGCATGTAAATTATACAAGTCTAGTATCTTAATATTAGCAAATAGTAAAAAAACAACTATTATGGGAGAGAGATTGTACAGCTACATAAAGGATATTAGATGTGTACACATTCAGCCAGAAGTGTAACCATGATATGAGTATTAAATTAAGTTAATATAAAAGCAGAGACATAGAGGCTGGCAAGATGGCAAGGAGTGTAAAGTGCTTGTAATACAAGTCTAGTGACCTAGTTCAGTTTCAGAAACCCACATAAAGGTAGGAGAAAACTGGTTCCAAGAAGTTATCCCCTATCCTCATTAACAGCACAGCATGCACTCCTTCATAAACACACAAAATAATAATAAATGAATTTAAACAAATTAAAATAGGGGCTGGAGTGATAGCTATTCAGTAGTTAAAAGCACTAAATGTGCTTCAAAAGGACCAGAGCTGGATCCCAGCTCCAGGGAACCTGTGGTCTCTTATGGCCTTTGAGGGTGCCCACACTCATATGCACACACTCATATAAATAAAAAATAATAACAAATAAATAAAAAATAAAAAATATTTTAAAAATAAAAATAAATGAAAAGAGTATTATAGAATTAAAAATACAACTTTTTTGGTATACCTTTTCTTTTTTTTTGGGGGGGGGCTTGTTTGAGACAGGGTTTCTCTGTGTAGAGCCTGCTGTCTTAGACTTACTTTGTAGACCAGGCTGGCCTCAAACTCACAGAGACCCTCCTGCCTCTGCCTCCCAGAGTGCTGGGATTATTGGAGTGTGACACCATACCAGGCAACATTTTTAAAATATAACAAAATTGAATGTTGGTTTGCAGGGGCACTATAATTTTGAAAATACAAAACCATTTCTTTAAACAGGGTTTTACAATGTAGTCCAGGTTACCTAATACTTGTAATCCTCCTATCTCTGCCTGAGGAGGGCTGGGATTGTATGCATGCACCACTACACCCAACATATATACACATACACATAAAACCTATTTAAAAAAAAAAGAATTGCCAGGCAGTGGTGGTGCACACCTTTAATCCCAGCACTTGGCAGGCAGAGACCTAGGCCAACCTAGTCTACAGAGTGAGTTCCACACAGCCAGGGCTACATGAAAGAGAAATCTAGTCTCAAGAGGGGGGCTGGGGGATGAAGTGCTGGGATGGAAGGACACCTATAGGGCTTACACTCAGGAGGGGGCTGGGGGGTGAAGTGCTGGGATGGAAGGACACCTATGTGCTTACACTCAGGAGGCCTGAGCAATGGACTGGAGAGTTCGAAGGGCAGCCTGAGCTACACAGAGAAGTCCAGTGAGACCCTGTTTCAAAACAAAAGAATCAAAACAAAAACGTTTTAAGAAGTGAGTTATTCTTTGCCTGACTCAGTCCCAGTTTAAGAAAAGGGTCATTGGGACAAGAAAGACAGCTCAGGAGTTAAGAGCCCTTGCTTTTTTCAGAGGAAATGGATTCTGTTCCTGGCATAAACATGGTGTCCAGCAAAACATTTCAAACTCCAGCCCCAGGGATGTGACACCTGCTTCTTACTTCCAAGGGTATTACACACATTTGGAGCATAGTCATCTATGCAGGCAAAACACTCAAACACATAAAATAAAGTACGTCCTTTTAAAAGGCTATTATAATGATGTAAATATAATATTCACATATGAAATGTTTTAACTGAGAACTAAAATTAAAAGGAAAAGCTATTATAAAAAGTTCTTCCCAGATCAGCGTGGTCTCTGCTCAGGTACTAAACAAGCACCGCCCTGTAGAAACTTACACCGTGAGGGGCTGCTTCCACTTGGGACTGTTTGTATTGTTGCATTTTTCTGTCTTCTTTGACTGTCCATCTACTGTGACCTCTACATAAGGACTTGGTCCAAACCAATTCTTTTTATTTTCTTTAAGTTTGGCTGAGATGACTGTAAAAGAAAAGAGATAACACTTTAATATTTGAAATATTAGTTTACTCCTTGGTCAATGACATTTCATCAAAGATTAAGGTAGTTTTTATTTAGAAGCAGATGTTCCCTAAAATAATTTATTTATTTATTTGTGAGATTTCTATTTCTTATATTTTGACCTATCCTAGTATTTTTGTTTGTTTTTTTTTAAGATTTATTTATTATTATGTATACAGTGCTCTGCCTGCATGTACACCTGAATGCCAGAAGACATCAGATCACATTATAGATGGTTGTGAGCCACCATGTGGTTGCTGGGAATTGAACTCAGAACCTCTGGAGGAGCAGTCAGTGTCCTTAACCTCTGAGCCATCTCTCCAGCCCCAACCTATCCTAGTAAATAAAAACATACATACAAGACTTCTACACATCAGATACTCAGCTACCATAGACCAAGCTGGCAATCCCCCTACCTCTGCCTCCCGAGTGCTGAGATTAAAAGCATGTGCCACCATGCCTGGCTGCACATGTGTACTTGCATATGCACAAAACACACACACACACACACACACACACACACACACACACACACACACAGTCAATATAAACAAATAAAAGCTGAAACAATCCAAACATCCATCCATCCATCCATCAACTAAAAAAATAAATAACTAAAATATTGTACATTAGCACAATGGAATCATTATTTGGAAACAGAACAAAATGAAGTACTGATACATGACACAACATGAATGAACCATGAAAACATGATAAGTGAAGGAAGACACAAAAGGACAGAACTGTACATGAGAGGTCCACATGCACAAAACGTGGGTAAGTGAATGACTAGATCTGCAGTTACCCAGAGGAAATGATCTGTGATGCTAATGGATACAGGTATTAATTCTGGAGAGATGAAAATCATTCTAAAATTGTTACATCTGGCTTGGCAGCATACGTCTGCAACCCCAGCAGGTAGGAGGTGGGGAGCAGGAGGGTCTCCTGTTCAAGGTCTTCCTTGGCTACATATCATATTAGGCACAAGACTGAACTATGAGACCTTATCCAGCAAAACAAAACACAAAGTAAATAAATAAAAGCAGCATGATACATCACACAGACCTAACATACCTAAAGAATATTCCACCCACCACCAAAGGCCCCACAATCTACATGGGAGCCCATAGGAGCTTCTTAAAACTTACCACATATCAGAACACAAAACAAATCTCAAGAAATTCAGAAAGCTGAATTACTGTGTATACTAATCTCACTATAATGCACTAAAGCTTAAAATCACTGAATCTCTAGTAATTACATAACTCATGACGATTAAACATTATTACTGAATGATGGACGAGTCAAAGAAGCTTAGGAAGAAACCTAGAATAAAATAAAAATTCCCTCAAATTAAATGAAAATGAAAACAGCAAAACCTCTGGGACACATTAAAAGCAGTCCTAAGAGGGAAATTTAAAGCTGTATGTTAAAAAAACGGATCAAAGAGGAGCAAGGAGTGGTGGCACACACCTGTAATCCCATCATTCGGGGAGGCAGAGGCAGGAGGATCACAGTGAGTTCAAGGCCAGCCTGGTCTACAGAGTGAGTCCAGGACAACCAAGGCTACACAGAGAAACCCTGTTTCAGAAAACAAAACAAAACGAACAAAGAGATCAAAGGGGACTGGAGAGATGGCTCAGTGGCTACGAGGACTGATTCTATTTGCTCCTGAATTAAGGCCAACAATTGATAAATGGAACCTCATAAAACTGAAAGTCTTCTTACAACAAAGGAAATAATCAATTGAGAGAAGGGGAAGAAAATTTTTGCTAGCTACAGCTTTGATAAGGGATTAATATCCAATATAAACAAAGAACTCCAAGCTATGAATCAGAAAACAGTTCTCAAAAGAAGAAATAAAAATGGGTAATAAATACCCTTAAAAGTGTTTAATTACAGCAGGGGTCCACAAAGTGAGTCCAAGACGCACAAAGAGAAACCCTGTCTCAGGGAGGGAAAGTGTTTAATTAACATCATCAGCAATTCAGGAAATGAAAATCAAAGTTTTTCTGAGACTTCGTCTTTCTCCAATCAGAATGACTAAGCTAAAACAAAAATAAATAAGCAAACTGATTAACAAATGCTGGTGAAGATGTGGGCAAAGAAGAATCTTCATGCACTGCTGGTGGAACTACAGACTGATGTCACTACTATGAACCCAGGGTAGAGAACCCTAAACACGAAAAGTAGGTATCCCATCTGACCCAGCTACGTTACTCCTTGCTAATGCCCAAAGGATACCCTCCTTTTCAGATACTTGCTCAGCCATTTCCACTGCTGCCGCACTCATAACAGCAACAAAATGGAAACAATGTAAGTATTCAGCTGACTAAGCGATAATGAAAATGTTGTACATCACTGTAAAGAACGGTGAAATCGTGCAGTTTTCAGGTAAACGGATAGAACTGGAGACCATTATTCTGAGTGAGGTAACCCAGGCCCAGAAAGGCAACAGCTGCATGTTCTCTCTTACTTGTGGGTCGTAGCTGAATCTTTAGATGTGAGTATATAACCCAGTATAACTGCAGAAACCAGGAAAGGGAAAAGAGGTCATGGGAGTGGGGTGAGAGGAAGAGCAGGGCATGGGTGCTATGAACGGGGAAATGAGGACAAGGGAGGCAGCTAGGGGACACGAAGGGAATACAGAGAAAGGGGGAGGAGCGCCAACAAACACTAAGGAGACTTTACAAAGTCATAGGGAAATATTTTATGTTTACTTAAAAATACATATATAGGCTGGAGAGATGGCTCAGTGGTTAAGAGCACTGTTTGCTCTTCCAAAGGACCCAGGTTCAACTCTCAGCATTCACACAGCAGCTCACAACTGTCTGTAGTTTCAGTTCCAGGGATTTTGACACCTTCACACTAATGCACATAGGGTATAATTAAATAAATTATATTTTAAAAATACATATAATATATATAACTAAGCATTTACATATATATAGCTTATATGTACATTAAATATATAAATGTATGTATACACACTTATACATATTTTTTAAATGAAAGTACACTACTCGAGGGTGATAATGCTTTCCCTAAGAGCAACAGACATCTAAAACAAAAAACAAACAAACAGAAAGACAAAAAAAAAACAGTGCCAGATGTGGAAAACCTCCCCCTTTGAGCTGTTGGTCAGGAGAATCTAAAAAATTCCCAAAACAATATAGGTTATTGCCGTTGCTCTACCTTGTCTCCCAGATTTTGAAGATAAGACCCTATTGCTAAAGACACCGCACACTTTAGAGAGACAGGACTTGGAAGAATCGCTACAACTGACCTAGAAGGCTCTGCCCTGTGGACTAGCTCTCATAGTATGCGAAGGTGCTAAGCAAGCTGCTAGGGAAGAAAAGCAACCAACAGTCTTAGCCAGGTGTAAGGCCTGTAACCCCAGCAATGACAGCACAGCAAGATACCCACAACGGTACATAGTGACACTTAATCTTAGGGATAACTAGCAGCTGTTTAATCCAAGTTGTTGTTGTTGTTGTTGTTTTTCTAGACATGGTTTCTCTGTGTAGCCTTGGCTGTCCTCAACTTGCTTTTTAGACCAGGCTGGCCTTGAACTCACAGAGATCCACCTGCCTCTGCCTCCCAAATGCTGGGATTAAAGGCATGCGCCACCACCACCCAGCTGTTTAATCCAATTTAAGGCCCACTCAACTGGAGAGAATTCATGCCTGCCACAGAACTAGCCAACTCCCTGTGGTTGATGAGATCATGGACCCCAGATGAAGACCTATTACTGCCACTTTCCTAAACCAGTGTAATTCCTTACTGCATTCCAAGAACTTACTTATCCATATATCCATAGAGAAGTATATTTTTTACCTCTCATAAAAGTAGCTTCTTTTTGCAGCAGATAGACACCATCATAGAAATCCCCAAGTGGTCAAACCCAATTGCTACATCTACAACACAATCCTTACAGCTAAGACTCAGGGAACATTGCAGAGGAGGGAGCAGAAAGATTTGAAAAGCCAGAAGCCCTGGACTTCAGATGCAAGGCAGTGTCTTCTTCTATATATGACTGGGAAGTTGTACCCATGAAGTCTCAACAAGATAGTCCCTTAAACAAGACCTGCACAATGACATCATCAGGCGATGCCACGATGGGTCAGGGGAAATCTTATAAGACCCATGCCTAGAGAAGCAGCATAAGCAATCAATGACTACGACAACAGAAGCAGGCGGATCTCTGAGTTCAAGGCCACCCTGGTCTACAAAGCGAGTCCAAGACAGCCAGAGCTGTTACATAGAGAAACTCTGTATCAGAAAAAGAAAAAAACAAAATAAAACAAAACAAAAACTGTGACTAGTGGTGGCACACACCTTTAATCCCAGCACTTGGGAGGCAGAGGCAGGCAGATCTCTGTGAGATTGAAGCCAGCCTGGTCTACAAAGTGAGTCCAAGACAGCCAGGGCTGTTACACAGAGAAACTCTGTATTGGAAAACAAAACAAAATGACTCAGTTGTGATATATAAACATGTTTTTGTTATAATCCCAGGAGTGGGATATGGGGCTGATTCAGATTGTTCACAGCAGCAGACTATTTTCCTCGTGTGGGCTCTGAGAGGGGCTCTTTGCCAGCTGCAAATAGTTTAATTCTGAGGACTTCTGGAGAGGAATAAATGCCAGAGCCCAGAGAGAGAAGGGGTTGGGGAAGAAAAACTGCTGGTGCTCCCCACTGCTGCTCCTGGTTACTGGATACAGTTTGATGAGAAGTTGGCAATATCCTGAGACAAACACAGGACTTGCTCCAAGGAACCCAACAACCCTAACCAGCAGAAGTAGCTAAAGATAACTACACCCCCTCTCCCCACTGACTTTTTTTCTCTCCTACCTAATGTTGGAGTGTTGGACAGGATTGGGATGAGGAAGGGAGAGACATTAGGAGGAACCCAGTTAAAATAGAATAAAAAGTATCACTTTACAATCTACCCTAACATTCGGTTTATATATTTAATCATCAAATACTGATTTGGTGCCTAGATATAATAGCCCACTAAATTTGTTTTTTCTCACAAGATTTTTGTTTGTTTTTGGTTTTTTCAAGTCAGGGTTTCAGTATAGCCTTGGCTGTCCTGGACTTGCTTTGTAGACCAGATTGGCATCAAACTCACAGAAATCTGCCTGCCTCTGCCTCCCCAGGTGCTGGGATCACTGGCATGGACCACCACACCCAGCACCCCCACAAGGTTTTCTTTTTAACATATACATTTATATTATTACACATATATACAATAAACTACCTATAGCAAGAAAAACTATAACACAATCAAGAATTATATAAATGTTACATTCTTAGTGTTTTGGCTATTTGTATTTGACAGCTTTGAAGAAAACATCTTTCCTATCTTGGTGCATCTAAAATTCTGAATGTAAATCAATCTCCATCACATCTTGTCATTATCAACTTAAAACATCTATCTAGACCTAAAAATATCTTCACCCCTAAACAATTTGTGAAAGTAAGCTACCTGGTCTTCAACTCCATCATATACTTGAGGAAGAATAAACTTGATTAGCTGAGTATGCGGGGAGTGCGGGTTTGTAGCTTTCCAAATGAGAAGATGACAGAGACAGCTTGCTACCTGAATAGTCACCCTCATAAGATTTTTTTAATACATATATATATATATATATACATACACATATAACACACACATATATAATAAATTCAGATATATGTATGTGTGTGTGAATGCCACATTGAGTACAAAAGAGGTCACTGGGTCCCCTGGAGTTGGGAGTTGTAAGTTCCCATCTATAATCTGAGATCTGGAAAGAAGAGCCGCAGGTACTCTTAACCAGTGAGCCATCTCTCCAGCCACCAAGAATATTTTTAATAAGGAGGCAGAGATATAAGGTATTGTACCTTTTACAGACTTACCAGTGATCTGAAGTTGTGATTTCATGGTCAGGGTACCCACTGAATCAAGCTGTGATTCACTAGCAGACATACCATCAATAAGACAGCAAACCTAAAAACAAGACAAATGAGATACTATTAACATCAAAATTTTCCATTTAAAAATATGGATATAGCTGGGCAGTGGTAGCGCACGCCTTTAATCCCAGCACTCAGGAGGCAGAGGCAGGTGGATCTCCATGAGTTCAAGACCAGCCTGGAGTACAGAGCAAGTTCCAGGACAGCCAGAGCTGTTACACAGAGAAACCCTATCTCAAAAAAACAAACAAAGAAAAAAACAAAAATCAAATAAAAATATGGAAATAGCTGCAGTCTGGCTGCTGGGTACCAGTTGAGCTTCTCCCCTCCCTCCGGGTATCCAGACTTGTTGCACAGTGGTGAGTCCACAAGAAACAGCCTTCTATGGAGATAGCTTCACGTGAGACAGCTCATTTAATTAAAGGGGGGGGTGTCGGCAGAGGGAGAATGCGGTATTAATGTCCCTGGAGAGGTGGCCAGGGTCTCTGGGGCAAGGTTTGTGGCCAGGGCCAAGGGTGTTAGAAGATACTTTATTTGCATTCTCAGGGGCTGTGGGGTCTGGAGGTGGGGGTAAGGTTATAAGGCCAAACTAGAGTGAAGCCTGGGACTGGAGAGATGGCTCAATGGGTAAGAGCAGTGGCTGTTCTTGTAGAGGACCTGAGTTCAGTCCCCAGCACCCACATGGTGGCTCACAACCATCTGCAATGGAATCTGATGCCCTCTTTTGGTGTGCATGAAAACAGAGCACTCATATACATAAAATAAATAAATGAAACTTTTTTTAAAAAAGAGTGAAGACTGATAAAGGTCAAGGTAATAAATTCTTCCTAGGGTTGATGGTGGAGCAGCTGACTTTATGGCATCAGGTTGGGAGGTGAGAGGAAGCTAATTCCTGCTGTCCTCATCTGAGTTATCTGGGTTGAAGTTCTCCTCGACCCTTCCTTCTTTAATCCTGGGCCATTACAGGCCCGCACTTTCCTACTAAAGGTTCCATAATAATCAATAGCCTTCACACTGCTAAACACAATTTTCAATTCTAATAATTAGTCTATTATCAGCAAAATTTAAACTTCTTCCTCTAGTATAAACAACGCCCTTCCATTGAGGTCCCAAGACACATTTTCTAGGTTTATGATCTTCTGATTATTCCTTCTCAGTCTTAAAAAATTAGAAATGAGATGTGTCATAAGAGGTTCAATTCTGAATGTTATGTTACTATCTGATTCACAAAAGAACCTCAGAAATTGTCATTCTTAGTTTATTACCTATTCCTCAATACCCAAAAGCATATTTGCCACAGGTCTATCATACACACACAAAGAAATTTTTTCAGGAAATACAAAAGCAATCAAGAAGCAAACTTCTGGTTGTCTTTGTATTATTCAAATGCTGATTTCTATACTGCCAGAGAGATGAGTACAGGTTGGACTTTAGTATTGTTATTTTATGAAACATTACCTGTCTCGGTGTTTTGTAACCTAATTCCCTAACCTTCTGATTGATTTAATGAAGAGCTGACAGCCTATTTGAAAGGAGGAGGAGGAGGAGGAGGAGGAGGAGGAAGAGGAGGAGGAGGAGGAGGAGGCGGCGGCAGCAGCAAAATTCCTTGAGAAATTCTTATAATACAGATAGGAGTAAGTTAAAAAAAATCTTGCAATTAAAATTTCTTCCTTTTGCCTGGAGTGATGGCCCACACCTTTAATCCCAGCACTTGGGAGGCAGAGGCAGGTGGATCTCTGTGAGTTCGAGGCCAGCCTGGTCTACAAAGTGAGTCCAGAACAGCCAAGGCTACACAGAGAAACCCTGTCTTCCTTTTATTCTCATCACTGCTTCCTTCATGACTCTTCTTTTTCCCTATGACTCTTCTTAAACTACTATAATAGTTCAACACTGCACATGAAAACAAAAATAGCAATGGAACAACAACAACAAAAAGGACTGAGGGCTAAGGGTGCAGCTCAGTTGGCAAAGTGCATCAACAGCATACGTGAAGCCCCCTGCACTGCATAAACCTCGGCATACTGATGAATGACTTGTCATCCCAGGACACCAGAAGTAGAAGCAAAAGAATCACAAGTTCAAGGTCACCTTTGGCTATGTAGCCTACTGGAAGCTAGCCTGAGCTACATGAAAATCTAGTCTCAAGAAAAAATATTTAAAAACTGACTATAAAAATCAATGAAGGAGCCTGGAGAGAGGGCTCAGTAGAAGAGAGTTCTTGTTGTTCTGACAGAGCATGTCAGATGGTTTACAACTAACATATTTTGCCAGATATGGTGGCGCACACCTTTAATCCCAGCACTTGGGAGTCAGAGGCTGGAGGATCACTGTGAGTTTGAGGCCAGGACAGCCAAAGCTTCACAGAGAAACCCAGTCTCGAAAACAAAAACAAAAAACAAAACAAACAAACAAACAAACAAAAAACCTACATATTTTCTGGTGTATAAAATGACTGGGCGTAAAAGACAACCCCCAACTTTTCCAGTTAAAATAGAGTTTGGAATATACTCTCCATATAAGACTACCCCTCTTCCAACACACACCCTGTGCAGCATGTGTCTATTTGTAAGCAAGGGACAGACAGCCCGGAGTTTTTTAAATTCCATTAGACAGCCAGTGCCAGCCTACACTGCCCCTTTAGTGCACACTCTACACTCAACCAAATGATGCAGCCCTCAAAGCTGAATGGGCAGGTTCTGGTGGAGAGCCAATACAAACCTGTGAGGTACAGGAAGACGTGTGGAACTTGCTCCTTCTTGCTTCATACTCCCCGCACAGAGCAGAATCAGCCACGGCACCCCCACTATATATGTCAGACATTAAGCAAGAGGAAACAAGCTACAGGTGGCATATAAGACGATCCCCAACTTTTACATGCCAGAAAATACGTTACCTATAATTGACATCCTTTCTGGCACCCATCTCTCTCTCTCTCTCTCTCTCTCTCTCTCTCTCTCTTTTTTTCAAAACAGGGTTTCTCTGTGTAGGCTTGGCCATCCTGGGCTCGCTTTGTAGACCTGCCTGGGCTCAAACTCAAAACAATCTGCCTGCCTCTGTCTCTCTGTTCTAGGATTAAAGGCATGCACCACCGCACCTGGCTAAACTACATTCTTTTTTTTTAGAGCTGAGGACTGAATCCAGGGCCTTGTGCTCACAAGGCAAGCGCTCTACCATTGAGCTAAATCCCCAAGCCCCTAAACTACAGTCTTTAAAAAAAAAAAAGAACAGTAGACAAAATGGCCTGACAACTTGAAATTGATCCTGGAACCCACATGGTGGAAGGAGAGGACAGACTCCCACATGTTACCTTCTGACTTCTTCATATGCACAGTGGAACATGGAGACCCATACACATGATGGATGGATGGATAGATGAATAAATGTGATAAAAGTCAATAGAACAAATGAACTCATTCTATCATTAGTAATAAGTATTAGAAACAAAGTGTGAAATAGTATCTTTCTAAAAAACTAAGATGCTCTTACAAAGCTAAAAATAACTTAGAAAAGTGACCAGTATCATTGACAAAATGAAAAGTAGGGAGCTGGAGAGATGTCTCAGAGGTTAAGAGCACTGGCTGCTCTTCCAGAGGCCCTGAGTTCAATTCCCAGCAACCACATGGTGGCTCACAACCATCTATAATGAGATCTGGTGCCCTCTTCTGGTGTGCAGGCATACATGCAGGTAGAACACTGTATACATAATAAACAAATCTTTTTAAAAAAGGGGCCAGGTGTGGTGGCACACACCTTTAATCCCAGCACTTGGGAGGCAGAGGCAGGTGGACCGCTGTAAGTTCGAGGACAGCCAAGGCTACACAGAGAGACCCTGTCTCAAAAAAAAAAAAAAAAGAAAGAAAGAAAGAAAGAAAGATAGGAAACCACCACGGGTGGTAGCACACACCTTTAATTCCAGGCAGAGGCAGGCCAAGCTCTGTGAGTGTGAGGCCAGCCTGATCTACAAAATGAGTCCATGATAGCCAGGACTACTAAAGAAACCCTGTCTCAAAAAACAAAAAAACAAACCAAAAAGCAAAAAGTAGGATACTTTGTAAGTAGGGGGAAAAAGTGTTTTATCTAAGAAGGCAACTCTTAGGCTGAAGCAATGGCTGCTCAGCAGTTAGGAGTGTACATTGCTACCACAGAGGACCCAAGTTCAGATCCCAGCACCCACAACAGGTAGCTCACAACTATCTGTAAGTCCAGCTCCAAAGGATCTCAGACCCCTAACCTCCAAAGGCAGCTTACTCAAGTGTACTACTAAAACACAGATACAAACACTTAAAAATAGAACTAAACTAAGAATAGTTTTTAGAAAGTAAAAAATGTAAAGCCAACTATTGTTGGGTAAGTACTGAAACTTGTCAATTCAAAACACATTCATGGGAATGAGAAGAAATGAATGTTTGGTGACCTTGAAAGTCAGACACAATTAAGGCAGAAAGAATATATAAGAAGACTTGGACTCTCAACTTGTAGAAGTTTAGGAGCTGTGGTAGACAGCCTCCAAGATGAGCCCAGGAAGCCTGCCTTCAGGCGCTTATGTAGTTTCTTTCCCACAGTGGAATGCTGGCCTCTGTGACCAAAGCTACATCATAAGACAGTACAAGCTCTGCCTCGCTTTCCAGCACTGTCAGCTCTGGCAGGAACTAGTACCACCCGTGAAAAAGTCAGGCGGTCCCAGGTGAAAGGAAACTAGAGTTTCCCACTGAGAGCCACCACCAACTTACCAAAGAAGAGTAAGGCAACAGGGAGCAAACCTCCAGTCCCTGTCAAGAACAAAGCTGAACAGAGACTTCTTGGAGCCTAAGAAGCCCAAAGGCACAGCAGTCAGTCAATCTGCTCCCATTTTTTGACCCATAGACTTGTAATCAATCTCAAATTCCACTCACAAGACTAAGGCTGGTAGCCTAAAATTCAAAATTAGCCTGGACTACAAAGTAAGACTCTCTCAAAATATAAAAAGTAGAGTATTGGTGACTCAAGCTTGTAATCACAGCCCATGAGAGGCTGGAGAAGGAGGACTGCCATGAGTGGCATGCCACCTAGACATAAAAGGATGGGGTTGTTGCTCAGTTGGTACAGTCTCTGCCTTGTATGTAGGAAGTCCTGGGTTCAAACCCCAATACCACCAAGTGATGCATGCACACAGTGTATTCCAGTGCCCAGGAGACAGAGGATCAACAACTTCAAAGTCATGGGGGCTGGTGAGTGGCTCAGCCAGTAAAACACTTGGTTGCACAAGCCTCAGGGCTTGTGTTCAATATTTGGAACCCATGTAATGGTGGAAAGAGAGAAGCAACTCTAAAACATAGTCTGACCTCCATGAGAACATGACCCCATCCTTACACAATAAGAATAAATTTAAGGAGCTGGAGAGATGGCTCAGAGGTTAAGAGTACTGTCTGTTCTCCCAAAGGTCCTGAGTTCAATTCCCAGCAACCACATGGTGGCTCACAACCATTTATTATGAGATCTAGCCTCTTCTGACTTGCAAGCATACAAGCAGTCAAAATGCTGTATACATGATAAATAAATAAATCTTAAAAAGAAAAGAATAAGCCGGGCGTGGTGGCGCACGCCTTTAATCCCAGCACTTGGGAGGCAGAGGCAGGCGGATCGCTGTGAGTTCGAGGCCAGCCTGGACTACAAAGTGAGTCCAGGACAGTCAAGGCTACACAGAGAAACCCTGTCTCGAAAAAAAAAAAAAAAAAAAAAAAAAAGAATAAATTTAAAAGTTGAAGGTCATTCTTTACTATGTAGAGAGTGCAAAGTCCACCTGTAGCACATGATACTCTGTAAAAATAAGGAGCCAAAGCTACTTTCACAGCTGCCCTCTTAGGCTATGAATTCCCAAGTTCACAAAGTCTCACTCTGGTCTGTCATAGACTTAAATGTTTATCTACCAGCCAGGCATGGTAGCGCACACCTTTAATTCCAGCATTCAGGAGGCAGAGGCAGGCAGATCTCAGAGTTCAAGGCAGCCTGCCTGGTTTACAAAGAGAGTCCAGGACAGCCAGGGCTGTTACACAGAGAAACCCTGTCTTGAAAAACCAAAAAAATTTACCTAGCTCTTACAAACATCTTAGTCTACAAAGTTCTCCCTAGAAAGGTTTTCTGAATCAACCAATATGATGACTTTAAGTTGAGGTTTTTCTTCTTCTTCTCCTTCTCCTTCTTCTTCTGGGGGGGTTTCAAGACAGGGTCTCTCTGTGTAGCCTTGGCTGTCCTAGACTCGCTTTGTCGACCAGGCTGGCCTCAACAGTGATCCACCTGCCTCTGCCTCCCAAGTGCTGGGATTAAAGGCATGCACCACCATGCCTGGCCAAGTTGAGGTTTTTCTAAAAGACAAAGCTGAGGTAATGTTGGGAACCCATAACGAATGGCATTTCATGATTTCTATAAGCCAAGCCCAGTTCAAGCAGAGACAAGACCCCTAAGAATATATTCCCAATTTACAGATGAGAAAACTAAGGCATAAACAGGTTAAACAATTTGGCCAAGATCACACTGCCAATATATGAAACGCCCAATGTCTCTAACTCTAAAGCAGTTAACGTCTATAAAGTGAACTTTTCCTGTTATCAAGACTGTGTCATAGGTCTTTCTCCTTAATTACACTAATGACTAAGAAGCAAACTAGTCACCTAAATGTAGAATAGCAGATAAAGGTACTTGCTGTCAACCCCAACAACCTGAGTTTGATCCCCAAAACTCACAGGGTTTTAAGAGAGACCCTACTCCTACAAGCTGTCTTCTGACCTCCACACATGCACTGTAGCACACATGACCGGCCAATACACACACACACACACACACACACACACACACACACACA
>OU015742.1:79548317-79558975 GCA_907169655.1 Acomys percivali
TTTTGTTGGGTGGTGGTGGCGACACATATCTTTAATCCCAAAGACGCAGAGGCAGGAAGATCCCTGTGAGTTCAAGGCCAGTGTGGTCTACAGAGTGAGTTCCAAGGCAGCTAGGGATACACAGTGAAACCTTGTCTCAAAAGACAAAAAAAAAAAAAAAGTTTTCTTTCATAAAATGTAAAACCGAAGTGGGCTGGAGAGATGGTTCAGCAATTAAGAGTACTGACTGCTCTTCCAGAGGACCCAGGTTCAATCCCCAGCACCCAGCTCACAACTGTCTGTATTGATACCCTCACACAGACATACATGCAGTCCAAACATCAATGTATATAACATAAAAATAAATTGTTTTTTAAAAAATGTGAAGCCCAATAAAACCATATCTATTTCCTTAGAAAGCAAGCTTCTCATGGGCCTGAAGGACAGTTTAGTGGAAAACCCACATGCTGGGCTCAATCATGAGAAACTGAGTTCAAACACACGCCCCCATGGAAAAAGCCAAGCATGACACATGCCGAACTCCAGTATGGTGAGGAGCACAGGCAAGAGGACTGCCAGGGCAGCCAGCCCAGCTCTGTCAGGGACTCAGGCAGGGCATACGGTGCAGAGTGATACGACACCTCATGTCCCTCTTCTATTCTAATCCATACATGTGTGCATTTGCCATACACATATACACCTAAAACAAAAACAAAAACCAGAAAGCAAGTAAGCCACTGTTAGCCTTTCTGTAGGGACTAAGCTCAATATACAAGAGTTCTTACTATAAACAGTAGGGTATGAAAATGCTTCTCTTTTCTGGAATAGAAAAATGTATCTAAATATTATGGTACAGTTTCTAGATGTGGAGAGAAATTGCAGGTTTCTTCCTAGCAGATACTGCTTTTTCTTCTTTCTAGTCTCTCTTCCTTTCTTCTCTTGGGGAGTCTCATGTAGACCCACGGGGCTCAAACTTGCTACTTAACTAAAGCAGCTAAAGTTAACTACTAAACTAAAAACAACCATGAATTTCTGATCTCCTGAGTGGGATCACTCTGCCATGCTTGTGGGCTGAACTGAAGGCTTTGTGAATACTGGGTGGTCCTCCATTTAGACCCCCAGACCCATGTCACTGTTCTCTTAATACAGCCCAGGTTGATACTCAGCAGCATGGTACCTGGAATATATTCAGTTATGCTAAAGAAACCAGGAAATACGAGATAAACATTTTATATTTCAATGCCATGCAAGCTTTTTTACTGAAGTTTGACTGCTCAAAAGTAGCTTTGTTTTCCTGACAAAAAGCCAAAAAAACCCAAAACCTCACAAATCCTTAAAGCAGGAGGAATTTTCTATTTGAGTAGCCCTTGGGACCTAACACAGCAGCAGCTCAATAAACACTAAGTGTTATCAATTTAAGCCAGTATTGTATCCACTGGCAGGTAAAGGCAGGAGGCTCAAGAGTGCAGGACCAGCGTCAGCTACATAGCAACTTAAGAGGCCAGCCTGCGGTACATGAGACCCAGTTTCAAAAAAATAAACAAACCCACATTTCTATGCTTTGTTTCCTTCAAGTCTTTGTGCCAAAGTTTAAAGCAGAAGGTAAGAGAACATGCTCCCCTTTAAAAGACAGGGTGTCTCTAATATGTAGAACAGACCAGGCTGACCTCAAACTCAGAGATATCCACTGGCCTCTACCTCCGAGTGTTGGAATTAAGGCTGGCTCTGGCTTCTCACCTGTAAAACTGTGACTATTATATGGTGATGTTAGCAAAGCCTTAAGAGGCTGGGCACTGGTGGCACATACCTTTAATCCCAGCACTCAGGAGGCAGAGGCAGGGGGATCTCTTGAGTTCAAGGCGAGCCTAGTTTACATAGTGAGTTCTAGGACAGCCAAGGCTACACAGAGAAACCCTGTCTCAAAAAACCAAAAGAAAGAAAGAAAGAAAAAAAGAAAAGAAAGACCAAAGCCCTAAGAAAGCAGTGACCTGACACATAGAACATAGAGCATAATCAGTGAACAAGAAGACATCTGAGGGGCTGGAGAGATGGCTCAGGAGTTGGGGATATTTACTACTCTTCCAGAGGACTGGGGTTCAAATCCCAGTACCCACACAGCAGCTGACAGTATTTAACTCCCAGATCTAACACTCTCACATAGACATACATACAGGCAAAACACCCATGCACTTAAAATAAAGGTAAATAAATTAAAAAAAAAAAAAGGCATCTGAGACGTCCCGGGGTTGCGGTGGGCAGCCTTGGAATCCCAGCACTTAGGACGCTCAAACTTAAAGGTCCTCTTTAGCCACACAGTGAGCTCAAGACCAGGAGTAGCTGCCCTGTCTTTTCATTTTTGGGGCTATGGAGAACATTATAAGATCCTGAGAGATTTAAGTCAACCGTGGAAGATTATAGAATTAAAAAAACTACAACACAAATATTCCAGTTGTCTTTCCCAGAAGAACTGCTTTGTGAGCTGGGGTAAAATGGATACTCTGAGGAACATTTAAAGGTATTTGGAAACAGAAAGTCTTTTCCAGTACATTTCTTTCTGGGAGACTACTTTTTCTGGTAAGATAGACGATCATTGAAGGAATACTAGCCAGTTTCTTCTTTATTGCAGACAGCACCTTCTTTTTCTCCCTTTTAAAAATCTATATACTTCATTTTCATGCCTTGTAACAATCTGAAACAACTTCTTTGCAACCTCATGTAACTATTCTCCCTCTTATCATTTCTGTTCTATTATCCTTCACAAATCACATCATCATCTCCTTCCTTTTTCTCCATAACTATCAAAAAGAGCACATTTAGGGCTAGAAAGGACTCAGTGGTTAAGATAGGGCCAAACTCACAACTGTCTATAACTCTAGCTCTGGAGGAATCTGACACTCTTACACAGATATACATGCAGGAAAAACATCAGAGCACATATAATAAAAACAAAAACAAACCAATACATTTAAGTTAGCATTTCATTACAGCAAATGAGACTCCTTCACTTAAACCACCCAAGCCTTGTTCTATCTTAAGTATTTACAGGGAGATTAGTTAACACAAACTAAATCTAAAGGTCACACAGATGATAGCATAATAAACATTAATGTTCACAGTGGAGATAAGTGTGACTGAGTATGTCAAAAGAGATGGTGATTGAAAACTAAAAGTCTCAAGGTAACAGTCAGGCACTAATCCCTCAGGGATGGATTGTTTTTTTTCCTTTCTTTTTTTTTCCCCCCTTTTCCTTTTTCGTGTGTGTGTGTGTGTGTGTGTGTGTATGTATGTATGTGTCTGTGTGTGCTTAAGAGAAGCCCTCAGCCAGGTGTGTGTGTGTGTGTGTGTGTGTGTGTGTGTGTGTGTGTGTGTGTGGTGTTTAAGAGAAGACCTCAGCCAGGTGGGGTGTGTGTGTGCGCGTGTACGTATTTGTCCGTGTTCACTCTTGCATGCCTGTGTTGCTATGTGTGTGTGTGCATGTGTGTGGGGTGGTATTTATGATATATGTACTTTGTGTATATGAGTAAGAAGCCAGAGGCATACAGATATAGCTTACTTGCTTGTTCTTTCTCTGTATGCCTGGGGGTAATTTTTTTAGATTTTAAAACCCCAGAACAGGCAAGCTGCAAATCTCAGCAGCTGTCAAGAGAAGGAAAATGACAAGGAAGAAGAGAAAAGGCCATGCCATTTAAACCACACGTTCAGCAATGGAGGCTAGCCATGGAGTGGATGAGCAGCAGCACGGCTAAAAGCAGGAGGGGTCTAACTTCACAGGAGAAAGAACAACCAAGTCGAGAACCAGGGAAAGCATGCTTTGGGAAGAGACAGGAGAAAAGGTAAGGAAGGGCTGAGAGAAGAGCGCACATTTAGCACACGCACGTGGCTGTGGCTCCATACGCAACGGCCCAGGTCTTGGCTCAGCTTTACACCTTATTTCTTGAGACGGTCTCTCACTGATCACTGGCTCTTCTGGGTGGCTGGCGAAAGAGCTTCAGAGCTTTGCCTGTCTCTGCTCCGCACTCCCCACTGTGCCACTCTGCCTAGCTCCTTAGGGAGGTTTTGGGGGTGTAAACTCAGGTCCATGTGTTTGTACAACACTATACCAAGCAAGTCATTTCTACAGACCAAATTTTACTCTTTTTGTGGATCTCAAGTCCCTTATTTCTGAGTTCTGCAGAGGCTAACAGGAGAAAAAGTCTCACCAACTAGCCCAGGCTAACCTCAAATCACAAGTTTCCTACTTCAGTCTTACAAGAGCTGGGATTACCATTATTAGCTACTATGTCCAATGAGTTTTCAAATTTTATTCATCCTTTAACTCTTGAGTTTGTATCCTTTGATCAACATCTCCACATTTTCTATACTCAACTCTTGGTTGCACCCTTCTCTCCATTTCTAAGAGTGACTCTTCTTTATTCTCTATATAAGTGAGACCTTATACCTATTCGAGTATTAATTTACCTGACATATGTCTTTCAGGTTCAGCTATGCTATCCTAAATGGGCAGATTTCCTTCTTTTTTAAGGTCAAGTAGTACTTCCTATTACATATATACATAATTATGTATATTACATATAAAACATATACATGTATATATGTATAAAATATATACTTTACATTTACCCATTTATAGTTATTAACAGACATGCCTGTGTTTTTATTATCTTGGCTATTGTAAACACTATAGCAAACCTAGAGCACTGCAGGTATTTCTCAGAGGTACTGACTATAATTCCTTTGGACATAAACACCAAAATTCTCTCTTCAGTTTCCTTATCTAATAGTTCGCCTTCCCCTGAGCTACTTTTTTGTTTTGTTTTGTTTTTGAGACAGTTTATCTGTGTAGCCCTGGCTGTCCTAGACTCGATTTGTAGACCAGGCTGGCCTCGAACTCACAGTGATCCACCTGCCTCTGCCTCCCAAGTGCTGGGATTAAAGGCGTACACCACTACGCCCAGCTTTTTGTTTTATTTCTTATTTCACACACACTGTAATCTTTGTCTACTCTGTTTTGTTTGTTTGTTTTTGTGGGGAGGGTTATTTTCTTTGTTTGTTTGCTTCTTCGTTTTTCAAGACAAGGTTTCTCTGTGTAGCCTTGGCTGTCCTGGACTTGCTTTGTAGATCAGGCTGGCCTGGAACTCACAGCAATCCACCTGTCTCTGCCTCCCTGAGTGTTGGGATTATAAGTGTGCGCCATCATGTCCAAATTTTTCTTTTTCTTTTTTTTTTTTTTTAAGCAAACAGGGTCTCACTATGTTGCACTGGCTGACCTGGAGCTTGCTATGTAGACCAGGCTGGCCTTGAACTCACAGAAATCTACTCACTTCTCTGCCTCTGTCTCCTGAGTACTGGGATTAAAGGTGTGTGTCACATCCCCCAGCTCTACTCCTTCTTGACCTATTATAGTAACCCATCTTATAATGTTTTCCTTATAATACTAGTACCAATTTCTCCTATCTTAAAGATCTAGATGTCTTTTCTTTTTTGTTTTGTTTTGTTTTGTTTTTCAAAATAGAGTTTCTCTGTATAGCACTGCCTGTCCTGGAACTCACTATGTAGACCATGCTAGCCTCACACTCAGATATCTGCCTGCTTCTGGCTCTGCCTCCTGAGTGCTGGGATTAAAGGCATGGACTACCACGGCCCAGCTTAGATGTCTTATGCTATGAATTACATTTTCTTTTCTTTCTTTTTTTTTTCCCCCCGACAGGATCTCATGTATGCTAGGATGGGCTCCAAAATCACGATGTAGTCAAATACAACCTTGCCCTGCTGATGGTCATGGGATCACAGGTTTGTGCCACTATACCCAATTAATCCAGTGGACTGCACTTGCAGCTTCATCCATGCCAGACAGGCAACTGAACTACATCCTCAGCCTCGTATTTTCATTTCTGAAGATTTAATGGGTAGTGTTTTATTTGGTCCTCACAATAATCCCAGGAAGGTAGAAAAGAATACAGATATATATAGAAGATAGATAGAAGCCAGGTGGTGGTGGCGCACGCCTTTAATCCCAGTACTCGGGAGGCAGAGGCAGGCGGATCACTGAAAGTTCGAGGCCAGCCTGGTCTACAAAGTGAGTCCAGGACAGCCAAGGCTGCACAGAGAAACCCAGTCTCAAAAAACAAACAAACAAACAAATGAAGGTAGATAGAATATATCTATATGGAAGATAGATAACCTGAGGCCAATAGGACTAAGAAAGTTGACAAAGTTACATAGACTGCCAATTAAAATAAAATCAGGTCTCAGATCTTTTCTTTCTATTTTTTTGCACGTTAGTATGCTCCTCCATTTTCCCCCCTGACCCAAGACAGGGTTCTGTGGTGCCCTGGCCATCCTAAAACTCACTCTGTAGAACAGCTGGCCTCTAATTCAGAGATTTACCTGCCTCTGTCTCCCAAGTGCTCAGATTAAAGGCATGCATAGCTGCTGGGCAATTCCTCTACTTCTTAACCATGACACACATCTGTCTGGACATGTGTAAGAAGGTGAATACCTATAACACAGCACAAGTAGAAAAAGCCAACTGCTGTAACTACTAACACTCTGCCACCCAGCTCTCCACAGCAGGTGGCCAGGACTAGCCCTCTGCTCCATACTGCCCCCAAATGTCTCTCACAGGAATGTCGCCACACCTGAAGTTCTCAATGGTTGAGTCACTTCTTTGGGTTAAGGCGTTGTTTCCAGAAGGCCACTGTGAAATGCATGTTACCTGAAAGAGAAGAAGGCTCTGTTAACAAAGTACTCTAACTAAACAGAGATACATGATGACCTTCGGACTCCCACAAACTGGGTCTTTATTACCCCAGCATAAAACCTTCAAAAAGAATAGGTAAGATAAAAGGGCAACTTACACAGTAAGGGATAACATCCACTTGGATATGATGGACATTTGCAAATCAGGATGGCCATGTGCACACATATTCTCCTATAAAGATCACAGACACGCCTAGGGACAGGAGGAAGGTTTGGGGGAGCACGCCAAAGATCTGAGTATCATTAGTTTTAAACAGCAGCAAAAGAGCTGAGCTGGCAGCCACTTTCCAACAATGCTGCACTACCAGACTGGAGGGGAACAGGGCTCAGACAGCTTCTGGCTAGAGCTGCTACTCATGAGAACAGTTACAACCTAGTATTTGGAGATGAGGCAAACCTCTCAAACAGGGAAGGCTACAATTCTACTCTCTGAGTCCCCTTACTGATCTATATTCAACCAAAATCAGTATCATTTACAGCACAAAAATTAGCATGTCTTTACTGAATGCTTATTATGAACCCATAATTTGGCTAAGCACTATAAATACAGAAAGAAACAACAAACTTAAATACTTTTCCTTAGTTCTTATAATGAAAGCAATCCCCAAAGAAGAGAGGTATATCACAAGAAAGGAAAGGGTGCCTGGAGACTTGCTGCTTCCTATCAGCACCTAGCTCAATTTCCTGAGTCACAAGAAGTAAACTAAACTCAATTCTAGGTTTACTTCTTCATTAACCTCCTATCCAAACAATAAACAGGCACAGGTTAGGACTTTTATCTGACACCAGATGCTCTTAGCAGCATACATTCACAGCAGTAACGTGGAGAACACCAGAGTTCTAACACTTGTTTCTAGTTCCAGCTCTAAACCAGCTTTAGGTAAAACATTTATCTTTTGCTGGGTGGTGGTAGTGCACAACTTTAATCCCAGCACTTGGAAAGCAGAGGCAAGTAGATCTCTGTGAGTTCAAGGCCAGCCTGGTCTACAAAGCGAGTCTAGGACAGCCAAGGCTACACAGAGAAACCCTGTCTCAGAAAACCTAAAAAAAAGAAAAGAAAAAAAAGTATATACTTTTTCTTCTTTTTTTGAGACAGGTCTCACTGTGTATATCTGGCTGGCCTGAAACTAGCCATGCAGGCCAGGCAGATGAATTTTTGTGAGTTCAAGACCAGCCTGGTCTACATACTGATACCATGTCTTCAAAAACAAAAACAGAAAGCTAAGAGACTGGGCCAGTGTAAGTATAGTATGTATGTGGCATGTGAATGCGCGCACACACACACACACACACACACACACACACACACACACACACACAAATTTAAGCATGCACTGCCCACTAGATAGCTGTTCACTAAAGGTATCACACATCAATCATACTTCCTCAGAGAACTAACACAACCAGAATCCAGTTTTGTTTTTTGTTTTTTTCCTTCTGTTGTTGTTGTTGTCTTGGGGGGTGTGGGAGTAAATCTCACACTGAAGCAGACTGGCCTGGATTTCACTATGTGGTCCACGCTGTCAATGCTTCCGACTTAGACTCCTGATTGCTGGGATTAGAGGCATGAGCTACAATCCTCCCTGGCAGTACAGTACGCACAGAAGCTATTTCTAATCAAAGTTAGCCTACAACCTAAACACATTTGCCACTATAAAGCAAACAATCTCTTCCAACTGTAAAGCTCAAGTACCAACTTTCTGAGGCTAAAAAAAAAAAAAAATACACTGACCAAACGTGGATAAATGTGTTGATAGTAATAAATTATAGAACGCAGCACTTGTCCAAACTGCATCTGATCTGATTCTAATTTCTCAAAGATGTTAATGAACATATTACAAGAGAAAAGGAACCCTTAAACCAGACTAGCCCTAAATAATCCTCATCCAAAAACATGGCAACACTATTGCATTAGCAAAAAGAGACACCCAACCCCTTAATTAGCCCTACCTCCAAGGCAAGCCTTTGTCACTTACAAGGGAGGCTGTGCCACAGCCACTTTCACCCTTTCACTTTTATCACTAGAGCCATCTTTCAGAACAAACTCCAACTTCCTTTCCCAAAAACCTTTATCTATAACAACATAAAATTCAAAACCGCAGCTGGGCGTGGTGGCGCACGCCTTTAATCCCAGCACTCGGGAGGCAGAGGCAGGCGGATCACTGTGAGTCTGAGGCCAGCCTGGTCTACAAAGCAAGTCCAGGACAGCCAAGGCTACACAGAGAAACCCTGTTTCTAAAAACCAAAAAAAAAAGACTTAGAACTTTACTAGAATTGGCTCCTTTTACCTTTCTGGCCTTGAGTCCCATAGTGGTCTCTTCCACTCTGCTTCCTGCTCACTCAACTCCTTTTCTCCCACACTCCTCCTGGAGACACTAAGCTATTTCCTTTCCTCGCTGCCTTCCTTCCCTTTCCTATCCTCTGCTGCATCCCTACCCATCCTCCAGACTAGTGGTTCTCAGCCTGCAACCCTTTAATACAGTTCCTCATCTTGTGGTGACCCCAACCATGAAATTATTTTTGTTGCTACTTCATAACTGTAAATTTCCTGCTGTTATGAACTGTAAATATTTTGGGGGATAGAGAGTTGCCAAAGGGATTTCAACCAAGTTGGAAAAACCACTGCTCTAGAACTTCAGTTTTGAGACAGGGTCTCCCTGTAGCTCTGGCTGATTTGGAAGCTATGCTAATAGATCTTGAGATCCTACACAACTAAACGTGGCCCTCATAACCAGGCCTTGCCACTTCTTTCAGCCACTCCCACACCAGCCACTGCCACTCCTCTCTCAAGGCTTTTTGAGCTGTCTCTGGTACAGCCATACTATTGTTTGTCTCCGTGGTTCCCAAGACCATCCCAACTACCTGAGGCATATTTTTAAATAAATTGATAGAACCAATCTAGAGCTAATCAATCTCAAAAGTGAGACCTGAAAACATCTACTTTTTTAAATAAATGGTCTCAAGCAGTCCGGGCTGGCCTTACCTCCCAACGCTGCTGAGAGTTAAACTCTGAGCCCTGCATATGATAAGCAAGCAGTCTACCAACTAAGCGGCACACTCTACCTTTAAAAATCTCGCCGGTCCAGCAAAATAACTCAGCGAGTAAAGGTACCTGCCATGCAAGCCTGGTGGCCTGAGTTTGAACCCTGGGACCCACAGGAAAGAAGAAACACTTTTGAGAGTTATCTTCTAACCTCCAACTCAAGTCATGGCTCACACACACAAATAACAAATCTAGAAATTTCTCCTGAGCCCATCCTGGTGGCATGTACATATATGTAATCCCAGCACTCAGGAGGCAGAGGCAGGGATATGGAATGAAGTTCAATGCCAGCCTAAGTTTACACGGTATGGTCTAGGCCAGTCCAGCTATAAGCAGTATCGTATCTCAAAACAAAAACAAAAAGTAAAGGCTCTTGTAATGATGCTAATGACCAAATTTTGAGACCATGGGTCATTCTGGCTCTTTTTTTTTTTTTCAGTCTGTCTCTTAATGAATGAATATAAAGCTATTTTTAAAAGAATGTAGTTTATTTACACTAGAATAGAATAAAAAAAGTATTAGGCAGGTGCTTTTGGTTTCATATTATATCCTGTCGACAGCAATTCTAAAGTCTGAGTTCCTGAACTCACACAAAGTACATTCATCGCTCAAAAGATAATTTCATCTTTTCTAAACCTAAAAAATTAAGCCTTAAGTAAACCTGTGATGCTCACGGCTGAATCTCATCAATTTTACACCCCCACCTCCACCCAAAAAAAAAAAAACCCTTTATTTCAGATGAGAACCAAGCCCTCTAAGACACACCAACCTTAAGAACACAATGATGGGTGGCTAGAGTGTGTTCTCTAACTTTGAAGAAGAAGAAGAGAAAGAAGAAGAAGAAGAAGAAGAAGAAGAAGAAGAAGAAGAAGAAGAA
>OU015742.1:79558985-79576962 GCA_907169655.1 Acomys percivali
AAGAAGAAGAAGAAGAAGAAGAAGAAGAAGAAGAAGAAGAAGAAGAAGAAGAAGAACTACTACTCACTTTTTTCTCCTCACCCTTCCCTTCAGAACAAGTTCAATGGGGCTGCTAATGAGGAGCAGAAAATTCAACAAGATCAGGATTCTAACACACCCAAGAAAACAAGTGACTAGGGAACCTTGAATTTCGGGTACTTTGCAAAGTTCACCTGGTCACGTCTCTGACTTTAGGCCCAATGCCTACTTAGGGTGTACAAATATATATATTTTCCCCCTCCCCTCTTTTGAAGTTGCAGCCTGGAACCATGTATTAAAACTCGAGTCTTATTCTTAAAAGTCATGCCCTCATTAGGTTTCTACCTTTCAGATACGCTCACCTCTACTTTTTTTCTTGGCTAAAGAAAAGTCCACTCTTGTTAGGAAGGACTGTGACAGCTCCACGTCTTCAAAAGTCGGCGGCGCCGGCCTGGGCCGGGACCACCATGAGTGGGGGACAATAGAGGGAGGAGGGGAGCGCAAGACGGAAGGGGAGGCAGCCACAGGGAAGGTCCTCCGCGAGCGGGAGCTTGCAAAAGTCTCGGGAGAGCCTGCCAGGTGGCAGGTGGGCCAGGCCGCCGCCCCTCGAAGGGCCACGTAGCGAGGGAGGGCCGCTGCCACCGGGCCCCGCGCGTAGGCCGGACCGCCGGAGAGGAGCCCCCGGGCGCGGCAGCAGGGCGCGGGGCTGGACCCTGCCCACGTCCGCCGCGGCTCGGCTCCCTCCCAACTTAGGGCTCGCGGAGCCACAGGCTCGGGGCGCCCTAGGCCAGGCACTAGCAGTTCGGCTCGTCCCGCTGACCCACCCGCCGCCCGGCTCGGGCCACCAGCCGTCTCTCCCGGCGCCCCCCATGGACGTCGGCTGCGGGAAGAGCAGCACCGGCTCTAGGTCCCGACTCCCGCGCCGCACTCCTCTACCCCTCGCATTCCTCATGCCTTTTCATCCAAGCTCCCTCGTAAGCACAGAAATGACCCCAGTCCGCCCGCGGGTGCTTACCGGGACTCGGGGCGGCAGCGACTTCTCAGTCCCTCCACTAAGATGGCAGCCGGTCCCGAGCCCCGACTACAGCGACTGGAGAGAGTTCGCACCCAGTGCGCAGGCGCGTCCCCTTAGGCCCACTCGGGACTACATGCCCCAGCAGGCCTTGCGCTCCAGCCTGGTAAATCATTTTTCCTCACTTCCAGGTAAACTGGACCTACCTAGCCTCGCGCTCTACAGCTCCAAGGGTTTTTTTGTTTTTGTTTTTCCTTCTTTTTCTTTCGTTCTTCCTTCTTTCCTTTTATTTTAAAACCCCCTCCCCCGCCAGAACCTCTAAAGACTATTACCAAACTCTAGTGTTCCTCAGAATCACTTGAACAGCTTTTAAAAGCACGCTGCTGAGCTTCACCGCCAGTTTCTGACTCAGTAGATCTGGGATGGGGTGGGGGTCGGGTAGGGAGTTGTAATCTGCATTTTAAAAAAGTTCTCCTGTGATACTACTGACAGCAGGAATCACAATTTGAGAATCACTGTGCCTGTTCAATCCTTCTGGAGTTAAAACTGTTTGGATTCAAATTCTCCCTTCTCCACCTTCTGACAGGGAGTTCTTAGGAGTATGACAGCTTGCCGGTGCCAACGCGGCAGGAGTTCTAAAAACTGAAAAACATACTTCTCAATCCTTACAACAAAACTATGAAGAAAATGCCGTCACCTTCTTCAGTTGCTTAAATAAGGCAGCATGTAGGGTTTCTTTTTTTTTTTAATATATTTTATTAATTTGTTCATATTACATCTCAATTGTTATCCCATCTCTTGTATCCTGCCATTCCTCCCTCCCATTTTCCCCTTACTCCCCTCCCCTATGACTGTGACTGAGGGGGACCTCCTCCCCCTGTATATGTTCATAGGGTATCAAGTCTCTTCTTGGTGCATGTAGGATTTCTTAACCCAGGCAATTGCACCTAATCCTGTCCTCAACCTCCCTCACAGAAGTGTTTGTGAGAGTTGATAGAGTGCAGTACTAAGAATCAGAGGCGCCACTCAAGCACTTGATAGCGACCATTTCCGTTGTCATGCATCCTGTTTCCATGCGAGGAAACCATCTAGAAACGCCACTTACAGTTTTTCAAATACCCTGAAACTACCATGTTGTGTATTATGTGCTAGGAGAGTTTATTAAAAAATAAAGATCCAGGGCTGGGAAGATGGCTCAGTGGGTAAGAGCATTTACCATGCAAACACAAGGATCTGATCTTGAATCTCCAGCATCCATGTTAAAAATAAAAAAAAAAAAAAAAGCTGGCATTGACCCTAGTGTGTTGGGGGAGGAGGGCAGAGATAGGAGTTCCCTAGTCAACCAGCCTGGACACAGCTTCAGGTTCAGTTAGAAGACAGACAAGTGCATCTCTGTGAGTTCGAGGTTAGCCAGATTGAGATGGAGTTCTAGGCCAGTTGAGGTTACATGGGGCAGATGGGTGGGGGGCACTGGGGTTTTGTTTGTTTGTTTTAAGTTTTTGGGTTTTTTGTTTGTTTGTTTGTTTGTTTGTTGTTTGAGGCAGCGTTTCTTGTGTACCTTGGCTGTCCTGGATTCGCTTTGTAGACCAGGCTGGTCTCGAACTCACAGAAATCTGCCTGTCTCTGCCTCCCAAGTGCTGGGATTAAAGGCGTGTGTTTTGTTTTAAGTATTTAAAAGTTCTTCTGCTGGGGCTGGAGAAATGGCTCAGAGGTTAAGGGCACCAACTGCTCCTCCAGCGGGTCCTAAGTTCAATTCCCAGGAACCACATGGTGGCTCACAACCATCTATATAATGTGATCTGACGCCCTCTTCTGGCCTGCAGGTGTACATGCAGGCAGAGCACTGTATACATAATAAATAAATAATAAATCTTTAAAAAAAATAATAAATAAATAAAAGTTCTTCTGCACTTCCAACCAATGCTTCTCCTGTTAGGAATTATGCTGTAAGGGCTTGGGATGTAGCTCACTGGCAAAACACTTGCCTGGCATCGATGAGGTCCAAGACTTTATGCCCAGTATTGAGAGGATGGTGTGCTGTTCTAGGGGAATCTGGGTTTTTTTATACAGGCATCTCAGATGATTCTTGTCACCAGGCATACTATGAGATAATTTAATAAAATACTATAAATATATTTTATTATTTTATACAGAGAAGAAAGCTGAGTATTAAAGGGTATTACTAATTGACCCAAGATCACTAAGGCAGGAACCAAGGTTCCAAGCCAAGTCATCTAGTTCCAGACCGTCTGTATCTACAGTTTTCCTTTGTTTGGGAGACAATGTCTCACTATGTAGCTCAAGCTGGCCTCGAACTCAGGACTCTTCACCCTCAACCTTCCCAGTTCTGAGACCACAAGCATGCATAACCACACTCAGCTTGTCTACATGGGTTATTTTCATTCTGTTAGTGTGGCGATCAGAGGACACCAGGAACTAGTTCTCTCCTCCCACGGTGGGATCCAGGTATCAAGCAACGATTGAACTCAAGTGGTCAGATTTATAGGTTGCTTGGCCAGCCCCACAGTTTTAAAATCCTATGATCATAGGTAAAACTAAGGTGTCGGAAGTCCAAAACGGCACTCCAAGCCCCCACCAACCCCAGAATGTCTTTTTAGAAAATTATTGTTCTGGGGATTTGATGTAGAATTTGGTCATGCTGTGTGTGTGTGACGTATACTCAACGCCTAGAAGTTCTTAGAGCGAGTTTTAGGATGAGGCCAAGAATGGGCTTTTCTAACACATTTCCAGGTGATGCCGATGCCTAGAAGTCACATTTTGTGACCCATTGAGCTGTGCTGCCTTGTCCTTACCATCAGGGAATTAGCAAGTCCAAAATGTGGACTTCAGAGAAATATGGATTTAAAAATCCAGTCCTTCTCCCAACAACTTGCTGTTACTGACCCCATGCTCAAGTGCTTGCCACTGATTGTCAGCTCTCCTCTAGCGGGAGGAAATTGGGTGAAAATAAAACCAGTTTTATTCAGAGACTCACATCCAGAGGAGATGGAGCCCATTGCACTTGGCATTCACCTCTGCCTTCTGAACCCCCTCTGCATCTGACTTGGGACCTATTGCATCAAAGCCCCATCTCAGAAAACTTGGGGGCACAAAGTTTGTGTGCCTATCTGTCTGTCTATCTGTCTGTCTGTGGATATATGTGTGTGTGTGTGTGTGTGTGTGTGTGTGTATGTTTGTGTGTGTTTATGTGTATGTGTGTCTGTGTCTGTTTGTATGTGTGTCTGTGTATATGTGTTTGATCTGTGTGTATGTGTATATGTTTGTGTGTCTTTGTGTGTGTCTGTCTGTGTGTGTCTGTCTGTGTGTCTGAGGGGCGAGAGGTCAGAGGTGAAGGCCAAGTGTCTTCCTCAATCACTAATTTTTAAGTCAGAGTCCTTTACTAAGCCAGACACTCACCAATTCAGCTAGTCTGGCTGGCCGGCAAACCCCAGGGATCCTCCCCAGTGCTGGGATTACAGGTATGTGCCACCAAGCCCAGCTTTTTACATGGGCACTGAGAATCATGAGCTCATCCTTATGCAGTAAGCTGTCTCTCCAGCCCAATGAAGGGCTTTTAAAGGAAGGGGAAGGTGGCAATGGGCAAACATCCTAGAACAAGTAATACTCCTTTTCTACAAGTTGACCATCATAGCAACTTACATGTTTTGTGTTATCCGATGCCTGGAATCAAAGACCATGGAATGGCTGCACATATTCTGATGTTTCTATGAAAGTCAGGGTTCTGTAAATCGAACCTGAGATTGCTTAACAGTCATCATCCTAATCACCTAAGTAAAAAAAAAAAAAAAAAAAAAAAAAAAAAATTGTTTCTGAGAATTTAGAACAAGAATTTAGAATACCCAGCAAAGGGAGAGGAACAAAAAGTAACTTGGCCAAGGGAAACAGTCACATGAGCAGCCGATGCTCCCCTGCTCTCTAAGTCTCATACACTGTCATCTGAGCCTCAACAAGCTAGGCTAGCCATATCCACGCCCAAAAGCCAACTGACAGCAGAGCAGTATCAACAAGGAGGAAAGGGAGATCTGCTGCAAGATGAACAAATCGAGAGGAACAGCAAAGAGGGCCAGTGAGCCCCTCCAGTCCAACTTGAGGGTCCTGCCATGAGCCTTACGTTTAGAGGGCAAGGAGTACGCGTTACTAACTAATCATAGTGAGGTGAGCTCTTGCCCCGTGGCCATTGTCTGGGCTCCGGTCTCTTGAAAGGCAGTCTGGTAAGTTGTCAGAATTATATGAAGTCTTTTTGCCAGGCAAGTTCTCTTTCTAGGGACTCCTGGGAAGTTTCTAATTTCTTGGGTTCCCTTGTCCCAGTAGTTCACTAGCTGGAGGGAGGGGGTACAAGTGTCTCTTTTGATGCCTTAATTCCTGCCAAGATGGTTACAAGTCCACCTTCTGGGATGTTGTGAAGACTCAGGCAGATCCAAAACAGATTCTGGGGTGGGGGTGGCTCTCCAAAAAGCTGTGTTGGTCAAGACAGCAAATCACAGCCAGGTCACTTCCTCATTTTTTTCATGCTGTATGCTTCTGGTTTTCAGGTTCCTTGACTCAGAAGTCACCCTAGTCTTGGCTTGACTGAAAAAAAATCAAAATACAGAAACAGCGGTTAATAAAACCTCAAACCACTTTCGTTTCTCTTCTGCCTAGGCTACCAGGCGAGAACCAAGCCTGAGCTACAGCAAAGGCTCCGAAATCTGAGGGAGCTATAAGGCAAGGGAAGGGGGGTAACCAGATGTGCATGGGGGCTAGACGCCTATCTTACCTGAACTTTGAAGACAGAAGCAGGAGGATCAAGAATTTAAGGTCACCCTTGGCTACATAGTGACTCTGAGGACAGCTTGAGAAGACTAAGATGCTGTCTGAAAGAACAGGGGGGAAGAAGAGGGAGGAGGGTGAGGAGGGATGGGAAAAGAAAAAGAGAGGGGGAAGAAGAGGAAGGGAGAGAAAGGAGCCCACTTCAGAACTGGGAGGAGTTGAGAAAGACACCGCTCTGGCCCACGTGCCACCTGTCCCTTACTGGCTTCCCCTACAAAACACTTAGTCATGCTGCTGTCCCCATCTTGCCTGGATCTGCTCCACTTTTAATTGCCACAGGCAAGGAAAAGGCTTGAAAAGCTGCGTTAATGGGGAGGAGACACTTGACAGGCCTTCAGAGAGCCTGAGAGAGCTGCATCCAGAGACCAGTTAAGACCTAAGGCTGGGGAGCTGAGGGTGTAGCTCAGCTGGTGGAATGCTTGCCTACCACATAGGCCAGGTGTAGTATATATATAGGGGCACAGGCCTGTAATCCCAGGCATGTAAAAGACAAGGAAAACTTTAAGGACATGGAAAGAAAACTAAGACCCTCCACAGAGTGGGGCTGAAGTCTCTCGCCAGATGAGAGATCCACCAGAATTAACCAAGTTTACTGAGGAGGTTGTTGGGAGTAAGCAAAAGAAATGTGTTCTAAATGCCACCACTTCGTTTGCAGACTCCATTTAATCACAGAAGAAACTAAGTTTAAGGTCCCAGGCCCTAGGGGAGCTGAGGACTTCCCAAAGTCCTTCCCAAGCTGAACAGCTTTTGTTACAAGGAAACAGGTGTCAGAGGACATCTCAGGGACAACTTGTGAGGAGACCGTTGTCTGAGTCCAGACATCTCAAGGACAACTTCTCCATCTTACTGGCAGGGTCAACTAAGTTCCTATTGCCAGGCTCAGGGACCTACTCCTACCTTGATTGATGGAAAACTCGCTTGCTCCACCCCATATGTCAAAATATGATTGGACAATGCTACAGCCCCCCCCCCCTCCCTCGCTTTATAGTTTTATCCTTTAAATAGGCTGTTCCTTCAGGGGTGCAGTTCAGCTCCTGAGTCTGTTGCGTGGCCCTGACGGGTCAGTAGTAGCTTGATCATATCATATTTTTGCTATCGGCATTGACTTGTGTTTCGGTTATGTTGGGTTTAAGTGGGCCCCACAACAGGTTGCCAACATAAAGACATTTCTTTCACTTATAGATATTTGTTAAAATAGGCTTCAGGCATGAATGTATTCCTTGGAAAGGTCTTCAACCCCCCTCTCACAGACACTCACTCAGAATCCCACAAACAGGACTATTCGCTTTGTTTACAATTAATATCCCCTAACCAGCATCCCTGTGATCCGGGCCTTTTCCTTCTCAGCTGTAACCCTGTCAAATGGCTCCAGGGACCACGGCATCTCCTCAGGTTCTTTAGAAACACTTTGAAGATAATAGTCTCAAAGGCGGCCAAAGCGGTCTGCGCGCAGCTATTGTAAAGGCCGTGCCATCTTTGAGAAGCCCGGGCCCTTGCTCTCCCTCCCCAAGAGTCGAGTTTGGCTTTGTTTGTTTTCTCACAAGCACCTTCTTTCTCAGATCCCTCGTGTTTAAAACCTATATTAAAGCAGGTAAAAATGGATCAGCAAGTAGCATCTCAAAAGCCTGGAGATCTGAGTTCTGATACCGGAAACCCACGCAGTGGAAGGAGCTCAGGAAGACCCCTCAATACCGATATCTACTGACCACCATACTCCCACACCTCACACACACTAATAACGGATACAAAATACTTTAAAACCATATTTTAAAACCTTGGGTGGCTGGGGATATGGCTCAGCCACAAGCAGCTCTTTCTGTTCTCCCAGAGGACCCAAGTTCAATTCCAAACACTCGTATCAGGCCATTCCCAGCCACCCGTAACTCCAAATCTAGGAGACCCGATGCACTCTTCTGGCCTTCATGGGCCCTTGAACACACTTGACATCCATACTTATTTGTGGTGTATGCCAAGACATGACATCTATAGAGGTCAGAGGACAGCTCCCAGAAGCTCTCTTCCTGCCACGTGAGTCCCAGGGATCAGACTTGGTGACAGGTGCCTTGACTGGGTGAGTCAGCTCTCTGGCCATAATTAACTTCTTGTTAGCACACAGAGTCCTCCTGTATTTCACTGTGGGATGTATATATCATAATGCTTTGTTCTTATCTACTTCTCCACCGCCCTCCCTCGTGCCCCTTTACTCCAATGACTCAAATTGAACTCGGCTTCCTATATGGTATATGGCAACTTTACCTCCAACTAATAATTAAAAGCAGTAAAGGGTAAGTGCTCCTAAAGACCAAGTAGATAAAACAAAACAAAACAAAAAAATCCTAATGTTTACATCTTACATTATAATCACCGAATCTTGCCCTAAGTGTTTCACAGGCACTATGTCATTAAACACATATGGCAAGCTTGGGAGAATGGTCAGTTTCCTCATCTATAAAAAGGGAACAGTAATACATCTGGTCTTTAGTATATTGTGAGGATTTAATTAGCTAATACATAGCCGGGTATAATGGTGCACACCTTTAATCCCAGCACTTGAGAGGCAGAGGCAGGTGGATCTCTGTGAATGCAAGGCCAGCTACACAGAGAAACCCTGTCTCGAAAAAAACAAATTGAGCTAATACATGTAAAAGACAACATTTGCCAGGCCTAGTGGTCCATGTCTTAACTCTAGCACTTAGAAAGCTGAGGTTGGAGATTTTTTGCAAGCTGGAGGCCAGCCTAAGCTACATAATGAGTACCAGGCCAGACAAAACTATATAGAAATACCTGTCTTAAAATAAAAACAGGGAGTAGTTACACACATGTTTAATCCCAACGCTCAGGAGGCTCAGAAGCTCATGGGCAGGCTCAGCAAATACCCAATTGCTAAAACATTTGCTCAGAAGCATAAGTTTAGGTGTCAAGAATTCATATAAAGCTAGACAGAGTAGCATTCCAATGCTGAGATGGGTGGCAGGCGTAGGAGAGTGCCCAGAAGCTCACAGGCCAGCCTGGCCTACACAGCGGCAAAGGAGAGACCCTGTCTCAAAAAGGCAAGTACTTACATTGATTGTCATCTCATACACACACACACACACACACACACACACACACTGATTTAAAAAAAGAATGAAATAAAATAAAATTTTAAATGAAGTTTGAGGTCAAGCTCACTTGCATGGTGAGGTTGAGGCCAGCCTGGATTACATAGTAAGAACCTGTCTCTAATTAAAAATGTAAAAATAGCCGGGCGGTGGTGGCGCATGCCTTTAATCCCAGCACTCAGGATGCAGAGGCAGGCGGATCGCTGTGAGTTCGAAGCCAGCCTGGTCTACAAAGGGAGTCCAGGACAGCCAAGGCTACACAGAGAAACCCTGTCTCAAAAAACCAATAAATAAATAAATAAATAAATAAATAAATAAAAATGGGGGTTGGAGAGATTCTTAGCAGTTAGAAGAACTTCCTGCTCTTCCGGAGGACCGTAGGACCGTGTTCAGTTCCAGCACCAACATCAAATGGTTCACAAGTGCCTACAACTCTGGCTTCAAGGGATCCAATGCCCTCTTTTAGCCTCCTTTAGCACCTAAATGCATGTGGTAATACTAATACACAAACACACACACACACACACACACACACACACACACACACACACACACACACACCCCAAATCTTTAAAAATTAAAAAGAAGCAGGACAGTGGTGGTGCATGCCTTAATCCCAGAACAACAGCCAGGCTACACAGAGAAACCCTGTCTTAAAACTTAAAAAGAAAAGAAAAAAAAAAATGTTGGAAACTAATCCAAGGTGTTGTGCTATAAAGAACTAGTAAACAAACAACCAAACAGAACTAGTAAACTGACATATTCACCCAGACAATGGAATACAAATAAGCAAAGAGGAAGAACAAATTGTAACAGCACAAGATGTGATTGTGTCAAAGACAATAGATAGGTAAATAGGTAGATACATACATACATACATACTTACATGGTACATAAATTATAGGTAGGTACGTACGTACATAGATGAAAGATAGGTAGATAGTATATAAATTATAGGTAGATAGATAAATGATAGATAGATAGATAGATAGATAGATAGATAGATAGATAGATAGATAGATTTCTGGCATGCAGTTCCTAAAAGTCCTCAAACACTCTCCCAAGTGAGAAATGTCTTTTTGTGTGTTGGGTGACTGATGACTAGCTGTCTCTAGGTAGCTCCGGGATGGGAATATCACTGGAAAAAACAAACAAGATTAGAAGATTGGTTATTTCAGTCCCCAACCTCTGGGGAGGAGCTTCTTTCTTTCTTTCTTTCTTTCTTTCTTTCTTTCTTTCTTTCTTTCTTTCTTTTTTCTTTGTTTCTTTCTTTTGTTTTTTTGTTTTGTTTTGCTTTTGAGACAAGGTTTCTCTGTGTAACAGCCTTGGCTGTCCTGGACTCACTTTAAAGACCATACTGGCCTCGAACTCACAGAGATCTGCCTGCCAAAGTGCTCTTACCCAAGGCAAGTGGCTGGATAAAGTAGGAATGGAGACCAGACAGTCGGCTGGTTGCTTTCAGATTACTTTCCTTGTGAACATTGAGACAGAGACTTGAAACTTAGATGAGTCCACTTTGGTTTGTCCCTTTGGGCCTAGCGCAGGAACTCAGTCTAAAGTAATGGCTGCCTGTGTGTTTTCTTTAACATAAGCAAAGCCAGACACTGAGTGCTAGTTAACGATGGGCATGCTAAGGTGCTCAGAGGCAGAGTGAACTCTGCAGCTTCATTTGGAATTGTCAAAAAACGGGGATGAATGGGTAGAGACAAGGAGGGGGTCAGTAAAGTAATGTGCGACAGAGCAAATGGCAATCAGTTAATAATTATCGAATCTAAGTGGCAGATAGGTGGATGTTTGCTGTTCAGTCCTTCCACTGTATATGTTTTCATGAAATGTTGGGGTTGGGAATCTGGCATGCAGCCCCCACCAGTTCTTTCTTTTCTTGCTTTCAAATCTAATGTTCTTAGCCCTTGAATCGTCCAAGGCTCTCCTCTATACACTGCAGGCCAGAGTAAGTTCTTTTCCTAGAGTCCATCCTAAACCAGAACCTGCACTTCAGAGGAAAAGAGGAAAAGAGGAGGAGGAGGAGGAGGAGGAGGAGGAGGAGGAGGAGGAGGACGAGGAGGTGGCAGCGGCGGCAACAGTAACAACAACAAAGAAGCACACTCAAGTCACACCTAAAAATTCTTCAGGCAAAGACAGAGTCAAGCAACAGGTATCCGGGTCACTTTGTGTAAACCGGGAAGGCATCAGGCAGAAACACTCCCAGGAATCTCAGAACTCATCCTGATTCAGCCCGGCTTCACCGCGGGTGGCACAGCGAGCCATGAGAAATATGCAAACAATGAGAGTTTCTGCGCGTCCTGGTGGCCTCTCTAGGCTTGGATGGAGAGACAGGTCCCGCAAGGTCGACGGGTCTAGTCAGCTGCATTCTGCCTGTTTCTTCATCTGTGGAGCAAGGCTAGTGGTAGTGCCTTTCTTACTATCTGTTAGGCTCCTGGAAAAGATGGAATGAGAAGGCACTGACTGCACTGGGCAGGGTCAGGAGTGCGGCAGCTGTGACCCAGAGCAGTCACGTGGCTAAGGAGATCAGCTGCCGACAGTCGTAGTAAGACTGGAATCTGGCCAGCCAGACTCCAAGGTCCTTTCTCTCTCTGTCCAGATAAGCCAGACTCAACTACGTGAAACCATACGTCAAAGAAACAAACCTTTCGGGTTAGGCATGCAGTTCAGTTGACAGAGGGTTTGCCTAACATGCATGAAGCTTTGGCTTCGAGCCCACTTCCGTATAAACTACATGTGATGGTGCATATCTGTAATCCCAGCACTCAGGAGGTGGAAGGTGAAGGACCATTCTAGGCTACATTCAGTGAGTCCAGAAGCCAGCCTGGGCTATATGAGACCCTATCTCAAAAAATAAAAAGAAACCATGAATTGCTCACTTAAAACGCTTGCTTTTAGATGATATGAATTTTACTTTGATTAAATAAAAGGCACCATTAAGGGCTGGGACTGTTACTTGTGTTAGAGCACTGGTTTGGGACGGGCAAAGCCCTGAGTTCAGTCAGAGCTGGCAGCACAATAAATAAGTAAATAAGGCTGGGGAGATAGCTCTGTTGGTTAAGGACTTGCCATGCAAGTGTGAGGACCTGAGTTCATAGCCCAGCACCACATAAAGAGCCAGACCTTTGAGGGCTGGAGCAAAGGCTCAGAGGTTAAGAGCACAGGCAGCTCTTCCAGAGGACCCTGGTTCAATTCCCAGCACCCACATGGCAGCTCGAAACTGTAACTCCAGTTCCAGGGGATCCAACACCTTCACACAGACATACATGCAAGCAAAACAGTAATACACACAAAAATAAAAAGGTATCATCATCATCATTACCATCATAAAAAAAAGAAAGAAAGAAAGAAAGAAAAAGTCAGACTTGGTCCCCTGTAACCCCAATGCTGTGAGGGGTGGAGACAGGAGGATCTCTGGGTCTTGCAGGCCACCAGTTTCTCAGGTGCCCAGTACACAGAGGGACATCCTATCATAAGGACTAAAGCAGAGACTGAGAGTAGAATACCCAATGTCCTCTTCTGGCCTCTGCAAGAATGCATGCAGATCCACCTATATACACATGCACCACTCTCCTACACACACACACACACACACACACACACACACACAAGAATGGATAACATTCCTGAGACTAACCACATATATGCACACTCACAGGCCTCAGGCATGTGTGCATACACACACACACACACACACACACACACACACATACAAATAGACAGAGCTGGGCGTAGTGGCACACACCTTTAATCCCAACACTTGGGAAGCAGAGGCAGGTAGCTACAGTTTTAAACAAATATATGAACAGCGAAGAATGACAACCTGACAGACAACCCAACTAAAAAATATACAATGGCTGGGCGTGGTGGCACATGCCTTTAATCCCAGCACTCGGGAGGCAGAGGCAGGTGGACTGATGTGAGTTCAAGGCCAGCCTGGTCTACAAAGCGAGTCCAGGACAGCCAAGGCTACACAGAGAGACCTTGTCTCGAAAAATACACACACACACACACACACACACACACACACACACACACACATACACACGGTTCTAAAAGACAATTCACCAAAGGGATGCATGGCTGGCCAGTAAGTACATGAAGAGGGCCAACATCCTTAGTCATAAATAAAGCACAAATGAAAATCACCTATGGGAATGCCATTTTACACCCATCGAATGGCTAGCACAAAACAAAACAAACAAAAGCCAGACCAGACAATAACAGGAGTGTGGGGAAAGCAGATGTTGCTGATAGAAACGTGACTTGGTATAAAGTGAGGAACTGACCTGGAGGGTTCATAAGGGAGCATCATCAGGGGGTGGGAGTGGTCCGTGTGTTGTCCTGCTTACACAAAAATCAATATGCACAAATCATTTGAATTGTATGTTTAAAATTTGTTTAGTATCCAGTGGATAAGCTAAAATGTACAGAAAGTTAAAGCAACGAGAAAGAAGTGCAGAGGAAGGCATATGGTTGCTTGAAGACTTTTGTCAATATTTGCATTTTATTTTGGAGGAGGCTTTTACAGTTGCATAGTATTACTTTTAAAACAGTACATAGGGTATGATGGCACTGCCCACAACCTTGGACGCAGGGTGGAGCATTGCTGGAAGTTTGAAGCCAGCCAAGGCTACACAATGAGACCCTGCCTCAAAACACCAAAACCCAACCAACCAACCAAATAACAAAAAGCCCTGATTATGTAGCTCAAAATAAGCTCACAATCAAACAAATGGGATCATATCCAATAGAGGTGTGAGGTGGGTAAAACATTCGTGCACATAAAACAAAAATAAAATCTTAAAACATATGTTAAACTTTAACTGGAATTCCAGTGGGGATATTGAAACTCTATAAACTGTCTTGTGCCTACTTGGGATCTCAGCAGCCTTTAGTGCAACTGTGAACCCTCCAATGGCAGGATGGCTTATAGCAATTTTTCAAATGGACAGGATCGAGGATCATTTAGAAGAGCAACCTCTGAGTGTGTCTGTGAGAGAATTTCTAGACTGAGTCAATTTTATTTTGAGAGTTTGTTTGTTTATGGTTTTTTGAGGCAGGGTTTCTCTTGTGTAGCCATGGCTGTCCTGGACTCACTTTGTAGATCAGGCTGGGCTCGAACTCACAGAGATCCGCCTGCCTCTGCCTCCTCAAGTGCTGGGATTAAAGGTGTGTGTCACCAAGCCAGACTTATTTATTTTTATTTTCTGTGTTTGGGAGCTTGTTTGAATGTGCATGTGTGAGTCAAGTGCCTGGTGCTCACAGAGGCCATTAGACTGCATCGGATCCCCTGGGACTAGAGTTAGAAGCAGTTGTGACCACCATGTGGGTGCTGGGAATTGAACCCAGGTCCTCTGCAAGAGCAACTAATGTTCTTAAGCTCCAAGTCATCTCTCTAGTCTCCACTATGTTTTCAGTCTTACAAATCCCTAGAAGTTTGGCATTTTGGCGGGGTGGGGATGGGGGTGGGGTTGGGGGCAGGGGTTTTGCTTTTGTTTTTGAGACAATGTTTCTCTGTGTAATAGCCCTAGCTGTTGTAGACCAGGCTGGCCTCAAACTCACAGAGATCCACCTGCCTCTGCCTCCAGAGTGCTGGGACAACAGGCTTGGGTCACCATGCCCTGCTAAATTCGGCATCTTTTACATTGTCCAGGTGTTTGCTTGGGCTTTGGCCATAGATAAGATGGTTACAGTCATTGCTTTAATGTCTTTGAATGCAGACACTAACTTCCAGATCTGAGTTGGTTTTAATTAATTTTCATCATTATTTCCTGCTACGTATTATTACAAAAATGCACTTATATATAAAAACCCAGTATGTGGCAGGGCGTGGTGGTGCATGCCTGTAATCCCTGCACTCAGGGAGGATCTCTGTGTCATCCTGTGGTGCATGCTTGTAATCCCAGCACTCAGGAGGCAGAGGCAGGCAGATCTCTGAGTTCGAGGCCAGCCTGGTCTATGAAGTGAGTCCAGTACAGCCAAGGCTACACAGAAACCCTGTCTCAAAAAACCAACCAACCAACCAAACAAACAAACCAGTGCACCTGAAAGGAAACACAAAAGCAAACTCTTAAAGAAAAATAGATTTATTTGTAATTTAGTCAAAATGAAGAGTGATTGCTAGTTTTGCTTCATCATGTAGCACCAGTACAATGTTATAGAAAAGGTGATAAGTTTAGGGGGCTGGAGAGATGGCTCAGTGGTTAAGAGCACCGCCTGCTCTTCCAGAGGTCTTGAGTTCGATTCCCAGCTAACCGCATAGTAGCTCACAACCATCTATATTGTAAACTGATGCCCTCTTCTGGCCTGCAGGTGTACATGCAGACAGAACACTGTATAAAAAATAATAAATAAATCTTTTAAAAAAGATGATAAATTTATAGGAAAGGTGAAACAAAAGCCAGGAAACATGCTATGGTGATTTTTCAAGGCTGGTTAAAATCTGAGATGGAAAAAAAAAAATCTGAGATGGGACACAGTTGAGTGGTAGAGCATGGGCCAAGCATGCTCACAGGCCTGGCTTCAACGCCCAACATTATCTAAACATCCAAATTTATATATTGTACCACGCATGGCAGCACATTCCTGTAACTCCATTAATCAAAAGGCATTGGCAGAGTCATCAGGAGTTTGAGATTAGCATGGGCTACATAGCATGTTCCAGACCAGTCAGGGTTACATAGCAAGAAAAGCCTCAAGACAAAACAACAAAAATACTATACCAAAGGCTGGTCATGGTGGCGCACGCTTTTAATCCCAGCACTTAGGGGGCAGAGGCAGGTGGATCGCTGTGGGTTTGAGGCCAGCCTGGTCTACAAAATGAGTCCAAGACAGCCACGGCTACACAGAGAAACCCTGTCTCAAAAAAAATAATAATTACTAGACTGAAAATTAGTACTTGTTAGAGTCATTTTTATGAGTTTAATCATAGATGAATGAAAAAAAAAAAGAGGAAAGGACATGGCTACTCCTAGGTACGGTGGAGGAGGAGGTGGAGGAGTGTAGCCAGAAGCAGAGACATCTGGGAGAGTCCAGAGTGAACATGGCCAGACTGAGCCAGACCATGTGAGGAGATGGGGGAGGAGGCTGGGGAGAGGAGCCGCTGATCAAGATGGGCAGCCTGGACCAAGGAACTGACCAAGAGAGTAAAGGGTAGACCAAAAAAAAAGGCCAGGCAACTCAAAGGGCTGGATTATATAGATAGGGGCAGCTGGGTGAAGGGAAGCTCCGCCCCTGGGCTGAAGAAGTTTAAGATAGTGGGAAGGGTATACCAGCCATACCCTACAACAGACAAGGACTGAGGGATGCTGGGAGAACCTGGCATCTGCTTTGATATGTTAATGGACACCTCAGTACTGGGTTTGAGACCTAACAAATAATAATAGTAATTATTATTGTTATTATTGTTGTTGTTGCCCTGCCTTTCCTGGAACTCACTCTGTAGACCTGGCTGGCCTCAAACTCACAGAGATCTGCCTGCCTCTAACTCCTGAGTGCTGAGATTACAAGCACCCGCCACCGGATGACACTCAATTGTTTTCAGCCTAAAGAATGACCAGATTTGTCAGTAGTAGGTGACATTCATCCACAAACCCCGAGTTATTGTTGTCTTTGAAGGATGAACAGGTGTCCCAAATAAAGGAGAATGCATTTGCTCACAGACGTAGGCACGATTTAAGATGCATGACACCCCGGTAGTGCATTCCCATCCTGAGGAGGGGGCTGGGACATACTCAGTGGTCCAGCACTCATTTGGCTTGTGGGAAGCTCTGGGTTCAATTCCCAGCAGTGCCAATGAGCAAGCAAGCAAGATAACAAAAAGTCACTGGGGCACTTCTTGGAGTACACAGTGTTAGCACATGACTAGTTATTTTTGCCTGAAGGGCACAGTCACGCCGAGCACGACAGCTGAGGCCTGTAATCCCAGCTGATGTGCGAGGAAGACCTCCAGAAGTCTGAGGCAGCCTAGGCTACACTTGGAATTTCCAGGCCAAAATGGCTGAAGAAGGAGACCTTGTCTCAGAATACTAAAAACGAATGAGCAAATAAATAAATAAATGAATAAATAAATATTATAGCTATAATCAGGGACACAAACACAAGACTAGTGTACTGGCTAGTTTGATGTCAACTTGACACAAGCTCGAGTCATCTAAAAGGAAGGAACCTCGACTGAAAAAAAAAAAAACGCCTCCACAAGACTGGGCTGCAGGCAAGCCTGTTGCACATTTTCTTATTTACTGACTGATGTGGGCAGGTCCAGCCCATTGTGGGTGGAGCCACTCCTGGGCCAGTGGTTCAGGCTAAGCCAGCTGCCATGAGCAGGTCAGTAGGTAGTACTCCACAGCCTCTGCATCAGCTCCTGCCTCCGGGTTCCTTCCCTTCTGGAATTCCTGTTCTGACTTCCCCCAGTGATGAACAGTAAGGTGGAATCATAAGGCAATTTGGCTACGGTGTTTTGTCACAGCAAGAATAAACCTAACTAAGACACCTAGGGAAGGTTATGACCCTTAACAGTTCTAGTTTAGGGACATCAGCTTGGTAAAAGGTTCTCTGAAGCTTTACACGTCAGAAGGCTCCTATAGTACAAGAGGGGCCATAAAGGCATTTTCCACAGGAAGAAGCCAGCCACAAGCAACATCACAAGTTCTTTATGCATTGACTCAGCTTCTACTTCTGAAGCAAAATTTGCAATCTTTGGCTCAGTAGAATAGCAGGCCTCTAACACTGACAAAAATACGAACTTTAGACTATTGACAAACTTAGGAAGCAGTACCTCTGATGTCAGACTCGTCCTCCAACATGTAGCTAACACATTGCACGTGTTCAAAAACAGCACACCTGTTAGGCAAGCCACAGAAAGGTAAGCCTGGCTTTGAATAGGAAGGCAGCCCGGTAGCAAGTTGTTCTTGTTTTCTGAGACAGGGTTTCACTGTAGCCTAGCTGGCTTCGAGCTCTCTATATAGCCAAGGATGACCTTGACCTCTATGTAGCCAAGGATGACCTTGAC
>OU015742.1:79585773-79639582 GCA_907169655.1 Acomys percivali
AGAAAGAAAGAAAGAAAGAAAGAAAGAAAGAAAGAAAGAAAGAAAGAGAGAGAGAAAGAAGGCTGAACAAGCCATGGCGAACAAGCCAGTCAGCAGCATTCTTTCACGTTTTCTGCCTACAAGTTCCTGCCTTAATTTCCTGCCCTGACTTCTTTCAGTGATGGAGTGTAAGCTGTAAGATGAAATAAATTCTTTTCTCCCTAAGTTGGTTTTGGTCATGGTGTTTACCACAGCAATAGAAAGCAAATTAGGACAATGAGCTACATAGCAAGGCCCTATCTCAATACATACATAGTTGTCGCTGGAGAGGTGGCTCAGTAGTTCAGAGCATTTGGTTTTGCAGAGGACCTGGGATCTGAGACCCTCTTCTGAACTCCAGGGGGCACCAGGCACTCACATGGCGCATAGACATACATGTGTGCAAACATTCATACATATAAAATCTAAATATTTTAAAATTATAATGAAGCGGAACAATTCCTATTTTCCAGGGATGCTGTAGTTAGTGTTACTGTTATGCCTACCATTCTGTTCTTGTTGTTGTACCTGGTGTAAACCCACTGCATTGCTATCATACAACATCACAGTACAGTGTGTGGAATACACAATACATGATAATGACAATAAACTCTGCATCTTTAAAAAGCTTATTTAAAAAAAAAGCTTATTTAAAAAAAGGTCACTGTAAAACAGAATGAGCTAGGCTGACATTGTGACACTGACCGGTAACTCCAGTACTTGGGTGGTGAAGACAGGAAGATCAGGAATTTTTTTTTTTGCTTTGTTTTTCTAGACAGGGTTTCTCTGTGTAACCCTGGCTGTCCTGGACTAACTTTGGGATTAAAGGCATGCGCCACCACCGCCCGGCTAAGATCAGGAATTTAAAGTCATCCTCTGCTACATCGTGACTTCAAGGCCAATCTTGGCTACATGAGACCCTGACTCAAACAAACAAACAAACAAACAAACAAACAAACCGGAAAAACCAAAAGTGTTCTGTGTCACTCTGACAGAAGCCCCTTCCGTCTTGTGTCAGTTCCATCAGGAGGCCGTGCCATCTGTGTTTGCATAAGCACTCTTTGACATTTGCACAATGACAGCATTTCCTAATGGGGCACATCTCAGGATGTAATCATGCCACATAAGTCAAGACCAATGCGTTTCGCTGGAGAGTGGAGCAGTGTTTGAGCCGAGTTCACGTTTAGCCTTTTCTAAGTGACTTCAAAAACAGAAGCCATCTGTTTCTTCCTCTCTGCCATATATTTAGTCTACTGCCCACCTCTCCCTGATTAAAAAGGATGTTAAAGTGGACATCCTTGTACACACTACTTTACATTGATATGGGTGTCTCCGAGGGTGGGCTATGATGGTGCACTTCCCAGTCAAGAACTGGGTAGGAAAGGCTGGGCTTGGTGGCGCACGCCTTTAATCCCAGCACTTGGGAGGCAGAAGCAGGAGGATCTCCGTGAGTTTGAGACCAGCCTGGTCTACAGAGTGGGTTTCAGGACTGCCAAAGCTATACAGAGAAACCCAAACAAACCAAAACAAACAAAAAACCAAACTGGGTAGGGGATCACTATCTTTTTTGTTTGTTTTTGTTTTTGTTTGTTTTTTTGTTTTTTTGTTTGTTTTTCGAGACAGGGTTTCTCTGTATAGCCTTGGCTGTCTTGGACTCGCTTTGTAGACCAGGCTGACCTCGAACTCACAGAGATCTGCTTGCCTCTGTCTCCCGAGTGCTGGGATTAAAGGCATGTGCCACCACATCTGGCTGGGGATCACTATCTTCTTTGTATAGTGAAATGTTTAACTTTTTTTCCAGAAAGTTGTTTTGCTGTTTTTTTAAAAATTTATTTATTACTATGTATACTGTGCTCTGCCTGCATGTACACCTGCATGCCAGAAGAGGGCACCAGATCTCATCATAGATGGTTGTGTGGTTGCTGGGAATTGAACTCAGGACCTCTGGAGAAGCAGTCAGTGTCCTTAACCTCTGAGTCATCTCTCCAGCGCTACAGGTGAGTTTTGAGCTTCCAAAAGCCCATCCCGGGCCCATGCTCTTTCTCTCTGCTCTCTGCAAATCAGGAGGTAGAACTACATCCCCAGCCCCGTGTCTGCCTGCATGCAATCGTGCTCCTTGCTTGATGACAATGGATCAACCTCTGAAACTGTAAGTCAGTCCCAACTAAACATTTTGTTTTATAAGAGTTGTCTTGGGGGCTGGGCGTGGTGGCGCACACCTATAATCCCAGCACTCAGGAGGGAGAGGCAGGTGGATCGCTGTGAGTTCAAGGCCAGCCTGGTCTACAAAGCGGGTCCAGGACAGCCAAGGCTACACAGAGAGACCCTGTCTCGAAAAACCAAAAAAAAAAAAAAGAGTTGTCTTGGTGGCCATGGTGTCTCTTCACAGCACAGGGACAGTGACTAAAGCACACAGAGACAATAGAACAATGACAATAGGTCAGTGACTAAGACAGGCGATATTACAGTGACAACAGAGCGGTGACTAAGACACAGACCTATAATTCCAGTACTTGGGAGGTGTGGGTTTGAGTTCAGCCTGGGCTACTTAGAAAAACCAGCTCTGGCAGGGAAGAAAGGGAAAAAGCTAGGTATGGCCATCACACCTGTAATCCCACATTTGGGAGGTGCAGACTAGAGGATCAGAAGTTCAAAGCCAGCTTCAGCTACACTGTAAATTGGAGGCCAGCCTGTGCTATATGAAACCTTGTCTAAAAAGAAAAAGAAACAAAGGCAGACCAGCTTGAGAGATGGCTCAGTGGTTAAGATCACGTGCCACTCTTCTAGAGGACCTGATGAGTTTGATCCGTGCACCCACATGGTTTTGTTTTGTTGGTTTTCCAAGACAGGGTCTCTCTGTGTAGCCTTGGCTGTCCTAGACTTGCTTTGTAGATCAGGCTGGCCTTGAACTCACAGTGATCTGCCTGCCTCTGCCTCCCGGGTGCTGGGATTAAAGGCGTGCACCACCACGCCCGGCTGGTTCCTGCACCCATATGGTGGCTTGCCACCCCATGCCTGCTTCTCCCCTTGGGGTGTCCAGACTCATTGTGTACCAAGCTGGACTGAAGGAAGTAAAGCTTAGCTGGGGCTGCTGGGTGGAATGCAGAATCTCAGTCAGCAGTGAGTAGGCTTCTTGCCTTCAGCCTTCACCAGAGACAGCTTCTTTAATGTGTGTGTGTGTGTGGGGGGGAACAAAGGCTATTTAAACCTTTGGGGGAGTGGGTAGAGACTTTCAGGCTGAGTGTACATCATTGGCCAGGGCCAACGTGCTGGAAATGCCTTATTTGCATGAAGAGGAATTCCAGGTGCTTGCTGGACATGATCTTATAAAGAGAGAGAGAGTCTAACCTGTAACCTGACCATCAGGCTAAGTGACCACCTCAGAGGTGGCAGAGGTGGGGGCTGTAAGGCTACGTGTGCCAGGACATGCAGGCCTAGGGTACGGAGCCAACAGTTCTATCCCTGCCAGTCTCAAGACGAGATTTTCAAGGTTGGATCCGCCTGTTCCTCACTCTTGCATGGTGACTCTCCCCTGGTTGCACAGGTTCCCAGGCCCACAGTGACTGACAACTGTAATAGAACGTCAGACCTTAGTAAGCCCAGACCTTAGCACAACTGACTCCACGGAGGAAGTACCATTCAGGCTGTAAAACTCAGCACATAGACAGCATCACCTGCCAAAACTAATCCGTCAAAGCCCAAAGTTCTGGGAAAGTCTCTAAATGTCCTAGCCTCGCCTTTTGGCTTCTGCAGTTCAGCTGCTGGCTGACTGTTCTTGTTAACTGAAGTATGTCAACCCAGGACATGGTTTTTGTGCTTAAGAACTTGCCCTGTGGGCTGGAGAGATGGCTCAGAGGTTAAGAGCACTGCCTGCTCTTCCAGAGGTCCTGAGTTCAATTCCCAGCAACCACATGGTGGCTCACAACCATCTATAATGAGATATAGTGCCCTCTTCTGATGTCCAAGTATATATGGAAGCAGAACACTGTATATGTAATACATAAATAATTAAAAAAGAAGAACTTGCCCTGAGAAAGGCTTGGAACTATTACAGGCCAGCTAATAAAAAATTTCTGTTGCCTGAAACCCATGTCTGAGCGGTCCTCTCTGATGTATGCCCCACAATAACAACCATCTATAATTCTAGGTCCAGATGATCTTCTGTCTTCTTCTGGCCTCCATGGGCACTGCACACAGGTGTTACACATACATACAGGCCAAACATTCGCACATAAAAGATAAAAACAAATAGCTTTTGGAAAAGAAAAGAAGAATAAGAAAGGAAAAGCAGAGGAGGGATGCGGCTTAGTGATACAATACATACACCTGCTTAGTATACACGAAGCTCTAGGTTCCATTATTAGTACGAGGAGAAAGATGACTTTCCTAACTTTGTACTCATAAAAAAATTTGTGAGAATGACAGTGAATGGCACTAATTTTCTTGGCACTCAGAAAGTGCTTAATAAATTGCTCAATAAATAGTTCTGATTTTATTATATAACATTAAACATAAACACTTAGAGTACATAGTACACACACCTTTTTTTTCCCTTCCTTTTTTCTGGACATTGATGGAACCAGAGAAGCCACTGTGGAGGATGGGGGTGACTTTGATAGAAACTACCTGAAGACTGATGGTCTAGGAAGATACATTTTTGGTTTCTTTTTTTGTTTTGTTTTGTTTTTTAAAGATTTATTTATTTATTATTTATACAGCAGTCTACATGTATATGTGCAGGCAAGAAGAGGGCATCAGGTTACATTATAGATGGTTGTGAACCACCAAGTGGTTGCTGGGAATTGAACTCAGGACCTCTGGACTCAGGACTCAGGACTCAGGACTTCTTCAACAGTCAGTGCTCAGTGCTCTTAACCTCTGAACCATCTCCCCAGTCTTTTGTTTTTTTGGTTTTTTTTTTTTTGAGACAGAGTTTCTCTGTGTAGCCTTGGCTGTCCTGGACTCACTTTGTAGTCCAGGCTGGCCTTGAACTCATAGCAATCTGCCTGCCTCTGCCTCCCAAGTGCTGGGATTAAAGGTGTGCACCACCATGCCCAGTCTAAATTTTTGGTTTCTAATGAAACCAAGAAATTACCTTAGCAGTTTTAGACAGCTTATCTCCAAATGCCTTTTCTCTTTCTTTCTCTTTTTTGAGATAGGTTTCTATATGTAGTTCTGGCTAGAATTCTCTATAGAGACCAGGCTGTCCTTGAACTCACAGAGATCCTCTAGCCTTTGCCTCCTGAGTGCTGGAATTAAAGGGCTACACACCTGGCTCAAATGCTTCTTATCTAGGAAATGTTTTTTGTTGTTGTTGTTGTTGTTGTTGTTTTTTGTTTTTTTAAAGATCGCACTACGTGATTCAGTGGCTTTGAACTCACTATGTAGTCTACACTGGTCACAAATTCCTGATCCTCCTGTGTCAGCATCCCAAATACTGGGATCACAGGTATGTGCCACCATGCCTGTGTGAAACATTTCTTTCTTTCTTTTTTTTTTTTTTTAAAGATTTTTATTTATTATTATGTATACAGTGTTCTGCCTGCATGTACACCTGCAGGCCAGAAGAGGGCACCAAATCTCATTACAGATGGTTGTGAGCCACTACGTGGTTGCTGGGAATTGAACTCAGGACCTTTGGAAGAGCAGGCGGCGCTCTTAACCACTGAGCCATCTCTCCAGCCCAACATTTCTTTCTTAATCTTCTTCAATTTTTTTTTTCTTTTCTACTTAGTGTACTGAGTCTAACTGTGCTAACCTAACTGTGCAATCCTGAGCTAAGCTGTAGGCAGAGAGCAATGTTGGTCACAGAGAAATTTTTTGCTAGGCAATTGGAGTTGGAGTGGGGGGCATCTGAGAAAATTTCCTTTCTTTGAAACTGGGTCTCATATAGCCCAGGCTGTTCTGGAACTAGATACAGAACCAAGAATGACCTTGAACTCTTGACTCTGAGATTGTAAGTGAGCACCTCTATTGCTGGCTTGGGGATTTTCCTTCCTTGATACAAAGTGGTAGGAGGAACATGAAGCCCTTTCTTTTGCCTTTGGACACTGTCCTAAAAATAGAATGTTTTAGTTTCAGTAGCCATCTGCTGAGCACGTGAGGAGCCAGTCTGATGACCCAGCTAATGGCTGACGATGGCAGAGCAGGGAGAATGAGGAACCTGGGCAGCTGCAGAAGGTGCAGGCCTGCCACTAAGTTAATGTCCCCGGAGCCTGCCAAGTACAGACCCTTGTAAGTCAGGGAAAATAACATCCTTCCATTGTGGAGCCCACTGCAGCTGGGCTTTAGGCAATTTGTAGTGAACTTCTGAGTAGAGCCAGTGGAGGATACGGTCCAAGGTGTGGCCACCGAGTGAAGGGGCTGGCTCAGATGGAGTGGGAGCAAAGGTTATGGGTGGTCAGGGGGCGAGGAGTCAAGAGGCCAAAGTTAGGGTATGGACAACCTCACGAAATGACAATTGAGTGGGGCTGGTGAGATGGCTCAGAGGTTAAGAGCACTGGCTGCTCTTCCAGAGGTCCTGAGTTCAATTCCCAGCGACCACATGGTGGCTCCCAACCATCTATAATGAGATCTGATGTCCTCTTCTGGCCTGCAGGCTTATATGCAGGCTGAACACTGATATGTAATAAATAAATTTAAAAAAAAAAAAAAAAAGAAAGAAAAGGAAATGACAGTTGAGCAAGGAGATGGCCGGGCTTAGGAGGGATAAGAAGAGCATAAGGCAGAAGCCAATCCTCAGTGAATGAAGAGAAGGGCAGGGGAAGCATCATGGCGGGAGGGAGGAAAGTCACTGAACAGTATGGAGCTTAAAGAGCTGGTGTTTTGATGTGAAGAGGGAGAAGGTATCAGTCAAGACCATTTTGCTTACAAAGAATGAAAGGCAGCTGATGTTTGGTAAAATGGTGCACAACTGGGGCTGGCGAGATGGCTCAGCAGTTAAGGGCACTGAATGCTCTTCCAGAGGTCCTGAGTTCAATTCCCAGCAACCACATAGAGGGTCATGACTACCTATTATAAAGGGATCTGATGCCCTCTCCTGGCATGTAGGCCTACATTAAAAAAGATATGTAAGTAAATTTAAAAAAAAAATCTTTTTTAAATGGTGTACAACTGAGCCTAAGTAGCTCATTGAGACAAGATACTATGAGCTCCAGGTCAGCCAGAGCTCCAAAGTGAAGCCCTGTCTCAAAAAGCCTAAACAACAATATGAACATGGGCATGGCTAGTGTTTGTGTAGCGGCAACATTTCAGGATGGGGAGCCAGCTGGGTCTCTGGTGCTTGCTGACTTCCAACTGAGGCCCAAACTGTAAGAGAGCCAGGCAAAGCAAGAGGCTGACTCAGGGTATAAAGTGGAAACTGATAGAGGAAGAAGACATCGGATTTCTTTCTCTGGTCTCCATGCTTGTGTAACACACACACACACACACACACACACACACACACACACACACACACACCAAACAAAAGCACAGAAACAAAGAAACAAAAATCCATAAGATGAAGTAATCCTGCCACTCAGATCTCTCCTGCTTTGGAAGCAGGCTGTCCTGTCAGTCTTTCTAGCTTTATTTATTTATTTATTTATTTATTTATTTATTTATTTATTTATTTTTAAAGATTTATTTGTTTTATATAGATGAGTGCTTTGTCTGTGTGTACACCTGCACACCAGAAGAGGGCACCAGATCTCATTATAGATGGTTGTGAGCCACATGTGGTTGCTGGGAATTGAACTCAGGACCTTCTGGAAAAGGAGACAATACTCTTAACCACTGAACCATTTCTCCAGCCCAGTCTTTCTTGCTTTAATCCTCCAGTGTTTGCCTTTTTCTTGTCACCTTATAGAAAGCCTCTACGTATACAGGATTTGAGCTTTTGGTCTGATATACACGTTGTATATATCAGTTTTGTGGCTTCCTTTTCATTTTTAAGCAAACACTTGTTAATTCCACATCCAATCCTATTGGTATAACGTTATTTTTTTTTTACTATGTTTTCCCCCTTTAAAGTGTCAGGGTGCAGGCAGTCTCGCTGACTTGGCACTTCTCAAAGTACAAGATTCTTTTTCTTAAGATTTATTTTTAGGGAGCCAGGCATAGTGGCGCATGCCTTTAACCCCAGGACTCAGCAGGCAGAGGCAGGCAGATCAATGTGAATTCAAGACCAGCCTGGACTACAAAGTGAGTCCAGGACAGCCAAGGCTACACAGAGAAACCCTGTCTCAAAAAAATTTTTTATTTTTAGGGCTGGAGAGATGACTCAGAGGTTGAGAGCACTGGGTGTTCTCCCAAAGGTTCTGAGTTTGTGGCCCATCCAATGTCCTCTTCTGGAATGCAGGTGTGCATGCAGGCAGAATATTGTATAAATAATAAATAAATCTTTTTTTAAGATTTATTTTTATTTTACATGTATGATTTTTTTTCATGTATGGATGAGCGCCACTTGTGTGCTTGGTGCCAGTGGAGGTCAGGAGAGGTCACCAAATCCCCTTGAAGTTACAGATGATTGTGAGTCACCATGAAGGTGTTGGGAACCCAACCCAGGTCTTCTGGAAGAGCATCTGATGCTCTGGGTTAATGAGGTCAGGGAGTGAGTTTGACCATTACATTCTGATTCCAGACAAGGTGGGTAGGTCTGGAGACCACGCTCTGGCCTTGTGTCTGCAGACAAGGTGCTCTGAGATGTGCAGCTGTCACATTTTCATAGACCCTCAGACCTGTATCATTTATACTGGAACACAGGCAGGAACCATATGCAGAGCAGGCCTGGAGTGCTACCATTTTGGCCTCTCAGACAACCTCTTTGGGGGTGGTTTTGTTTTTCCTTGTTTGCATGAGGATACCTTTGCTAAACAGAACAATGCTGAGCCTACTACTTTTTTTTTTTTTAAACCTTCTCCTATGGTGCTTAATATAGGCTCTGTATTCAACATGCTCAAAAAGTCCTATAGAAAGGGCCATCAAGACTGACTCCTTCGGGCCAGGAGAGATGGCTTGGTGGTTAAGAGGACTGACTGCTCTTTCAGAGGACCCAGGCTCAATTCCCAGCACCTACACAGCAGCTCGCCACTATCTGTAACTTCTAGATCTGACAGCCTCACACAGAAAAACACCAATGCACATAAAATAAAAAGTAAATTCTTTTTTTTTTCAAGACAGAGTTTCTCTGTGTAGCCCTGGCTGTCCTAGACTTGCTTTGTAAAGCAGCCTGGCCTCAAACTCACAGAGATCCACCTGCCTCTGACTCTCTAGTGCTCGGATTAAAGGTGTGTGCCGGCACCATGCCCAGCCCTAAAAGTAAATTCTTTAAAAAAAAAAAAAAAAAGATAACTCAGTGGGTGGTTACTTGTCACCAACCTGGCAACCTGAGTTCAAGTCCTGGCACCTGAAAGTTGTCCTCTGACCTGAACTTACCCTGCTATTGAGGGGTTTCATGGGATTTCCCTTGATGATAATTACTCAGCTGGGCAAGGTGGCGCACACCTTTAATCCCAGCACTTGGGAGGCAGAGGCAGGCGGATCTCTGTGAGTTCAAGGCCAGCCTGGTCTACAAAATGAGTCCAGGACAGCCTAGGCTACACAGAGAAACCCTGTCTTGAAAAACAAAACAAAAGAACCCAAACCAAAAAAAAAGTTAGTTACTCAAAGTGGAACACCAAGTATGTATGGGGCACTAAAGCATTTATATTCATCATTTCATTTGCTCTGCTCAACACTAGAGTCTACACTACTGTCCGTTATCCAAAGGTGGAACTAGCCCTGAGAGTTCACCTTTGCTTTAGACCTGGGAAAATGACTTGTGGCAGGGTAAATGGCTCCTGAAAGATGTATTTGTATCCAGGCTAGCATGTGCAAAGCCTTATATTTAATCCCTAGCGTGGCCAAGACAAGAGAAGTATCCAGGCATGCTCAAATAGTAGTTCCATCTTCGTATGATGTATGATCTTAGCTCTGGCCACTTGTGAAGAGGCTGTGAGCATCTGCCTGGATTTAAGATGACTGTCAGTGTTTGCATTTCAGGATCCAGGTCTTCTGAAAAGGCCTTTCAGGATCCCTTTCTATAGCCTTTTGTTAGCCAATCTCCATTTGACACAGCTTTTCCCTATTATAAAAGGGGAAATTGAGAAATTAATTATTAGCATAATCCTGGCATCTAACAAATGCCTGTGACCACAAAAGCATGTTAGATAGGTAAGCAACAAAACAGGCAGATTTCAGATGTGGAATCCATCTCTCTCTCTCTCTCTCTCTCTCTCTCTCTCTGTCTCTCTCTCTCTCTGTCTCTCTCTGTCTCTGTCTCTCTGTCTGTCTCTCTGTCTCTGTCTCTCTCTGTCTCTGTCTCTCTCTGTCTGTTTCTCTCTCTGTCTCTGTCTCTGTCTCTCTCTGTCTCTGTCTCTCTCTCTGTCTCTGTCTCTCTGTCTGTCTCTCTCTCTGTCTCTCTGTCTCTCTCTCTGTCTCTCTGTCTCTCTCTGTCTGTCTCTCTCTGTCTCTGTCTCTCTCTGTCTCTCTCTGTCTCTGTCTCTCTCTGTCTCTCTCTCTCTGTTTCTCTCTCTCTGTCTCTCTCTCTGTCTCTGTCTGTTTCTCTGTCTCTGTCTCTGTCTCTGTCTCTGTCTCTCTCTGTCTCTCTCTCTCTGTCTCTGTCTCTCTCTGTCTGTCTCTCTCTCTGTCTCTCTGTCTCTCTCTCTGTCTCTGTCTGTCTCTCTCTGTCTCTGTCTCTCTCTGTCTCTGTCTCTCTTTGTCTCTCTCTCTCTGTTTCTCTCTCTCTGTCTCTCTCTCTGTCTCTGTCTCTCTCTCTGTATCTCTCTCTGTCTCTGTCTCTCTTTGTCTCTGTCTCTCTCTGTCTGTCTCTCTCTCTCTGTCTGTCTCTCTCTGTCTCTCTGTCTCTCTCTGTCTCTCTGTCTCTCTCTGTCTCTGTCTCTCTCTGTCTCTCTGCCTCTTTCTGTCTCTGCCTCAGAGGACACACCCAGGCTCACTTCCTTCACTTTGTTCTTCCAGCCCATGTTTATGTCTTCATTTCCTCTGCAAGAAGGGACCACAAGGCACCCAAGTACCGTGCTTGGAACGGGTGCCAGATGTGCACCAGCTTAATCAGCAAGCTCCTGGTTCACTGGGAAACATATATTTAATAATAATAATAATAATAATAATAATAATAATAATAATAATAATAATAATAATAATAACAATAGTCAGAGTCACACAGCAGCTGATACAGCTGGCTTGTGGATGCATAACTCCAACCAACCTGGCCCTGTCTTCTTCATTGTGTGGTCATCTATGACTCTTCCTTTTCCTCTCTCTTTTTTTTTAAAGATTTATTTATTATTATGTATACAGTGCTGAAGTGGGCATCAGATCACATTATAGATGGTTGTGAGCTACCATGTGGTTGCTGGGAGTTGAACTCATGACCTCTGGGAAAGCAGTCAATGCTCTTAACCTCTGAGCCATCTCTCCACCCCCCTTTTCCTCTCTTTCAGCAACATTTGAAACTGGATTTAGGTTTTTTTCCCCCACAGGTAAGGCCACACTCACGAATGCTAGAAGCATCTTTTAGGCAGAGGACCACCATTTAACTTACAGTACTATCCCTGCTTATAGTTCCAGAATAAGTCCAGAAAGCATCTCAGCTCCTGGAAATTGGCAACAGCAGTGGCTCCTCTTGTGGTCTTACCTTGACGTTTGATTGGGCAGGTTCAGCTTTGTCAAGAAGGAGCAGGGAAGGAGAAGGGACTCACTGATAGCAAACTACAAGGCTGACAGCCAACGAGGAGACAGGCAGGTCATCACCAACATGGGAGGCTCTGCCATGTGAGGTCATCTAGCACGGGGGCGAAGAGCTCCGTCGGCACCACGCAGATGAGAGCGCCAACCTTTGTGCATTAGGATGATTCCGGGCCACCGAAGGAACATTGGTGAACACTGGTTGGCATAAAAAGGGTGGGACAGATGTTGGCCTGGAGATCTTATACAGCATCAAAGAGGGAAGCATTTTGTTTATAGTTGGTTTGCCTACCACGGTGATAGGACAACACAGACCTGGTTCCCAAGTAGCTGAACCTTTTTTTTCCCCCCAAAGAGAAGCTGGAACTCTGGATTTCTACATGAAGTCCCACAATTTTCCCAAGCTGACAACTGTATAACCATTAGAAAACAGATATGAGGCCAACATACAAATAACCACCATGCTATGACCTCTGTGTCATCATCCATTACTATCTACATGCCTTGACCAGGTATCTGTCCTGGCCAGGCACTGGTGGATGCTCTGATGAAGAGATTTCCCCCAAGGTTTTGTTCCTGGTATGGAGGAGTTTAGAGACTCCTGACCTATATGTACAATACATTTTACAAAACCGTGCCAATCCCACCAAACTACATGGTTTCTACAGGAAGTTTTACTCACGGCAAAGTTTTTTGGCAGATCAGTTCTTCCCCTGGGGACATTGAGCGAACTCACAGAGATCTGCCTGCCACTGCCTCCTGAGTGCTGGGATTACAGGCATGTGCCACTGTGCCTGGCTACTCATATGAGCCTTAAGGACACAGAGATGATGCCTGCCAGTATCAGCTTTAGGTGTAGAGAGAGTATACATACTTATATGTGTGTATTCTCACACGTATATACATGTGTGAGAACCAGAAGCAACCACAGAGGAAGTGGAAAGACATGGAGAGGCTTGCGAGGGCTTGCTAGCCCACCAAACCAGCAGAGGGTGCCGGGGAAGTCTAGGCAGAGAGTGAGTGAGGACACTGGACATCCTCGTCTGTTGCTGTTAACTTAAAGGTATGGGCTAATAATGTTTATTATTAGCCCTATAATATTATTACAGCTGTATTCTCTAACCCTCTATCAATCAATAAAGAACCAGACACCTGTTATATTTTAAATAGCCTTGCTTCACCTGGGGCAGGGCAGATATTAATCCCCTAAACTACCTTCTATATCTCCCTGCCCCCATTCCATGCCATCTGCTTCTACTAATTTCTGTCGAGCTACCTCCTATCCATAATCCCAAATACTTGTTCTTCATCTGGGCCAAATCCTCTACCCATGCCAGCCATGTGCTTTTTTTTCCCCACCTAACCTGTGGCAGCAGCCTCCTTCCATTTCAGGTACCTGACTCCTTCCCTTCCCAAAATCCTTTTCTCCCCAAGCCCAGGAACCATTGCCACGCCTGCCTTCTTCGGTCCTTGCCCAGGTATCAACTTTTTTTTTTTTTTTTAATATTTATTTATTTATTTATTATACAGTGTTTGCCTACACGTACACTTGCTTGCCAGAAGAGGGCACCAGATCTCATTATAGGTGGTTATGAGCCATCATGTGGTTGCTGGGATTTGAACTCAAGACCTCTGGAAGAGCAAGACAGTTCTCTTAACCTCTGAACCATCTCTCCAGCCCAGGTATCAGCTTTTTATTGGTCAAACAGGGAGGCAAGATTACACAGGGTCAAGGTAGCAAGCTGACCTTGGGAGCCAGTAATAAGCATCAAAAATCATCAGACCAGCAGGGCATGGTGGCAGCATGCCTTTAATCCCAGCACTTGGGAGGCAGAGGTAAGCAGACTGCTGTATGTTTGAGGCCAGCCTGGTCTACAAAGTGAATCCAGGACAGCCAAGGCTACACAGAGAAACCCTGTCTTGAAAAAACAAAAATCAAACAAACAAATGAAAAACATCAGACCAACCTCCAACACTCCTCTGGCCTCCACACACATGGAGAGAGCCACACAGATGCATATATCACACACATGGACCACACACATACCACATCAAAGCAAGCAAAACAGGCTGATTGTAGAGGCTGATCACTGTTTGGGTTTTGTGTGTAAACACACGTGTTTGCTTAATGGAGGTCCAGGGAACAGGAACTTTGTGGTGTAAGAAGTAGGTGAAGAGCAGGGTGGTAGCTGGGATTTGGGGTCAAATAGCATGGGTGCCTCCTTTATTTATTTATTTTAACGTGTTAACTGATTAATTTAGCTTTTTTTGAGACAGCGTTTCTCTGTGTTGTCCTGGAACTCAGAACTCACTCTGTAGACCAGGCTGTCCTCGAACCCGGTGCTGGGATTAAAGGTGTGTGTTGCCATGCCTGGCTTCAACCGGGCTTCCTATTTATGGGCAAATCACCACTGTGGCATCAGTTTTTAAATCTGTAAAAGGGCACAAATGTACATCTACCTTATGAATATATTAAAGAGTTCAGACTAGTGGAGTCTGGCGGCACATGCTTTAACTTCAGCATTTGGGAGGCAGAGGCAGGTGGGCCAGACAGATCTCTGTGAGTTTGAGGCTGGCATGGTTTATACCATAGCCAGTTCCAGGAGAGCTGTGCTACACAGTGAGATCTTGCCCCCCTAAATAAATAAATAAATAAATAAATAAATAAAATAAAAATAAAAATTATGGAGAGCAAAAATGTACCTAACAAATGACAGTAGTATCTCAATATCTAGAGTCACTGTACCTGGCTCTGGGCTAAGTCCCTTCAGAACAAGTTAAAAGATCACTCACAAGGGGGGAGCATCTTCCTCCCATGTTCCAAGCCTGCTCCATACAAGGATGCTCAGGGGATTAATGTATGCAGCTGTGCAACTGCACGCTATAGAAGAGAGGGGTTTGCCTCAGGGTGAAGCTAAAACTGGGTGCCAGGTGCCCTCACCTGGCAGAGTTGGGTAAAGGCGACCTCAGCCTGACTAGGGCTGACCTCAGAGGTGCAAGGATGCCTTTAGGCCTAAATTCCTCCTCCGTAGGGAGCCTGGCCAGGGATAGCCTGTGGGAGGGTGAAGCGGTTAAGGCCTCCCAACTAAGAGCCATCTGCTTTCTCGGTTTCTCTTCCCTCTAAGGCCGCTCTGGAGATGGCCCCTCCCGTCAGATTGGGCTAATCCCCTTGTTACAAATCCTCAGTGCACTTCTCTCCAGAATTATCATCTCTCCATCTGATTGCTTCAGAGTCCGGATGAGCCTCTTAGCATGAGCCCAAACCAAGGTGTCTTGTAGAAGAGCACACAGTCGACCGCTGTGAGTTCGAGGCCAGCCTGGTCTACAGGTGGAGACCAGGTTTCCACCTCTCTCTTCTCCCCTCCCCTCAGATTCAGAGAATTCCTGACTCCAGGACCAAGACCATGAGCTGAAGCCGCGAGGCTGGGGCACTGTGTATCAGGTGCCGAAGTGCTTACGGAGGATAGAACATTTGGCCAAGGCAGACACATCTCTGACGTGGGAGGTCACCGAGGCGTCCTTCACACTTGGACCTCATTCCTCTGTTTCGTCACCAATGGATCCACAGCGAGAGGCTGGCCCATGGGAAGGCAAGTGACCGGTGCTTTGGAGTGGATGGCCTGGAACATCCCTCAGCCAATAGCCGGGCTCCTACTCGCCCCACCTCTGGCACAGGGGAGGGGAGGTACGAAGGGCAAGCCGAGGGGCCAGGGAGCCCAGCAACCTGACAGGCATCACTGGAGCTTGGACTAAGAGAAGGGGCATCTAGTGGCCACTTGTCACCGAGCTTTTCATGGGAACCTATGTCCCACCTCCCTGACATTGTTAGCAGTCCCGTGTGTCCAGCCCAATGCGTATGTGTATATAGAAAAATCCCTTGGTTTCTCCTCCTCCCCTCTTCACATTGAGATAGAATCTCTTGTAGCCCAGGCATTTGTTAATTTGATGACCTTGAACTCCTTATCCTCCTGGTTTCACCTCTCAAGTGCTGGGATTACAGGTATGTGCCCCTAGGCCCGGCTGTGCCCTTTTCTTTTACACAAATAATAGTGTCATAGACCTCTTGTTACGCACATTTAAAAATTTTTTTTTGTTGAGACTGGGTTTCTCTGTGTGTAGCCCTGGCTGTGCTGGAATCATTCTGTAGACTAGGCTGGCCTTGAACTCACAGCGATCTGCCTACCTCTGCCTCCTCCCCCTTTCCCCCCTCAGTGCTGGGATTAAAGGCATGCACCACCACTGTCAGCATTTTTCTACTTCTTTATGTAAGAGACTTTGAAATTTGTTTGGAATTGATAAGCATCTCCCCTTTTAAACTGTCTGTCTCTGCAAGATGGCTTAATGGGTAGCAGTGTTTGCTACCAAGCCTCAGGATCAGGAGTTCAGTCCCTAGGATCCACATGGCAGAAGGAAAGACTCGCTACCACAAACTGTTTTTTGACCTCCATATGAATACTGTGTCACACACACACACATACACACACACACACACACCCTTAAAAAAAAAAAAGTGTTTCACTGTTCCTCCCTGAGGATTGTACGTAAGAAGTCTTCTACTGAAGAGCTTGTAGATCTTTTTCGGCCTTTGACTTTAATGTCATCACTCATACATCTGTACATCTTTGGGCTAAATTCCTCGAAGTGTTTGGTCAAAGGGTGAGTTTGCAGTTCGCTCTTGTGTCAGCAGTTACCAGAGTGTGGTTTATCAGAGTTTCCAAATGCTATGTCTTGGGGGCTGTTTCCTCGAAGCCCTACCAACAGTGTACACTCACACTTAAAAACATATGTATCTATTTGACCACGTCTCCTGGATGGGGAGACCTGGTGGCACTCAGAGGAAGGATAGCAGGCTACCAAGAAGAGACTTGATACCCTATGAGCATATACAGGGGAAGGAGGTCCCCCTCAGTCATAGTCATAGGGGAGGGGAGTAAGGGGAAAATGGGAGGGAGGGAGGAATGGGAGGATACAAGGGAGGGGATAACCATTGAGATGTAATATGAATGAATTAATAAAATAAAATAAAAAAACATATGCATCTAAGTAAACTTAAGAAGAAAACCAAATATTACCTTTCTTCAAACACGTGTGACACAGCAACAGGCCTTCCACTCCCATCTGGCACTAATGAGGTGCCCTGCCGCCCTGTACTTCTTTCCTTGTCCCTTGTCATTATGAAAGGATAAAAGAGCCAATTGCTAGATCACAGCAGCCGTAATCATGTACATGCAAAAGAACAGACCTGTAAAACATATGAAGTGAAGGCTGATGGATTGGAAAGGACAAATTAAAGCCCTTTCATCATTTGGAAGGATAACTAAGCAGAGAATCATCACAGCACCACCGTTACCCAGCAGCACGTAACTGACATCTGGCAGATTCACTAAGCAACTGCAGAAGACACATTTGTTTCAGTTGCTTGAAAAATGCGCACCAAGATTAACCACATCCTGGGTTGTCTTCCTTTGTTTCTCGTTTATGATAGAAGAAAAAAAATCCTTACCAAAGAAACTTAAGAGTTCATTTTAGTTCACAGCCCAGGGTAGAGTGCATCATGGAAGACACGTCAAGGCAGCCTGTGCCAGCTGGGCACTTTAAGTCCACAGTGAGAACAATGGTTGCTAATATTTAGCTCCCTTTCTCCATCTTCCACAGTGCCAGCGTCTTCTGCCCAGGACACGGTCCAACTAACATGGGTCTTCTCACATCAACATCAGCCGGTGTAATCCAGATAATGCCCCCTGCCCACTGCAAGCTTTAGAATTTTCAAGTTAAAAATCAACACTAAGCATCACATGAGTCAAAATTCAAATCTTAACAAACTAACAAGAATTAAAATTATGGGCTGGAGAGACAGCTCAGAGGTTAAGAGCACTGGCTGCTCTTCCAAAGGTCCTGAGTTCAATTCCCAGCAACCACATGGTGGCTCACAACCATCTATAATGAGCTCTAGTGTCCTCTTCTGGTGTGCAGGGGTCCATGCAGGCAGAGCATTGTATACATAATAAATAATGTTTTAAAAAGACAAATAATTAAGATGATACAGAATGTGTTCTTTAACCACAATAGAATCAAACTAGAAATTAATGACAAAACAATAATAGGAAATGTTTGAACCTAAACAATAGATATCTGAATAGTTTACAGGTCAAAAAAGAAGCCTCAAGGAATTTATTTATTATTGTGTGTACTCATGCGGTGTGTGTGTGTGTGTGTGTGTGTGTGTGTGTGTGTGTGTGTTTGTGTGTGTGTAAGAGAGAGACTGATCAATTTTGGTTCATGGTTTTGTAACCAGAATGCTAGACTTTGTGATACTTGCCACAACAGAGGCCGATGAGAATAGATGAATCTTTAGGTTGTTTGATTCAGTCAGCAATCTGAGATTACAATGGGTTATCAAGGATGGGGCGGGGCAGGGGGAAAGGGGATAGAGTAGGGAGGGAGAGGGAGAGTGTCCTAGTTTGCTTTCAGCTGCTGTGATAAACACCATGTCCAAAGGCAGCCTGAGGAGGGAAGAGCTAATTTCAGCTTATACTTCCGGGTCACAGAGCATCACTGAGGGATGTCAGGGCAGGGACTCAAGGCAGGAAACTGGAAGCAGAAGCTGAGGCCGAAGCCATGGGTGAACTGCTGCTTACAGGCTTGCTCCCCATGGCTTGCTCAGCCTGCTTTCCTACACACCCCAGAACAACTACTCAGGGTGGCACCCCCTCGCTAGTCCACGAGGCGACACAAACAGTAAACAAGTCTGGCTAGCATAATCCTGTTACATGGCAGCCAGCTGAACTTCCCAGAGATGGCATTTGCACACAACACGGGGCCTGGCTCCTTCCTTGAAGTTATTGGCAGTTATGGCTGCCGAGAGAGAAATCATCCTCTTTAGGCGCATAAAATATGTGAACCCCTATCCTCCTGTGGGCAGATCCACACTCATTTCTATGTGAGTGGTTTGTGGTTCACCAGACAAAAACAAAACAAAAAGACAGTGTGGAATGGGGACTTGCCGAGGAGGGAGTCCGGTGAGCAAGAAAAGGAAGGCAGAGACAGAGGGCTGAGTTTTCCTTCTTTTTGAAGACACGGCCTCTCTAGTTGTAGACCAGGCTGGCCTGGAACTTGTGGCAATACTCCTGGCTCTGTCTCGCGAGTGTTGGGATTACAGGCAGGTACCAGCTCTTTAACTTTTATCGTGTGCGGTAGATATTCTTACTGTATACCTCAAAAAATTAAGGCTCAGGTAAGTAAGTTGGCTGGAGCCTGTAAGTGCTGCTTTGTTTTGACCTCTGATTCACTGGCTCGGCGAACGGGAGAAGAACCGCCTCTCTCCACCAACCCTTCCAATCGGGTGCCAGGGGTCCAAAGGCCACAGTGCATAAAATTTATGATTTTTAAGGCAGGGATTGAAGTCCAGCCTCGTTCCCGGTAGGCTCTGTACCACGAGCTAGGCTCCGCCCCCAAGTCTCAGCCCCAGCGGGATTCATGAATATTCAAATAAAGAAGATATTTAAAGACGCCGGCGCCAGGCGTAGATCCCTGCCCCGCGCCGCCCGGCCCCCTTCACTGAGTTCATCTGTCTTAGCGGAAACGCCGCCAGCATGTCCGAAAAACTACCCTACAAAGTCGGTGAGTCCCAGGGGTACAGTCCTCCGCGGCGACTCGGCTTCCGCTCTGAGCTTGTAGTCTGTATCATCCGCGTCTTGTTGAGGCCTCGGGGCGCCCAGGACCCCTAGAATCGCTGCCCTGGCCGCGCAGGTGCTTGGGGACTGGAGTCCACGCGCCGCCGGGAGCTAGGAGTGGGAAGCGGCCGCGGACTACAAGTCCCGGCGTGCCCCGCGGCAGGCGCCCTGAGCGGCAGCGCGGGCTGCAGTCCCTGGTCCGGCAGCGTGCTCCTCGCGGAGAGATTGGCCCTTGGGAAGCGGCCCTAGCGGCCCTGGCCCTGATCTCTCGGGGCATGGGTGCCCCCTAAGGAAGGGCCCACCGCCTTCTGGTCCTTGAGCAGGGCAAGAGAGCGCACTGGTGCTCCAGGTGCTAGTGAGGAGAGGCCTGGAAACGGCAAGTCCCGGTACCCCCGGGACTTAGGGTTAGCTCAGTCTATGGGATCACCCATCTGGATTGGATGACTAGAAAATTTGGAGTAGTTAGAAATTACCCTTCGTTTCGTCCGGATTATAGAAAGCTGTCAGAATAAACAAACGTTCAGTTGCTGTTAAAGTGGGATGGGTACAGCCATGTAGCTTTACTCTGGACTAACCCGTTTTATTATTGTAACTCTCTAGGGGAGGAACTGTTTTACTTTTACGATGAAAATCCAGAGGTTTAGAGGTTATTTTACCAGAATCTTGTAACTGGGAAGTGGTTGGCTCGAATTTGGACTCGGGACGTCATGACCTCTAGGCTCATCGCTTTCACTGCTGTCTGTATGCAAGGGAGCATACTTGAACAACCCTTATGAAATTTCAGCACAGTCCAGTTCAGACTGGGCCTAGTGACACAAACTTGTGATCCCAGCTGTCGCTCCTGAGGCTGAAGGAATCGATCAACTGTTATCAGAGGTCAGCCTGGGCACACAGTGAACTCCAGACCAACCTGGACAAAATGAAACTACAAACCAATCAAAAAAACCAGCACACACACACAAGCAATGCAGGCTGGCTAGCTTTTAAAATAATGTCAAGACTCCATTAAATTGGAGAGGGTCACCAACATGAGGCGGAACGTGGGGAAGTAAGCGACTTGGAAATTTCTTATTAAAATAGTTCATCATCCACCAGAGTAGATTATTTCTCCGCTGGGTAGATGCTGAGACAGAAGCTTAGAAAGGTTTGAGTCAGCGTTGTCTTGTTGGGACAGCTAGAATGGACGTTTGTCACACTGAAGGGGTCGGGGGACCACTGGTTGTGCGGATGGAGAGAAGGCTGCATTTGGGGGCTGGGTTCTTGCCTCTGTAGGGGTGGAGGCACGAACCCTCCGTTGAGGTTACACTGTGTGCTAGGCCTTGCCCTCTTGGTGTCTCGTATAATCCTCGGGTGTATAGCAAGTTTTCAGTTGATTATCATTATTCTGAAGAAGTGGGTTTAGAATGGGTTACACTGTTCCCTTTGGCATTTTCTTTTTGACAGGTGTTTCTGTGGCTTCTGCAACTCTCTGGTTCTTTTGGCACCAAAAGCTCCCTATACTAGCCCCGCCTGTTCTTTTGGTGTGGAAGTCCCATGGAAGACTCTGGGACTGGCACAGCTGCCCCAAGGCCATTGAAAGAATCATTTTTAGCCGGGCGTGGTGGCGCATGCCTTTAATCCCAGCACTCGAGAGGCAGAGGCACGCGGATTGCTGTGAGTTCGAGGCCAGCCTGGTCTACAAAGTGAGTCCAGGACAGTCAAGGATACACAGAGAGACCCTGTCTTGGAAAACCAAAAAAAACGAAAGAATCATTTTTAGCTAGAGGGACAGGTGATAGGGTGGAATTTAAACAGGATAGCACAAGACCCTCTGTCCTCTTCAGGAAGGCCTGGAGAGTGGCCTCACCATCAGTCTTGTCCCTGACTGGCTACAGACAATAAATACTGGGAGTTGGGCTAGCTTCATCTTCTTCCCTCTTTCTTATTTTTAATTTATGCCCATTGGTGATTTGCTTGCATTTATGTCTGGGGGGAAGGTCGGATCCTCTGAAGCTGGAGTTATGGACAGCTGTGAGCAGTGAAAGGGATGAGCCCAGGCCCTCTGGACCACCAAGCCATCTTTCTGGCTCCCTCCTTCCATTCTTTTTTCCTTTCATTTCCTTCATTTTTTTTTTTCCATCCTTGTCTGGTGCCGACCCTTTTTGAATCTTTGCTCACTTGGTTTTTAGCAGCTGCTTTTGTCAGTAAACACCTTCTGACTACTCTGTACCAGGCCCTGCTGGTCACTGGAGGTGTAAGAGAGACCAAGGCACAAGGTGGAGACAGATAGGCCTATGTGGTATAGCATAGTCTCTCTCTCTCTCTCTCTCTCTCTCTCTCTCTCTCTCTCTCTCTTTTGGTGTTTCGAGACAGGGTTTCTCTGTGGAGCCCTGGCTGTCCCGGACTCGCTTTGTAGACAAGGCTGGCCTGGAACTCACAGCGATCCGCCTGCCTCTGCCTCCCAAGTGCTGGGATTAAAGGCGAGTGCCACCACGTCCGGCGCAGTCTCTTATGTGAAGAGATCTGTTGCCTTTCTCTCTCCATCTTGCAGGTCTCTGGTCTTATTGCTACTATTTTGTTTGCTTGGTTTTTTTTGGGGGGGGGGTGCTTCAGCTGGCCTTGAACTTGTAATGCCCAAGTCACAATACTTCACAGACTACCAGAGACCAGTCAGATATAATGTACACAGGGTCTTTTTTATTCCCCAGAGGCTGAGGAAGGTGGGCGGCCTTGATTCCTTAAAACACAAGGGTTTTAAAGGCAGAAGCCACAGTGGTACTTTCCCAGCCTTGGCATCACATAATTGGGTAAGGGGCATAGGGAAAGTTGGCCTTAGCTGATAAAGTGCAGGGGAGCTTTGAGTCATGCTGCAGGGGGCTCTTATCTAAATTTTTTATCTGCTGTAGCTGTTACACTGCTGGTCTCCCACACAGTTGGGTAGGGGGAAGCTGTCCCTAATCTGATAAGGTGAGCTTTTTTTGGATCTCAAGGAAGTGAGATCTAGCTCCCAGGAAAGTTGACTTCAAGCTGATTGAGCATAGGGAAGAGAGGGGGCTTCTGCTCAGGGAAGCTAGCCTTGTCCAGTTCCCACAAACTCAGGATCTCCCTTAGGCTTCCACAGTATTATGTTTGAGGCACATGTTGCTACAGTTGGCCAATAGAACATTTGTTAATGTTGTTCTTAAAAATGTGTGTATTACAATTTCCCTCTTAACCCGGCTAGCACCCAAGTAATTGAGACTGAACTATTATATTTGTTTAGTAAGCTTTACAACACAATAATTGAGCAGTTAATACCTATTTTCAATCTTCTATGCTAATCTGGCTTCCTCTTTGCCAAAATCCCTGAGATACTTGCATTTTATGCCTTTTTTTTTTTTGCTTCAGCTGCTCTCTCTTCATGTGTCCTGAACCTCTGCCTGTGACTGAATCCCCTACTTCCTTTTTCCTCTCCTGGCTGGCAGCAGTCCAGCCCTATTCTCTCCCATACCCAATGATTGGCTGTTAAGCTGTTTTATTGACATATCCGGGGACCATTGGGGAGCAAAGTGTAGACAGGAGATTCTCAGAGTAAGGATTGCAACCAGATACGGGGGACACAGAAGCCAGCATTAGAATCTTTACACAGTGCACAATAAATAATGCCTACAAATCTTTTCAGAAGAAAAATCTGGCTGTTGACTAACACCTCCTTTGAAACTCTGTAGGTGATCTGTTTCACTGAGATTAAAGTCTTGATTCATTGTAATGCCTCTGTTTTAGTCAGCCTGTCCATTTTCAGGTTTTTTTTTTTTTTGTTTTTTTTTTAATTTTTAAAAAATTGACTGGATTTTAAAAATAAGACTTATTTATTTATGTATGTATATGTGAGTGCTCTGTTTTCATGCACACCAGAAGAAGGAATCAAATTCTATTACAGATGATTGTGAGCCACCATATGGTTGCTGGGAATTAAATTTAGAATCTCTGGAAGAAAAGTCAGTGCTCTTAACCACTGAGCCATCTCTCCAGCCCTAAAGACTTATTTGTTTTATGTATATGAGTATGCTGTTTTCATGCACACCAGAAGAAGGCATTGGATTATATTACAGGGGCTGTTAGCCACTGTGGTTTCTGGGCCTCTGGAAGAGCAGCAAGTACTCCTAACAGCTGAGCCATCTCTCCAGCCTCGTCATTTTCATTATGTGTATATGTTTTGCCTGCATGTAGGTCTACGCACCACGTCCACGTGGGTGCCCACCAAGGCCAGAAGAAAGTGTTGGACCCCCCTGGGACTGGCATATAGACAGTTGTGAGTCTCCACGAGCTGCTGGGAACTGAACCCCAGAGTAGCCAGTGCTCTTAACCATTAAGCCCTCTCTCTAGCTCCTCCAGTTTTAGGTGGTTTTGAGCATATACTGAGCCTGGTGTGCCTTTCAGGTTGGCTACTGAGTTAAAGCCCTACGATGGGAGAGGTCTGTGTGGCTGAGCAGCTAGTGAGGGGAGTAAGGTAGAGAGAGATAGAAGCAGTTGATAGACTCAGGGGTAGGGCCTGAAGCCCCGGCAAGGATTGGGATTTAAAATTTTTATTTATTTATTTGTGGATTTAAAAGTTTTAAAGCTTCCCACTGGCTGTAAGGAGCATGGTATGTGGGAACAGAGGGGACCATGAAGCAGCTTTGCTGCTCCAGCTAACTGAGAAGTGGTGCTTTAGATGGGGATGAGATACTTAATAAAATCATGCTGGTGAAAGTTGGGCATGGTGGCCCACGTCTTTAACCCCAGCACTTGGGAGGTAGGGGCAGGCAGTTAACTCTTATTTAAACCCAGCTTGGTCTACATATTGAGTTTCAGGACAGCCCAAGCTACATAATAGACCCTGTCTCAAAATAAATAAATCAAGAAATCAAGAAATCTTACACATTTTTGGCCAGGGTGGTTGATTGAATGGTGGTTTCATTTCCTAAAATGGGAAGATTGAGGGTGTGTGGCCAAGGAGTCTTGAGGGCTCATACTTGATGAATAATTGGACATCAGCCTAGAGGTGTTGAGTCGGCAGTTGGATTATGAGTCTCACATTCCTGGGAGAAGTTTGCACTGGAGTGAATATGTGGGAGTCATCCCCACAGGGAAGGCATTCAGGGTCATACAGCTAGAACTTGTCAAGAACTGGAGAAGAGCTGCGATGGATCCCTGAGGCTTCCTGGAGTTTGTCAGACGAAGAGAAGCCAGGAACATAGGAGAGAGTGGGATGCCAAGGAAAAGAAAGCGGTTCAGGAATGAGCGCGTCTGCTCCTGTGAGAGACTTGGGCATAGGTAATTACCTCAGTTACACCCGGTTACCTAGGCGATCAATGCAATGGTGAGATCTGAAGTGGTGAGAAGACAGGAGAGCAGGCACAGCTCATCCTTCGCAGCAGACAAGATGAGGGGAGAGTCTGTGCACGGAAAGCGCGTGATTGGTGAACTGTGAAGTCGTGTTATCAGTCCATGGGGAGAGGAGGAGAGACGTAAACTTACTAGGAAAATGTAGTAGGGTTGCTAGGGTTGCTGGGATGTGCCAGGTGTCCTTGAGTTTCACGTTCATAATCAGCAAGAAGGTTGTCCTGTGGCTGTGACTCTCCCGCCTGGTTCTGTGGCTTAGGTACAGGGGAGGGCTGGCTCTAACTAGGTGGGTACTTTGGGTTTTTTTTTGTTTTTTTTTTATTCTTTTTTTGGTTTTGAGACTAGGTCTCTGTGATGCTCAGGATGGTCTCAAAATCATGGCAGTCTTTGCACCGCAGCTTCCATAGTGCAGGGATTATAGGCAGGAAGCCACTCACCTTAGCTTCAGATGGGAGCTTTGCTAAGTGAGGTCTCAGAGTGAGTGTAAGAGAGCAGGGGATGGACATTGAGGTGGAGATCATAAGGGGGCTTGGCCAAGGATAAAATCAATGGTTTAGAGATTCTGAGCTGATGGCTGCTCCCTCTTGGAGTTGGCTAGAGGTGGTTGCTTGAAATCCAGACTTCTGAAGGTGTTGATGTTCTGGGGGTAGCTGTGTGTGGGGGGGGGGGGGGCAGGGGTAGAGGTGTTTTTGTAGCAGGAGTGAACCCTCCCATAAGGTGGAAAGCTGACCTGGGAACCGTTTGTGGTACTGGAGGTTGAACATAGGGCCTTGGGCATACTCTGTCACTGCTCCTTTGAAATTATTTAATGCAATGTAGGAGGCATAATGATGATAACTTACTATTGCTATTTATTATTACTTGTGTGAGGGCCTCTTCTAGCCCACGTTGGCCTTGAGCTTGGTATGAAGTCAAGGATCCCTTCCCCCTGCTTTCAGATCCCAAGAACTGGAATTACAGGCATGTCCCACACTCTTGGCCTGTTTAATTATTTGTTAAATTATTAAAACTTCTATAGCATCCTCCTTTCTCTTTCACCCTCCACTTCCTAGGGTGATCGGGGAGATCTAAGCTCCCCTACAGGTAAAAATGACGGCACTGGGGAGATGGCTTGGTTGGTAAGCTTGACAGTTTTCATAAGCATGAGAGCCTGAGTTCAGAGTCCCAGCACGCGTGTAAGAAAAACTGCAGGCACCTATATAATCTCAGTGCTGATGAGGCAGAGGCAGGAGGCGCTACCTAGCAAAGCAGTGAGCCTCAGGTGCAGTGAGATCCTGCCTCAGGTGAGACAGGAATGGAGAAAGACGCGAGCGACATTGATCTCCAGCCTCTATATACCTGCACATACGTAAAGAGGAAGGCTGTTGTCCTGTCTTTTAAAAATAATAAGTAAAAAAGCAGACAAAACCACCACGAACCATCCTGTTACACCTGCAGGTTTTGAATTTTTTCAGGGGAGTGACCTGCCGTTTGTAGGTGTCAGTGGAAAGGCAGAGAGAGCTATTTTTCAAAGGGGCGGCACCTGAGGGCTGCGGGGTTACACTTGGATTGGCCGTCTCAAGGTCATGGTGCTTCATAGTTGATGGGAGGAGGCTGCTCATGTAATTTATTTATTTTGTTCCTGCAGCGGACATCGGACTGGCTGCCTGGGGACGAAAGGCCCTGGACATAGCCGAGAATGAGATGCCAGGTTTGATGCGCATGCGTGAATTGTACTCGGCCTCAAAGCCGCTGAAGGGTGCTCGCATTGCTGGCTGCCTGCACATGACTGTGGAGACTGCCGTCCTCATCGAGACGCTCGTGGCCCTGGGCGCTGAGGTGAGGTCCCCGAGTCACTTGCCCTCTGTGGTGGGTTCAGCCATGGGAGAAGACTGACTGACTGGACCTGTGGGAGACCAAGCTGCAGAGCCTTCTGGTCACCTCGGTTTTCTCTCCATTTCCCACTGCTGCCACCCACTGGGGCACACAGCCTTTTCTATCTTTTCTCTAGTTGGAAAGATAGCTACTTTCTGACTATTCAATACATTTAGCCATCCAGAAACACTCCCATTGGCCGTCCTAGGGGGAGGTGCCTTCTGGGCAGACATGATGCTAGAAAGGTAGAGTGCTTGGATTTGTTGAGCCTGGGTCATGTGTAGTACGCTCTCAAGGAGGGGGTCTGGTATAGTAGGACAACCGAAAGTAAGTACCCGAGGGTTTGCTTTTTGAGACAGCCTAGGCTATCCCATAATTTACTGTATAGTTCAGGCTAGGCTTGAGCTGTCTTTCTACCTCAACCTCCCAAGTACTGGGATTCCACGGCTCACACAAAACCTCCACTGCCCTCTTTTAGATTTGCTTTTATTTTATGTGTTTGTTTTGCCTGCATGTATACCTCTGCACACTTGCATGTAGTATCTGAGCAGGCCACAAGAGGGTGCCAGATTCCCTACAACTGGAACTGCAGGTGGTTGTGAGCCACCATGTGGGTGCTGGGAATTGAACCTGGGTCCTGGAAGAGCAGCTAGTGCTCTTCAGCAATGAGTCTTTAGCTCCCTTTGCCATGTTTTTAATTTTCAACATCCAGCTTGCTGGTGATCTGATCTCATGGCTTTAAATATCGCCTGTGTGGTAATGACGCCACTACATGTGCAAGCCTGACCTGCACTCATAGTATTGTATGTCTGCATGTTGATATGCGCCACTTGGAGATCAAGGACACACTGAGCCTGAGCAAGTCCAGACACACAGTGTTCTGCCCTCCTTGTCCTGAAGTCTTTGCTGCATCAATCTAGGGCCGGGCATGGTGGCACACACCTTTGATCCCAGCACTTGGGAGGCAGAGGCAGGCGGAGCACTGTGAGTTCAAGGCCAGCCTGGTCTACAAAGTGAGTCTACACAGAGAGACCCTGTCTCAAAAAAAAAAAAAAAAAAAAAGGGCAACTCTAGGCTTGAGCCTTTTTCTACCTGAGGACCCTGGAGTATTTGTCAGCCAAATGTCACCTCCACCGTTGCTGCTGTATTTCTTCTCTGCTTTAGCAGTTCCTTTCCTGTCTCCTTGTTCACATCACACCAGAGTAATATCTTACTTACTTTATGTGTATATGGACTTTGCCTGCACCTTCATGTTTGTATACGGCCACATACATCCCTGGTTCCCCCAGAGGCCAGAGAGGAATTGGAGATAGTAGGTGGCTGTAAGCCTCAGCGTTGGTGCTAGGCACTAAATTGGAGTCCTGGAGAAGTGTAGCAGGTGCTCTTAGTTGCTGAGCCATCTTTCCAGTCCCTTACTGATGTGTGTGTGTGTGTGTGTGTGTGTGTGTCTGTCAGAATCTTGCTGTACAACTCAGGCTGGCCAGGAATTCCTTATATAGTTCAAGCTGGCCTTGCACTCTGATCTTCCTCCTAGGATAGTAGGTACGACACCATGCCTGGTTCAGTGATTCGTTCCTTTCTTTTTCTTTTTTTTCTTTTTCTTTTAAGCTCTGGTGGTGTCTTCTAGCCACTAGCTTGCCTTTCTCTCTTGCCTCAGGGCTTTCCTCCCCTGTCCCTAACGTGGGTGACCGACGCTCTTGTTGTCCTGGATCTTCTAGGTGCGGTGGTCTAGCTGCAACATCTTCTCCACTCAGGACCACGCCGCAGCCGCCGTGGCCAAGGCCGGCATTCCAGGTGAGGCGCTTACCGGGGTACATGGGTGGCTACGGCTCTCCTGTAGTCAGAGGCTTCCATATGGCAGCGAGAGGGACTTGGCCTAGTGACTCAGCAGAGAGCGGCTTTTGCCCTCCTGCCTCATCTCGGATCTCATGGAAGATCCACTGAGCTATGTGGTCTAAGGGAAGGATCTTATGATGGCCACATAGTGTGGAGGACTGGGGCATTCCTTAGAGGAACTCTGTGGGTCACTTTCTTTTCTTTCTCTTTCTGCTTCTTCTTCTTCCTCCTCTTTTTTTTTTCTTTTTTTCGGTTTTTTAAGACAGGGTCTCTCTGTGTAGCCCTGGATGTCCTAGACTCTCTTTGTAGACCAGGCTGGCCTCCAAACTCACAGAGATCCGCCTGCCTCTGCCTCCAGAGTGCTGGGGTTAAAGGCGTGCACCACTACGCCCAGCCTCTGTGGGTCATTTTCTAAAGAACTGGTGAGGTGTAAGGCAGAACAAGACCTCAGAGGTGCGCTGGCTGAGGCCTGGTAGTCCAGGAGTACGAGAAAGGATCAGAGCAAAGACTGTCTCAAACTGCTGCAGAATGGTGGTGCGTGTCTGTCTGGACTGCAAGGGAGGGACCTGTTACAGTCAGTGGTAATTAAATAAAACATATACGAATCTTTATCAGGGGGCTGAAGAGATGGCTCAGCTGTTAAGAGCACTGGCTGCTCTTCCAGAGGACCCAGGTTTGATCCCTAGCGCCCACATGGCAGCTCACAACAGTCTGTAACCGCAGATCAGGAGATCTGATATCCTCTTCTGTCCTCTTGAGGCTTCCAGGCAGGCACATGGTGCACAGACATACCTGCAGACAAAACACTTAGACATTTGGGGGGTGGGGAAGACTCTTCATCAGCTATAGGTAGAGTAGGCAGAAGGAGGAGTCCCTCTATAACCCCTCAGGGCTGAATGGCTCCTGCCTTGTCTAGGCTTGGTGGCCCTTTTTCAGAAGAGGCTTTTTTGTTTCTATAGCATTATCTTCTACAGTTGTGGGGAGGGAGGCAGCTGACTGATTGGCCGGTGTCCTTTGCAAACAGAAGACTCTTGTGAACCTCACACCTGTGTAGTTCCACACGGTAGGAGCAGCACCCACCAGCCAGCAGCCAGCACCCAGCACCCTTGGCTCAGGTGCCACTTTAGAGTGCTGGGCTGAGCAATGCACATCCCAGGCCCTCTAGGGAGTTTTGTGAATGGTGATGGCAGTGCCCCCTCATGGCTTGCATGAGGGAACATAAGAATAGGGCAGGAAGCATTTATAGTACCTGGCACAGAGAACAGTCCATCTGTGGTAGCTTCTACTGGGGTACACTGGCCAGACATCACCTCAAACTACCCACCACAAAGACTGCCAGTCCCTTAAGACCTTTCAGTGAAGAAGAAACTGAGGATCCTATCTGATGGTCCCTCTGGGTGGGAGTCGTTCCGCACCCTACTCCATGGATCCCTGGCAGAAGGAGGTACAAAAGGATAGGTATCCTAGGGCTGAATGTGGCCTCCGTTTCACTTGACTTATGCTGCTGCAAGCTTGCTGAAGCCTCCCTGCCAGCTTTTCACGTCCCACCTGCCCTACAGTGTTTGCCTGGAAGGGCGAGACAGATGAAGAGTACCTGTGGTGCATTGAGCAGACATTGCACTTCAAGGATGGACCCCTCAACATGATTCTGGACGATGGTGGTGACCTTACTAACCTCATCCACACCAAATACCCACAGCTTCTGTCAGGTAAGCAGGTGGGATGGGTACTAGTGGCCTGAAGGGATCCTGTTCCTTCATAGACGTGAGCCAGTCCACCTGGCAGAACTCCCAGATTCTTTGGAGGACTGGAGGACAGGAGGTTCCTGCAGGTATACTGGAGTCTGGCCTTGTGCTGTGAAGCCAGGGTAACCGGGTTGGGGCAGGGCTGGCTGAGCCCATAAGCCAAGGCCAACATAGGGCAGTGCTGGGAATGGTTGCAGAGCAGCAGTGTTGCTGACTGTGACAGGGAGGAGGATGGAGATGGAGAAGACAAAGGCCCTGAGCTAGGAAAAGATTGACTGTACAAAAACCAGCATGACTAACAAATGGAGGACGCCTTCTCTTGAGAACAGTGTAGGGTACAGTAGGACGGTTCGGTGAAAATGATGTCAGGCACTAGGACAGTGGTGGACGGGAGGTGTGCGGAGGTTGAGTCGTTGGGCCTGGTGGGATTGTGTATGAGGACAGCAGACGAAAGCTCCCTGGGTGACTGGGTAGCCCTTTCAGTCAGGTACAGTGAGGGCAACAGGGAGAAGGCGACACTAGGGAGTGAGAAGGGTTTGGGTAGAGATGTGTTCTCTGCTCTTCCTCTTGTTCAGGTATCCGAGGTATCTCTGAGGAGACCACGACTGGGGTCCATAACCTCTACAAGATGATGGCCCAGGGGACACTGAAGGTGCCTGCGATCAATGTCAACGACTCTGTCACCAAGGTGAGCCCTGGGTAGTGTCAGCTCCATAGGTGAGCCCTGGGTAGTGTCAGCTCCATCTGCCGGTGCCACGGAGCTTAGGGGTGAATGTCTGAAGGAAGGTGTCCAGGAAGGGTGTGGCCTGGGACGGGCAGCCCTTATCTGAGAGAGGCAGGGCCACAGTCTGAGGGTGGTGAGTGCGTTGAGAGGAGAACTGCACAGTAGGTCACAGCTGCTTCAGCAGCACTGTGGCTTTGATCATCGAGAGCTAAAAAGTTAAGCAAATTCTTTGACCCAGCAACCTGTCGTAGGCATTGGTTCCCTCGAAAGGCTTCTAGAGCAGCAGAGAACAGCTAGGGAGATATAGCCGGGCTGGAGAGATGGCTCAGTGGTTAAGAGCGCCACCTGCTCTTCCAGAGATCCTGAGTTCAATTCCCAGAAACCACATGGTGGCTCACAACCATCTATAATGTAATCTGATACCCTCTTCCACAGATAAAGCACTGATATGCAATAAATAAAATAAATAAATCTTAAAAAAAAAAAAGAGAGAGAGATAGCCTTGGAGCTGATGAGGACGAGGGGCATGTTGTTTGGGCATTGTCTAGTGGAGAAGGTTCTTAGGGGGTCAGCCTAGGTTGGCGGCCGAGTGGGCTCAAGTCTCAGCCCTGCCTGTGGGATGCTTGAGGCCTGGTCTCAGGGCCTTGCCTGCCCCATCGTCTCCTTGCCCCTTCTACTTTCAGAGCAAGTTCGACAACCTCTATGGCTGCCGGGAGTCCCTCATAGATGGCATCAAACGGGCCACAGATGTGATGATTGCGGGCAAGGTGGCCGTGGTAGCAGGCTATGGTGATGTGGGCAAGGGGTGTGCCCAGGCCCTCAGGGGTTTTGGGGCTCGAGTCATCATCACTGAGATTGACCCCATCAATGCACTGCAAGCTGCCATGGAGGGTACGATAGGGTCAGGGTTGGCTGTTGGGGCTAGAGCAGGGAGAGGCCACTGTTGATAATACATGCTCAATGTCCGCAGGCTATGAGGTGACCACCATGGATGAGGCATGTAAGGAAGGCAACATCTTTGTCACCACCACAGGCTGTGTTGATATCATCCTTGGCCGGTAGGTACCAGGGTGGGAGGCGTAGGGAGCCAAGAGGGTGTGGCTTGCCATTGTTCTTGGTCTTTGGTCTCTCACGGGTTTGGGCTCCCTCATAGGCACTTTGAACAGATGAAGGATGATGCCATTGTGTGTAACATTGGCCACTTCGATGTGGAGATTGATGTGAAGTGGCTGAATGAGAACGCTGTGGAGAAGGTGAACATCAAGCCGCAGGTGAGGAGCCCCAGCCTCCCCGCAGGGCTGGCAGTGAGGGGCCGAGGAGGATGGCCTGGTAGGCTGCCCACTGCAGCTGTTGCAACCTGGAAGGTGGTGTGTGTGTCAGAGTTGATGCTGAGGCCACTGAAGTCCAGTAGGTATTTGCCACGTGGTGACCTTGCTGTTTCAGAAAGCCCACATGTGCCTGTGAGTGAAGCTTGCAAAGAATGCAGCTGAGGGTGTGCTCTGCTCACAGCCAGGCAGGCATCCTAGCAGCCAAAGGGTGTGGGCTGAACTGGCAGTGGGGTCAGGCTGGGGGAGGATCTGAAAAGGACATCACATTTCTGTCTAGAATGGTTCTGTGCAAAGTAGGCCACGACTGAGATGGGACTGAGAGACATGTTCTTTTTAGCTCTGTGCAATAAGTTAAGCTCTTTCTTGCCTTGTAGAGCTGGAGGTTGAACCCAGTGCTTCATATAAGCTAGGCAAGCACTGTTATCAAGTGAGCCACAAACCCAGCCCTGCATTCGACTTTATGTGTGGTGTGTGTATGTGTACATATTGGATGTGTGTGCTTGTGTGTGTAAGCACATGCATACTTACATGTGGCGTTAAGAGGACAACCTGTCAGGTGATGACGTGTTTCTCGGGGTAAAGCAGCTTTGCCCCTTGAGTCATCTCTCCCCATCCTGCATTCAACTTTTCAATGGCGATTGAGAGCATGAGATCTGGCCTCTGGCCTCAAATTGCAGCCACTTAATGTGTGGCTCTGAACAAATGACTCAACCTGGTAAACTTCAGCTTGTGAAAAGGGGAAGGTGAGGCACTGAAACGATAGTCACGTATGTGTAAATGACTAAGGACAGAGCACATGGCGGTAAGAGTAGCCATGTACTCTGTACTCTGTAGCTGCGGCCTCCCGAGTACCTACAGTATGCCAAGTGCTTTATAGGGCCGAATTCATAAAGTTCTCACAACAGACTTGTGTGGTGTGCTAGCTCTGAAGGGTGGTGGTTAGGAGGGCATTCCAGGCATCTTGTGTAGCATAGGAGGCAAGCAGAGACAGCGACAGTGCCCACCAGCCCTTACTGCTGCCCTGGGGCCTTGCAGGTGGACCGCTTCTGGCTGAAGAACGGACGCCGCATCATCCTGCTGGCTGAAGGCCGGCTGGTCAACTTGGGTTGCGCCATGGGCCACCCCAGCTTCGTGATGAGCAACTCCTTCACGAACCAGGTGATGGCACAGATTGAGCTGTGGACCCACCCAGACAAATACCCCGTTGGGGTTCACTTCCTGCCTAAGAAGGTAAGCTCCTGACTTTACTGTAAGCAAGGCTTATGTGCTGGGTCCCGGGCTCCTTGTGTGGGCTTGCTAGAGTTTATGAAGTGCTCGTCTGTCTGCCCTCTTAGCTGGCATAGAGTCCTCAGTGTTTCCTGGAGCACACCCCCATAGTGGCATGGGCTGTGGAGTATGACTCACTAGGTTTGGAGCTGTGTCTCCATTCCTCATCTGAAAAGCGAAGGCAAGAGTATCTTCCTTAATGACGGTGAGGCTCTCCCACGTGTCTGCATGGATTGGGCAGGCAGGCGGTGAAGTGGGCTGTGTGGGAACTGAACTTGAAGACTACACACTCCAGGTAAAGGGGTGTCTGCCACTCAGCTGTCACTAGCCCAGAACACAGCTCCAGTGGACAAGGCTTCTGAGCTCCGAAGCCATACGCTAAGGTGTTGATATGAAATAATTTTAAAATATAGGCAGAACATTGTAGTTCAAAAAAAAAAAAAAAATGGATAGGTCCCATTTGGTTTTTAGACAGGGTCTCATAGCCCCGACTAGCCTGGAGCTCAGTGTGTAGACCAGATGGCCTTGCTTCAGGCCTGTTTCTGCCCCTGAGAACTGGGATTAAAGGCACAGGCCTCCATGTCAGTCTTGAGTTTGTTTGTTCATATTTGTGGTGTTGGACACGGAGCTACACATACATGCTACACAAATATCCCTTAACTGCTAGTGCGTGGCTGGGTCAATTGGGCATGTCTGTAAGATGCACGCAGTCTGTAGGTTTATTATGTACTTTAGTTAGTGGTGACAGTAGCCACCATTTGCTAAATTACTCTTGAACCAACAATGTGAATGTTACTGCTCTTTGTGACAGCTTCAGAAGGTGGGTATTTATTATGTATGTCCTACAAATGAGGAGACCAAGGGTTAGAGGCTGGTGTGCTCTTAGGAGTTGTTGTGGGCCCAGCCAGAACCGAGCTCTAACTGCCCAGGTGGTCCCCATTATGTGGCACACTGGTACAGGGTGCTATGAGAAAGAAGGAAGGCATACTAAGCTAGACTGGCCAGGCATAGGAGGCCTTCACCTCTGTTTCTACTATGGACTTCAGGTTAGGTTGAACCTGTTACACTTTCTTTTGGCTCCTCATCTGCTAATGTGGGCATTATCCTTCCCTTCCTACTCCTGGGGATGTTTGTGAGACTCTAAGGAGCAGTGGACATGAACTGCTTGGGAATGTAAACGTGCTTGGAGCTGGGCTGTAGTCAGTGTCGGGCCATGGTGGGGTGGGACTTGTGTAGGGTGCCCCTGTTGATAATAAAATACGCCCTGGGCCATAGTTCATCTCAGGAAGCATTCTGGTGAGCTGCTGTAGTTAGAGGCGGAGCTGTAAGTGGTGGGGCCACCAGAACTAGCTGATGTGTGTGCATGGCTCTCTTGATGAGGACAGCACACCGAGGCTCGCCGTGGGGGGAGATTGAGGTGTAATGAGGGTAGTGCACCTGCAGCACCTGTCAGAGCGGTTTCTGATTGGTGGCTAGATGCAGTTAAGGGCACTGGAGCCTGACACTGACTCCAGGTTTTCTGTTTCTTCCAGCTGGATGAGGCGGTGGCTGAAGCCCACCTGGGCAAGCTGAATGTGAAACTGACCAAGCTGACCGAGAAGCAGGCCCAGTACCTCGGCATGCCGGCTGACGGCCCCTTCAAGCCTGACCACTACCGCTACTGAGAGCCGGGACTGCCCTTCACCTTCCAGCCGCCATCCTTGTTCCAGGCCCTACCTCTCTCCCAAGAGCAAATGTCACCACTGCTTTGCCAGTGTTTGTCCCCCGCTGGGGCTGGTCACTCTGCCTTTGGCCTCTCTTGTATCCCTCATACAGCTCCAGGTGTGGCAAGGGGGAACTGTGAGTCCCCAGTCAAAATAGAGGTACCTTGGAGCCATCCACAGGGAACGGGAGCTCAGAAGCCTTGACGTCCTGAGGCTGGATGCTGCTGTGGTAGCCACAAGGCCACACACCTTACGGTCCAGGCCTCACTTGGTCCAGGTCTGTGTGCTCGCTTTACAGATCACTGGTTTCTCAGCTCAGGATCTGAGGAGCTCCAGCAAAGGGCAGGGGCCTCTGAGTTTGAAGATTCCTGGGAGCTTGGCTTACTTACTGTTGGGCCATCTCTTAAGCCTCACAATGCTGAGGCTGGTACTTTTGGTCCCTATCTCACAGGGTTAAAATAGATTGAAGAGGCAACCACAAAAGGAAAAGTGACAGCTAGAGACTGAAAGGGGCCTGAAAGGACAGGCGAAGCTCTGTCACTGTTGGTCACTGATGGTTCCTATCACAAGCCTGGGTCACAAAGAGATTAATTTGGTTTGTAATGTTTATATATTATTCAGAATGTTAACAGAGGAAGGTGGATTAAATGCAATTTCTAGCACCTAAAGAATTCTGGCCTTTATTATGTAAGCTCTTGCTCATCATGCATGACAGTTTTAAGTGTGTGTGGTGCATGTGCATTTGTGTGCAGAGGACATTGGGTGTCCCATCACTTGTCTCTGTATTCCTAGGCTGTCTCTGCTCTCTCCCTTTCCCCTACCCAGTGCAGGGATGGGGTGGAGGGGAGTTACAGTTGAACATGGCCATGTGTAGCTTTTTTTACGAGTGCAAGTGGTCTTACCCACTGACCATCTCTTCAGGGAGTTGTGTAGAAGTGGCTTCTAAAAACACAGAGCTCTCATAATATGACTTGCACAAAAAAGTATGGGAAATTGAGTTCCCTCTTATTTGCCCAAATGATCATTCACTGAATCCATTTGGTCTTGAAATCAAATTAAAAACAAGCCAAGCACAGGATGACTCGAGGCTGTTCTAAGTGTGCTCCGCCGACTGGTGCTAGGAATGTGAGCTAACTGCCGATGGCTGGGATGCCAGGTAAAGACAGGTCCTTGCAGGAGCGGCTCTGCCAAAACCCACAGGCCCAGGGCGAGGAGGAAGGGAGCCAGGTTTCAGACTCTCAACATTGAGACAAGGAACTGGAACTCAGGTCCCTAAAAGCAAGGCTCCAGCTGAGGGCTGCTGCTCTGTGCCAGAGAGGTTCTGGTGACAGCAGCTAGGCTGATCCTCCAAGGGGCCCGCTGCCGAGTGTGAGCACTTCCCCTCAAATCTGTCTCCCTGTAGTTAGGGCAAGTACCTTCCCAGGTGTTGATCTGTGAGAGTCCTATGCGGACCCCCATCTCCTTTCTCCTTAGGGTTCGGGTTTCTGTTACTCTGGCTTTTCCTTTAGAGATCTCTTGCTCTCAGAACTTTGTCGTTAAGAACAGAACATTCTCGTGCGTTGATCTATCACAGCTGTGACACTGACCAGGTACCCACAGTGAAGGATGCTGTGTCGCCTGCCTTCTCCACCTCCGTGCCTGGTGTCCCCAATCCCAACTGGGGGGTTAGGGAGCAATGATCTGGGGGTTAAGGAGACAATCTTAGTCATGATGCTACTCAGGATAGTGACAGAAATACCTCAGGTTGTTACCTTGAAGCCCAAGTTCTACGTCAAGTTTAAGGGCAGGGGTTGGGGGGCGGTGTAGAGGGTTGATTAGAGGGCAAGGAATTTAGAACGCTGTGAGATAGACAATACCATATTTTATAAAAGCACTTTTGTACTCTATTCTGTAGGAAGGACTCCCCTGCCCACGTTGCTGATGTTTATTCCCTTCCACCTAAATGCCGTCCAAATGGTCTCTGAGGGAGGAATGCAAGCCTCAGTGGCCTTGGTGCGTGCCAACCCTCCCAAGTACACAGACGATAAAAGAGGGAAAGCCAGTCCTCCTCTGCTACAAGAGGGAGCGATAAGTAGAGATGTGCCTACACCTCACACCTCAGAGGAGACTGCCCACTTGACTGACAACCTATGTAATGTGCTGGCCAATGATGAGATGGAAGGCAGAGCTTTTGTTTGTTTGTTTCTGAGTCAGGGTTTCTCTGTGTAGCCTTGACTGTCTTGTATTCACTTTGTAGACCAGGCTGGCCTCGAACTCACAGCGATCCGCCTGCCGCTGCCTCCCGAGTGCTGGGATTAAAGGCATGCACCACCGTACCCAGCTGGAAGGCAAATCTTAAGGATGGTAATAATAGCACACTGTCTTCTCAGATCGTCGCCTCTGAACAAAGCCATGTGTACAGATTCAGTGCCTGGTGTCTGTCTTCGTGTCAGGAGGCAAAGGCCCAGTTATAAAACCATAGGCTGCTAGAACCTAAAGTGTGCCTTAGGGTTAGAGTGCTGCAAAAGTAGAAAGTTTAGATACAAAGAGATGGTACCCCAGGGCTTCGGCGACATTGCAGGTCTGGGTACTGCCCGCCTCTAGGCGTCAGGCTGTTGGGGGAGACTCCTAAGGCTAATATAACTCAACAATCCTCCTTTCAATTCTTAGCTGGAACCCAAGTGATGCGCTTAGAGGGCTGGAGGAAGCGTGAACTAAAACTGCAGGAAAGATCATGGGCCACTGATACCAGTGAGAACTCCAGGAGGCTTCAGGCAGTGGTCTGCTCTGCTTTGGAGATCTGTGGTTCCAGGAAGCCCAGGAAACCAGCTTGAGGCAACCAGGGGTGTTCATGTAGTTGAGGCCTAGCCAACTAACTACAACCAATTCATCCATCAGCTCTGCAAATTGGCTTATGAGTAAGTGCGTGATTCAAGTTGGTCCAGAATCAAACATAGGGCTTTAGGAATTTCGCTAGAAAGATGGTATACATGACCCGGAGCTTGCTCTGGGAGCTGAGGGTGGATCCCTGTAGCTGTAATCCTACTATTGCTTAAGTAGGCTATAGCCATTGGGCATAGGAATTCTAAAGTGTCTGGAAGGTATCTGCTGAGCCACCTCTCAGAGTGCCACTCTCAGATCCAGCCAGGAGAGCGGGCAAGTAGCTACTGTTTTCCTACACACTATCAAGAGAAAAGTCCTCTCTGGAATTAATATATAGCATTTTACCATTTTGAAATATTTTACTTGATAAAATGAACAAAGCCCATTCCTTTTCAGCTGCTCTCTCTCCCAACACACACACCTACCTTTAGTCCACGGAAGAAGAAAGAGTGAAAAGTCTAGAGGAATCTGAAAGTTACACAGATGGCCTGGTCAATTCCCTTCAAATCACCTTCTTCTTTTCTTCACTTATCCTGCTCCCTCTGCTAATATGAATTGGCCCCGGAGCAAAGTTTCTTAATAAAGCTCCTATTGGAGAAGAGTAATTTCCTGTCAGTGGGTAGAGTTTCCACATCTGGGCTTGTTGAAACAGATGGAGGAATTTAGAATAAGGACCTTGTGATTGCCAGACTGAACTAACATCCACAGTCTGGGGCCCTGAGGCCTTCTGCCTCTGAGCCTACTGGTTTTTGTTTTTTGTTTTTTGTTTTTTTGAAGTATATTGCTTCTGCGAAATAAGTTTTAATTTCTTTTAAAAATATCAAGGCCTTTAAAAAGAAGTAATAAAAACATGCATGTTTCAATCTTCTATGCGTTAAAGTGTAACATGCTGAAAAACCACCTGGACCAAATTCTGAAATAAACCTTGCTGTTTGTGTTTAGTAGACTGTATGAGACCATGGGTGACCTGCTGAAACCTTCTTATGTCTCCAGGTGATTTAAACTGTCTTCCAAACCAAAAGTCACACTGGTTGATGAGGATGTTGTGGGAGGTTTTTGGTGCCCATCCTTCTAACATGCTGACAGAAATGCCTTCATCTCATTTAGGATTCAACTTGTGGGCTGAGGGTGTGGGTAGGTTCGTAGAGAGCCTGTTTAACAATCATCAAGCTGTGGGGTGGATCCCTAGCAGTGCGTACACCACAAGCTACACATGGTCCTATGCCTGTCACCTAGCACTCAAGGAGGTAGAGGCAGGAGGATTAGAAGTTAGAAGCTAGCCTGGATTGAGCCAGGCTGGGTTACGTGAGATGCCATGCCAAAAAAAAAAAAAAGAAAAAAGAAGCAACTAGTTCAAGGTTACGTTATGAGAACTACTTTGGGTGCCTGTGGGAAGACATGATGAACAGTGGAGCCAATCTTTCCAGGACTGAGCTCACCCGTGTGTGAGGGAAGGAACTACAACTGTACTAGAGATAGACCGAGTTACTCAGATCCTAATAACACACAACCATTACTTTCGTACACAAATGTGAACTTCAGTTCTGGTCAGCAAAGGGGCAAGAGTTTTGGCAGAGGCCTGGGGCCATGGTCTTAGGACACTAAAGCTCACAGAGGAATTCTGAGTCTCAGCATCTCAAAGCTGAAGGAAAACTTGGGCAGGCTAAGTACCTGAGCAGGGGTCTGAGTCAGCGGAGGCAAGAACTAAGTGTGAGGGAAGAGGTCCCATGGACTGACAACTGCTCTTGCCTCTATTAGGACCAGTGGGCGTGACCCACTGAACCGTTAAGCTCTCTTGGGACAATATTCATGTTGGAATCTTTCATTAGTTACCAGACATACAGTAGGTGGTAATACACATTTGCTCAATGAGTGGATTAGTCCTTGTTTAAATCCAGTAACTCAATGGCTTTGTTACTAAGTGGGCTTCCAGGGGTGGTGACACTTGCCTCAGGTCCCAGCAGTGGGAGGCAGAGGCAGGCAGATGTCTATTTCCAGGCCTGCCTGGTCTACATAGGTAGTTCTAGGCCAGCCAGAGATACACACAGTGATACCTTATCTCAAGACAAAACCAAAATTAAAAACAAACCCTTACACACTAATAATAAAAATAAATGGGCTGACTGTTGAGTTTTGCATCCTAGCTTTACTGCTAGGAGCCAAATAGTACCTGGTTGATGAACAGTGTCAGGAAAACACAGAAGCAGTTGTTGGAACACATTCCCAATATTCTCACTACTGGTGGCATTTATTCAGCAGCAGCTGTCAGACAGGGAACACAATGTGCCTGCCTCGTGGGCTTGCAGCCTAAGGGACAGGAAACAAAGGAAACGGCTGGCAGCGCCTCTGGGAACATGGATGTGGGTGTGTGGTGCTGCTGTGCTGCGGCTTAGAGAAATGACAAGGTCCTGGACTGTACCAAGAACAGAAAGGAAATTATTTCTCATTTTAAAGATAAGTAAACGGCAGCCGGGGGAGACAGACCTAAGGGCAAGCCTAGTGTCAGCGCTGTGTGGACAGCTTTGCCTGGAGCACCTGCCCAGGTGGTGGCTGGGTAGAGGTGTCAGCCTCACTGTTTCCAAACTAGGTAAGTTATGTCACCCAAGGCACAACCTGGGTCTCCTTTTGGGAAAAAGTTTGTGGTAAGAAGGGTGATTTGAGGCAGTAAAATTTGAATTTAGTTTACTTCTAGTTGTGTGATGTGTGTTTGAGGGTGCATGTGCTGTACTGTGGCAGTTAGAAAACTGCAGTCTGTTATCTCTTACTTTTACATGAGTCCTGGGAATTAAACTCAGATTGCCATGATGGTGAGCCATCTTGCCAGCCCTTTGAAAGGCAGACAATAGGGCACAAGGGCCCGGAAAGCTGCTAACACCTGTATTCACCCACTGTGTTCACCCACACACTTCTCCTTCTCTTTCCCTCTCCTCTTCCTCCTCCCTCTCTCCAGAGTGACAAGGTGGTTATGAGGGTTAAATACCCTTTTGGCATATAGCCTCTATAGAATCTTTTGTGGCAAGGCCTTTTTGTTTTCCTCTGGTACTAGCATTGTAGTCATTTGCAGGGGGCAGGGGGGTGTGGGGAGAGGTGCAGCCCAAACTAGGGGAGGCAGCTCTGTGAGTGCTACATTCTCAGCCTTTTCTTTCTAACACTACAGGCACAGGCGCCACAGCCAAGGTCAAGTATTGATGACATTGTCTAGTGCCCTTCCTCTAGTCTCCTAGTCCATTTGCCCTACTGGATCCTTCCTTACCGAACCTGCTCCCCAAACTCTGACTCCTTTCTCCAGGTGCGCTACTTCCCACGCTTCCTCCAGACTGAGAATCTGTGGGATTTCAGGGAACAGTCTGGAACACTTTTGGCAATCAGTCTTGATCATTTCAGGCCCCCCCCCCCCCCACCCGCTCGCCCCTTCTGCTTTCTTACTGGCCAACGGCACCAGGGTGAAAATTGAGTAAGGTTCTCTAAAATTTTGCTTCGCCCAAACTAGGCTATTGGGACTAAAAAAAAAAAAAAAAGGCCTCTGGGTTTGGTGGTGCCTTTGATTGAGAGCCTTTTAAAGTTTTGGGGTGCTCAACTCAGCTCCTTCTGGCTTCAGAAACCTGCAGCAAACGCACCACCCCGCCCCGCCCCCCGCCCCGCTGCCCTACCCGGCTGAAACTGCTTATGCAGTTGCGGCTGGCTGTCTTGGATGTTTGTGTTCCTCCTTAGGAGGAGAATGCCTGAAAAGACTGGCCTGGAGGTTCCCTTCCCGTGCATTGGAGACAGCTTCGGTACTGGAAGGCTGAAAGGAGCCCAGCAGCAAGATAAAGAGATACCAACCACACACGCAGCTGCGGGCTGTATACAATTGAGCTTCACTACGGTCTGGAAAGGCGCGGGCGCAGTCTGAGGGGGTTCTCCGCAAGGACCAGAAAACCGTAAAGGGCCAGAAGCTTTCGGCTCTTTTAAAGAAACAGCCATACTTCTCCAGCAGAGTAAAAATACTGTATTCTGATTTTAGCCTCCACTAGGGGTTTCCTTGAAAACCGGTCTTCTGAAAGCACCCCCAATCCACAACTACTGACCACGCCCACCCACAAGCCCCACCCTCAGAGACCCCGCCCCTCAGCCTTAGAAGCGTCCCTGACCCCCGAAGCCCCGCCCAGTCACCCGTTCTGGAAGCTGCGTGCGCAGCGCAGAAGTGGGCTCAGCAGTTGGGGTTGAGGACGCGGCACATGCAGGCGCTGCTGAAGAAGCGGCACTGGCAGAAGGCGCACGGGTCACAGCAGGCGGGCGCGGGCGGTTTGCAGCTATCACGGGTGGCCACGCAGGGCGTGGGTGGCGGGGGCCGTACCACCTTCTTCATCGAAGCCTTTTTCTGTAGGAGAGACGTCAAGGGCTCTTGAGCGGGCCACGCGTCCCCATGTGCAGTGGAGGTGTGGGACCAGATACCTCCGCCCCGCTGTCCACCTCTACTCAGGGACACAGGCAACCCGACACCCTAACCTGTACACCTTCATCCTCCAGCATATCTAGCTCGGACCTGGCCCGTTTCTTAAGAAACCCTACTCAGTCCCAGTTTTTAAATTATGATGATGATGACGATGATGATTTTGTTTTGTTTTGTTTTGTTTTGAGATAGGGTTTCTTTGTGTAACAGTCCTGGCTGTCCTGGACTCACTTTTGTAGACCAGGCTCTGGCCTCGAACTCACAGCGATCCGCCTGCCCGCCTCCCGAGTGCTGGGATTATGGGTGTGCGCCACCATGCCCGGCCTCAGTCCCAGTTTTTTTATTTTTTTTTATTTTTTTTATTTTTTTTTATTTTTGGTTTTTCGAGACAGGGTCTCTCTGTGTAGCCTTGGCTGTCCTAGACTCACTTTGTAGACCAGGCTGGCCTCGAACTCATAGTGATCCCGTCTGCCTCTGCCTCCCGAGTGCTGGGATTAAAGGCGTGCACGACCAAGACCGATTATTATCTAAGAATTTTAATGTATTGATTTACTGGTGATCTGGTTTCCCCACACAGATGTCAGCTCCACACAGCCGAAAGCCCTTGTTTCCTTCTGTATTCCCACCTCCTAGCACAGAGATAGATTTTGTTCAGTGCTTCCTGCTCTGGTTACAATTGATCCAGTTAGCTGAGGCACACTAAAACAGGAATAGCATGTGCATTTCAACAACGCCTCACTCTGGTGTTTCTCAAAGTGTAGGACCTGTATTGTGGCAGTATAGTCTTAGGCGGTATGGATAAAAACATGAAATGGTCCTTAGTTACTTAGTGAGAAAGCATTCTTTTTTCTGTCAATTTCAGCTTGAAAGGTTCTGTTTGGTCCTAACTTGCCCTTAATTGCTTTTCTAATGCGCTCTAACCGCCTTTTAACAAAGCAGGCTTTAGCCCTGGTTCTCACTCTGTGGGTCGCTATCCCTTGGGGGTTGAAAAACCCTTTCAAAGGGGTTGCCTAAAACCATTGGAAAACAGATATTTATATTACAGTTCATAACAGTAACAAAATTACAGGTATGAAGTAGCAATGCCAATAATAATTTTATGGTTGCGGGTCACCACAACATGAGGAACTGTATTAAAGGGCTGGGGACCACTGACTTACAGACCTTAGCAGGCGATAACATTCAGCTGACTTAACGCTAACAGTACCCCCCCACAGCCCCCCGTGCACCCCTCACAGCCCCCCCCCAAGCTTTGCATGTTATAGGCGAACTTTACTACTCCACTGTATCTCTACCCTTTTACATATTTTTTATTTTGTGACAGGGTCTCAATTTGCTCAGGTGGCCCTGAATTTGTTGCATAGTTCCAGCAGCCTTTGAGCTGGGGATCCCCCACTGCCTAAGACTCTTAAACAGCTGGGATTGCAAGTCTATGCTGCCAGGCTTAGCTAACATTGTTTTATTTTAGTTGAGTCTTTTAATCTAGATACAGCAAGTTAGTTGTTTTTTTTTGTTTTTTGTTTTTGTTTTTTGTTTTTTGTTTTTGTCATACTTATATTTTTCAGTGGTTGTGTAATCCAGGCTCATGCAGAACTTGGTATGTAGTTCGGGATTGTCATGAACTTCCAATCTGTCTGCCTTCTCCTAAATACCGGGAATACAGCTGTGTGCCGCCATACCCAATTTGTTTTCCTTATTTATTTATTTATTTATTTATTTATTTATTTATTTATTTGAGACCGAGTTTCCCTGTATAGCCTCAGCTGCCCTGGAATTTGCTCTCTAAACCAGGCTGGCCTCAAACTCAGAGATCTGTCTGCTTCTGCCTCCTGAGTTCTGGGACTAAAGGAGCACGCCACCACACCTGGCACAACTTCTATTTAAACGGGTGAAACAGCTGGGCACAGTGCCATGGACCGTCATCTCAGCACTCTGAGAGCTCTGGACAAGTTGGATGGAGAATTTGGTGCATAGCAAGGGCTTGCTGCACATGATCTCGGGCTGAGAGTCTGGCTTAGCAGTGGAACACTTGTCCAGCTTGTACCAGGCCCAGGAACTTGGTCCCCAGAACTGCAAAGAAGGGGGCTGGGGAAGAAACTCGTATATAGCAAAAGTGATTCTGCAATGGCTGGGGTGTAGGTAAACATCCGGAAGCAGCCAAGGGATGGGATGCTTAACTGGCTTTGGAAACCGTTTTTTAGCAGGCAGCTGTTTTGCTCAGTGAACTTGGGCTGACCGGGTTGGTGGAAGTCTGCCTTAGCGGCTCTAGGTCAGGAAACCTTTAACTTTCAGTTCTTTTGTTTCCTGTAGGCCTGGCGACATCTTTTACTCAGTCCTCAGCTACGGCTTGCAGGTCTCCCACCCCCACTTAAGAAGGCCCGGGCCTACCTTGGAAGATCTCTTCTGCTTCTCAGCTTCCTTTCTGCTGATCTTCTTGGATTTCTTGTTCAATGCTTCAAAGAAAGACAGAAAGAGCAAAGCCAGATGTTTCGGGGGGGGGGGGGGCCCTCCAGGGGGGGGGGGGGGGGGGGGGGGGGGGTGGGGGGGCTGGGGGGGGGGGGGGAGAGAGGGACTTCTGGCTGAGGCGCAGTATGGGCAAAGCCAGCAGGTTCTTATTAGCCTGCCTTCAGACCTAAAGCACAGTATGCTCTGAGCGGAGGCAAAGAATAAACCCACCAGGGACCCAGGATCTTTCAGTGGCATCTATCAGAGACCTGGTTTTCTGACCTTGCTAGCCCTCCATCGCTGCTTCATCACTCCAGCTGCCTCTCGTTTTAGTCTTGTCCTTGCAGGTGCAAGAACATTGTGAACCTTTGAAAATGGACTCAGCCTTTGTTCCTGGACACATCTGTGTTACCCGTTTCTTTTATTTATTTATTTTTTTATTATCAAAGCTCAGAGCCAGGTACGCCTGACTTGAGTCCATAGAACAGTAGTGTGATCTTCTCCTTGACAATCAGCTTTCTCATCTACAAAAGAGAGCTCTATCATAAGGAAAGAAGGTTAAGAGTATTTGGTGTCTGTTTCTGGGTTTGTCCTCAGCATCTACATGGTGACTCACAACTGCCTGTAACTCCCAGTTTCAGAGGGTTCCAACATCCTCTTCTGGCCCCTAGGGTACCAGGCCTACACACAGTGCATAGGCATACACAAAGGCAAAATACCCATTCATGTAAAGATAAAATCTTTTTAGAAGTCCCAGCACTCGGGAAGCAGAGGCAGATGGATCTCTGAGTTCAAGGCCAGCCTGGTCTACAGAGCAAAACAAAACAAAGCAAAGCAAAACCGAAATAGTAATTAAGGAATATTGATGTTTCCTCTTTCCCCTCCTTTGATTTCTCTGATATATCTAGACTAGATTGTCTTTCTGAGCCCAGTGAAATGCAAGTCAACAAATGGCTACTAGTTGTGAGCATACACAGAGAATCCGCCTCTGTTTGAATCATCTGGCTCTGCCCACTAAGAACTAATGTCTGTAATGTCCAGTTTCATTGGCTGTAAAATGTAATAAAACAGAAGGCACCTCACAGAATCCAGCACACCATGTGTGTTGTTACTGTTTGGTTGCAGGAACTGAGTCAGGCCTTGTACGTGCTAAGCATGCACTCTGCCACTGAGCTTCAGCCTCAGCCCGTGCCCTTTATGAATCCGCGAGATCAAACCACAAGGTCTCCAATGCCAGCCTTTGACGCTGCTGGTAATGTCTCATCCCATGCAAGACTGGTTTGCTGCAGACTTACTCCTGGTCCGTGGTTTACCTAAAGTTTATTTTATTGAGGAGTTTCTGTGGTTCATTAAGTTTCACAAATGCTAAGCTAAACCAGCTCCCCCAAGCATCTTGAGTTGAGGCTTCCCCCAACACACTAAACATGGTATTAGAGTGATGGCACACAGCACGTTCCCAAACCCAAGCACTCAAGCACTCAGGGGTAGTGTGTTTCCCTAGGAATGAACAAGAAGGATTCATACCTCTGCCGGTAGCAGCCTGGGCAACAGGCTTGACATACTGTACCCCCTGTCATGGCTCAGAGCCTAGAGTTGAGGGGAGGACCCCAATCTCACTTACCCACAATGGAAACAGAGGAGAAATCCAGGGAATTCATGGAGGAGTTGCTCTTTAGACTCCTGTCATCCCCACGCGTCTCCTCGTGTACCAGGTGACTGTAGACAGTGAAGAAGCCCAGGAAGACCACTAGGGTGGCCAGGAGGAGGCGAGTGACATCCATCCTGAGAAGCCTAAGTTGGACAGATGAGGTGGTCAGCGGGGGGGGGGGGGGGGGGAGAAGATGGTGGTAAGGGATGTGCCTTCCCGCTTTCCGTATGAGCCTTCGAGCTGGCCGGCGGACTCCGCAAGTCACTCAGCGGGGCTGAGGGCAGGAAAGGGATGTTGATATAGGGTGATGACAGGAAAGGAGAGATGGGAAAATAAAGATGAGGAAGGGAGGGAGGTTGGAGCAAAGAGGACAAGAACGCATTGTGTTGGTCTGTGCTGTCTGGAGGGCGGAGTATGCACTGTTTCTTTTCTTTTTCTTTCTTTTTTTTCCCCCTGCACAAGCAGCAGTCCCTGGAGAACTTAGGCCTAGGCAGAGTTGTTGAAAGAGGCCCCCCCAGACCCCCAGGAATGCTTCCCAGTGCCAGAGGTCTTACTAAGGTGAAGATGCTACAGTTAACAAGCTAGAGCTCAGTGAGAGGGATGAGGGATAAGGGACCCTAGCGACAAGTGTCATTGCATATGCCAGCTTCCCTGCTGATGACCCACAGGGAACAAATGCAGGTAGGAATGTGTCAGGACATGTCAACACGAGCTAAAAAGATGACTTTACTTGCTAGCTGGAGTTAGAAGAGGCCAGTGGATTTTTAGCAGATTTCTTCCACCAAACGCCTTCTGTCACTATTGGGTCCCCAGCCCTTCCCGCCTTACTTCCCCCTTTCCATCTCTGGGTCTCCATTCCCCAAGGTTCCCTCCACCCGAGACACAAGTCCTGTGGAGAGAAGAGAGTAACATAGTTTGCTCAAACTGATCCTACCTACTCCTGGGCTCCCTGCGCAGCTGCCTGGCTACTGCTAGCCGCCTCCTCTCCACTGCTGGCTGATTTTATGTCAACGTGACACAAGTCAGAGTCAATGTGGGAAGAGGGAACGCCAGTTGAGAAATTGTCCCCACCAGACTGGCCTGGGTGCATTTTCTTAATCGATGACTGACATGGGAGGGCCCAGCTCACTGTGGGCGGTGACACCCCTGGGTTGGTGGTCCTGGGCGCTATCAGAAAGCATGCCGAGTAAGCCACAAAGAGGAAGCCAGCAAGCAGCGCTCCTCCATGGCTTCTCTCCATCAGCTCTTGCCTCCAGGTTCCTCCGATGATGGATTGTGACCTGAGAGTTGCAACCTGGAATAACTTAAAATAAACCCTTCCTTTCCCATGTTGCTCTTTGGGGTCATGGTGTTCTACTGAAGTGAGAGAAACACTAAGGCAGTTGGCAGCAGGTTTTCTTTTCTGGGTGTCTGTTACACTACAGCAACTGGCCCCCACCCTTTCCCGTCTTCTGGAAATTGTAGGGGACTGCCCTGACCTTTCGAAGTCTACCCACCCATATTGCCCTAATGATCGCCTCGGATCTTTTTCCTAAACACACCACCCAATTGCTTTCACAAAGCCTAGTTAGCTGAGAGTGGAGACTGGCCTGTCCACTGTGTTTTTCATCTTGGCTCAGCATTAATGAAGATGTACAGCTCTGGGCAAAAACTGCTCCTTTTGTCAGGCTCCAAGGTCGTTCCTGGTAACGTGAGAGGAGTGGACTACATCTGTGGTTTGCACTCATACACTGGCTAAACTCTTCAAAACATTAGTGACAGGCAGGATGTGTAAAATGAGGCTAGCTAGCTCACTTGGCAGAGTAAAGAGCCCTGGGTTCAATTCTCACCCCCCTACATAAGCTGGGGGTGACAGGAGTGTGAGAGGTCCAAGGTCATCCATGGCTACATAGTGAGTTCAAGGTCAGTCTGGGCTGTTACATAAGACCCCGTTCCCTGGCCAAAAAAAAAAAAAAAAGTATTTGGTAACACAGAAGCCACTAGATCAGGTCTTGCCTGAAGACCATCCATTTTTTTCTTTCCTACAAGACAGGGTTTCTTTGTGTAGCCTTGGCTGTCCTGGACTCATTTTGTAGAACAGGCTGGCTTCGAAACTCACAGTGATCTTCCTGCCTCCACCTCCCTGAGTGCTGGGATTACAGGTGTGTGCTACAGCGCCAAGCTGCCTGAAGACCATCTTACCTGGACTTTCACATAAACCAATGTTACCCTTACTGTTGTTTTAAAAATTTTTTTACCCATGTATTTTATGAATATGAGAGCTCTATCTGCATATAGAGGGCATCAGATCCCATTAAGGATGGTTGTGAGCCACCGTGTGGTTGCTGGGAATTGAACTCAGGACTTTTGGAAGAGCAGCCAGTGCTCTTAGCCACAGAGCCATCTCTCCAAGCCTCTCCTGTTGTTTTAAGCTAGTCTCAGTTGAGAGTTTTCCTCTTAACCCAAGGCTTTTGGGAGTGTGTGGATTTGTTTTGGCTTTGGCTTTTGGGTTTTTTTTCCCCCCAAACATGCTCTCACTGTGTTGCCCAGGCTGACCTGGAGCTCTCAGTGCTGAGATTGCAGGTATGAGTCACCATACTCAGCTTTTAACCCAAGGCATCCTACAGGGTACTTTCCTGTCCTCTGCGGTAGAACTGCATCTTACAAATGATTTAGATATAAAGCCAGACATGAAGCAGAATCAAAACAAAAGCCAGAGACCACATTTCCTCCATCACGGGAAATAAGGGCTGACATTTTTCTTTGCCCATCTCTTCCTCTCTTTTGCCTCTGCTGCCCCATTTCAAACTGCCGCAGAATAAGCTAGTGTATTAGGCCGCCTTCAGGGCTCACGGTCAGGCCGAGCCGAGTCGTACACTCTCCCTTTTCAACCCCGTCTTTGCTCCTAAATGCAATACCATGGACATTGTTCAGTGCCTCATTGCTCTTTCATTGTCCACCGGGGTTATTCTCATCAGTTAGACACAGTCCTTTGTATAAAGTAGGCAGGACAGTGAAGCTGAAAGAATGTTGAATCTGTGGTTAGATGTACGTGACTCCGTCACTCACCAGTTTATGCGGGTGAGGAGGGAAAAAGGCCTTTGTGACCCCCTCGGAGTCCTTATGTGGCCTGTCTGGCTGGATCTAGGAACCCAGTTAATTGTATAAGAACTGATTAATAAGAGAAAAAGCATAAAGTTTTATTAAATTTACGTGTAAATGGGGGATCTTCACAAGAGAATGAAGTCTACAGAAATGCTCAAAGCACGATGCTTTTATATTCTCTAGACAAAGAGTAATAAGTTTGTAAAGTAATGACAAGACAGCTGGCTATCTGGATGAGAAGAGTAAAATGATGGGACTGTCGCTAAGAGATATATGCAGTGAGGGAACCCTAAGGCAGAGGGGTTGCTGCATCTGTGTCTGAAAATCTACAAAAGGTTTGCTGAGCTGGCAGGTGGAACAAGGGGATGAGACGTGTACGTGACGGTAGGCAGCTCTGGCAACTGAAGCTTGTGGGCGAGAAGAAGAGTTAAGGAGATCTGCACCGTAGACAAGTCCCTCTGGGGGCCTGGAGAGATGGCTCAGTGGTTAAGAGCACTGCCTGCTCTTCCAGAGGTCCTGAGTTCAATTCCCAGCAACCACATGGTGGCTCACAACCATCTATAATGTGATCTGATGCATACTGTATACATAATAAATAAATCTTTAAGAAAAGAAAAAGTCCCTCTGGCGGCTGCATAGGAATGGAAGGAATGGCCAGGGAAGAGGGGGGGAACAAGAGGGAAAGTGGGGGGACAGGACCTCTTAGGAGGCTACTGCTGCACTCCAGGGCTAGCTACAGCCTTCTTTTTCTTGGGTCCATGTTTTACACACACCATACACTCCCTGGAACTGAGTGATGGAGAGCGGAGAGGGACAAATTCCAGCCACGCTCAGCTGCTCCCGGGCCCCTGTGTGAAGCCCACCTTCCCCACTTTTTTCTTTTAAACTTTTCCCCCACACCCCCTCCCACACCTCTTTTTTGAGATAGGGTCTCATACTTAGTCAAGACTGGCCTTGACCTCAGGTTGGTCAAGCTGGCCTTGAACTTGCAGCCTTCTTCCTGCCTTTACCTCCTAGATGCCAGAAGGGCCGGTGTGTGCCACCATGCCTGTTTTTCTTCCCCATTGCTTATGCCTGACCACAGTGTTTAGCTTGCTTTGTTAAAATGTATTTATTTATCTTTTTTTTTTTAATTTATCATTTGTTAATGTTTGTTAATCCTGAATCCTCAATGTCTGTATTCTCCATGTTTCAGATACCTTTCATATATTCTGTGAATGAATGACATTTACTGTTTTGTTCTGTGTTTTTGGCAGTGCTGGTAGTTTAGCTGGGGGCCTTGTACAGCACTCCACCACTGAACTGTATCCCACACTCATTTTCTGTATTTTAAGTCAGGGTTCATATTCCTGTAATCCCAGCGTAAGGGAGAGTGAGGGAAGAAGATTCCAAATTCAAGGTCATGCCTGATAGAAGAATGAAACACACACACACACACACACACACACACACACCTGACAGTCTGACACTAAAAGGCAGGTGTGGGGCTGGGAGTGTAACTTAGGAGAGCGTTTGTCTAACAAACAGCTTGGATTTTCTCAACCTCCCACTCCATAAAGATGCATACCTATAATACCAGCATTCAGGATGTGGAGGCAGAAGGATTAGAAGTTCTAGACTTTTCTCTGATACATACCGAGTGCAAAGCCAGCCTAGGATACATGAGATCCTGTCTTAAAAAGTAAATAAAGGGAACCTGAACCTGGCTCAGTCAATGGATAAAGGCACAAGTCTGGAGGCCAGAATTTATCCCCAGAATTTACATAAAGGTGGGAGGAGGGAACTGACTCCAAAGAGAACTTGTGCTGTAACTGCCACACATATGCTGTGCACATCTGGTGCAGTGATGATGATGATGATGATGATGATGATGATGATGATGATGATAAAATGAAATCTAAACATCAATGAGTAAGGAGTTAGGGAGATGGCTTAGTGAGTAAAGAACCTGCTGTGCAAATATGAGGACCTGAGAGTGGGAACTTTAAGAGCTGGGGGAGCCTACCTGCAACCCCAGTGCTGAGGTGAGGTATTGGAGCCAGGGATGTTCCACAGGTTTGCTGACCAGTCAAGTGAGAGGCTATGCCTCAAAACTAAGGTGGAATCTGGGTGTGATGATGTGCATCTGTAGTTTCACCCCTTGGGAGGCAGAGATAGATAGGTTCTTGTGAGGCCGAGGTCAGCCTGGTCTACACAGTGAGCTCCAGGCCAGCCAGGGTTACCTATGAGACCCTGTCAATAACAAAATTACCAACAACAATAATGATAATGTGGAAAGCAGCAGAGAAAGGCAGCCAATGTCAACCTCTGACACCCCATGCAACAAACAAACAAACAAACAAACAAACAATAAGGCAGATGTGATCTTGGAAAGGAATTTGTGCTATTATTAACTAATACTATTTCGCATTAATGTGTCAGACTTCAGACTGATGCAGGGTTTGTTTCTCCTAAGACAAGAGTCAGGATGATTGTCAGAAGACAAAGTATGCATCATGACTAGTTAGCACAATAGTTTGAAGCTTTCTGTTAGCCTGTGGTGCAGAAAATTGCTAAAGATTCAGTCTAATAAAACTTAGACTACAAATAAAAGTCTAACTATTGAAAAATATTTTAATTAGTTGCATGAAGTTAAATGTATATTTAAATTTTTATTCTGTAGTTCCAGTCTCTTCAAAAATCAAGTTTGCTTGTTTGTTTGAGACAGGGTTTCTCTGTTTTAGCCTTGGCTGTCCTGGAACTCACTCTGTAGACCAGGCTGGTCTCGAACTCACAAAGATCTACCTGCCTCTGCCTCCCAAGTGCTGGGATTAAAGGCAGGCACCACCACTGCCCGGTGCAAGTTTATGTTTAACTTTGGCTTCTAAGTGTGCCAAAGAGATTCCCCCATCCCTCAAAGAGCAGAACTATAGCATCACTGGATACTAATTAGAAGCACAGATGGATGGAGACATGGTGGGAGGTCTGGAGGTAGCTCTAACATTAGAAGCTACACCACCTGCCAGGAGGCAGTATGGCTTCCTTGATTTCTCTACCGTAAATGATGCTATGCTACTGCAGACGCTTACCCTGAGATCCTGCAAAGAGGTGGAAGGGTGGCTGGGAAATGAGAGCTAGAAAATGTCAAGGGTTTGGGGGAAGGTTAACTGAGAGCCAGGGCCAGAGATCATGAGGCAGAACATGCACGATGGAGTTGAACCAATAGTTTAATCCAATATCACGAATCCAAGGGTCAGAGGGACTCATGAGCAACCGGTTACAGATAACACCAGAACCTGTTGGAGGGCTGGACATCCATGGTGCACCCAACGTCCGTGTTTTTTCTCATTTACTCTGAACAGCTGACAATGTAGAAAGATCTTTGTCATTAGAGAGGGCACAGACACTGGACCCTGTGCAATGGGCAGGGAGCGGGGGCAACTTGACCAAGTCAAATGCTCAAATGAACTTGGGGCCGCAATGAATAATGAAGTAAGAAAAAGAAAGTTCTTCTGATAGATTTAGAAACTTCGGCTGAGTTTTTAAAAGATGAGGAGTCAATGTAATTAATTATTTGGGTATTGGAAGAGGCTTAAATGTAATACAGAGCCAGAAAACATAGGTGTGCTTAGGATCCCGAGATCATAATTTTTTTAGAATTTATAATTTTGTAGATTTTTGAAAAACAAGTATTGTCTATGTATTATACTGAACCACATATAAAGGGTCTAGGCATACCCACTTAAAAATATTGAGAGTTAGGCAGATGGCAGTTGGGACGCAGAGGCAGGAAGATTATCCAAGCTCATGGCCAGCCCAGTCTGCATAGTGAGTTCTTGGCCAGACTCCGTCTCAAAAAAAAAAATTGATGTTTCCAAAGCAGAAAAAATGGAATATTTATAATAAGCAGGATAAAGACTGTGAGTTTAATCCCTTTGATTCAGGACAGATTTTACTGTCAAATGAATCCAGGTAAGGTCAGATTTTGATGTCAAATGAGTTACCAAAGGTTGGGAGAGAAATAACCGGTTTTAGAATAAAAGGTTTTTCAAATGCTTGTAGATTTACAGGCCTGTACGAACCCGTGTATGTATGTGTGTGTGTGTGTGTGTGTGTGTGTGTGTGTGTGTGTGTGTGTGTGT
>OU015742.1:79639592-79649680 GCA_907169655.1 Acomys percivali
TGTGTGTGTGTGTGTGTGTGTGTGTGTGTGTGTGTGTGTGTGTGTGTTAGACAGCAATATGCCCATTGCTGAACTTCAGGGCAGCAGTGCTGAAAACAATGACTAATGACACTTCCGTTTCCCAGAGAGGATGTCATACATGGTGCCTTCCTTTTGAGGACAAGGGTTCCCCCTCTGAGAATAAGCCTGATTTTTGGAAATAGATAATTATTTGCAGACTATTCTGGTTAAAAATAGCAGTGTTTTGCTTTGAAAAAAAATGAGGTATGGCCTAAATCATGAGTTTTTAAATTATAGAAATAACTATAACTTGTAGCTGATGGAATCAAAATTATAGTAGTCTGGCTGAGTGCTTTTCCTCAAAGCTGTACATCTTAAGGAGCCACAAATTTGCTGTAATGTTGCAAGTTACTTAAAATATCTTTGGATTTCAGACATGTCTTCAGAGGCAACTTAATAGTCATACAAGAAAAAGCACCATATGAACTAGGGGTGGAGACCTATTCCTGTAATCCCAGCGAGGGGTGTGTTGCCCACACTGCAGGTTTGCTTTGATTTGGGGGCAGCCTAGGCTGTACACTAAGTGTCAGCTGCAGAAGACCGTCTTGAGTGGGGAGGGGTGTGGCTCAGTAGTAAGGTGCCTGTTGGACAAGTGTGAGGACCTGATACCTGCTCCCATATAAAAAGCCAGGTGTGGTTGGCTGTGACTAAATTCCTAGTGCTGGGGACAACTGGGTCCCTGAGGTTTGCTAGCTAGCTAGTCTAGCCAAATAGGTGAGCTCTGAGTTCAGGGAGCAACTTTGTCTTTAAAAAAATAATTAAAGAAGACAAAGATTGAGGAAGAAATTAGACATTGATTTCTAGTTTCTATAAGCACCAGCACATATGTGTGTGCACGCGCATGCGTGTGCACAAACACACACAGACAGACACACACAGACACAGAGGCACTCAGGCATGTGCACTCTGTGCACATGAGCCCCAACTGTACCATGACATTAATAATTTAAGGTGACAGAGAACACACGCTCCTGAAGAACTAAGAAATAGTATCACAAGGGAAAGACCTGAGATACTCATAGTAAATTCAGATGAATACGCTTGAAATAGCTAGAAACTAGCAAGAGTGGAAGACAAAGATGATTCAATATGAAATTAATTAGCATCTATGGATTGGGGAATACAACAAATGAAAAGACAATATAACCCAAACAAAATGAAGCATGCTTACCCTACCGGCAAGGCAAGGGATCCTGACTTCCTGTTGCTCATCCCCAAGGAGGCTCTAGCCTGCCCAGGTAGAAAAGGAAGGGAGTTTGATGGTGTTTAATTTCTTGAGTTCTTTATATAGTTTGGATATTAGACCTTTGTCAGATGTAGGGTTGGTGAAGATCTTTTCCCAGTCTGTAGGCTGTTGCTTTGTTCTGTTGACAGTGTCTCCTGCCTTACAGAAGCTTCTCAGCCTCATAAGGTCCCATTTATTAATTGTTGACCTTAAGACCTGGGCTGTTGGTGTTCTGTTCAGGAAGTTGTCTCCCGTACCAATGTGTTCCAGGCTCTTCCCCACTTTTTCTTCTAACCGATTTAGTGTCTCTGGTTTTATGTTGAGGTCTTTAATCCACTTGGATTTGAGTTTTGTGCATGGTGACAAACATGGGTCCAATTGCATTTTTCTACATGTAGACATCCAGTTAGACCAGCACCATTTGTTGAACACCACCAAACCAAATAACCCAATTAAGAAATGGGGCTCACACAAAAAATCAACAAAAACAAAAAAACCAAACAACAACAACAACAAAGACAGCCGGGCGGTGGTGGCGCACGCCTTTTATCCCAGCACTCGGGAGGCAGAGGCAGGCGGATCGCTGTGAGTTCGAAGCCAGCCTGGTCTACAAAGGGAGTCCAGGACAGCCAAGGCTACACAGAGAAACTCTGTCTCAAAAAAACCAAGAAAAAAAAAAAAAAAGAAATGGGGCTCAGAATTAAACAGAGAATTCTCAACAGAGGAATATCGAATGGCTGAGAAACAACTAAAGAAATGCTCAACATCTTTAGTTATCAGAGAAATGCAAATAAAAATGACTCTGAGATTCCATCTTACACCTATCAGAGTGGCTAAGATAAAAAATTCAAGAGGCCCCACATGCTGGTGAGGATGAGGAGAAAGAAGAACACTCCTTGCTGGTGGGAATGCAAACTTGTACAACCACTTTGGAAATCTATCTGGCACTATCTCAGAAAACTGGGAATAGGGCTTCCTCAAGACCCAGCTATTCCATTCCTTGGAATATACCCAGAAGATGCACCAGCACACAACGAGGACATATACTCAACCATGTTCATAGTAGCCTTATTCATAATAGCCAGGACATGGAAACAGCTTAAGTGTCCCTCAGTAGAAGAATGGATAAAGAAACTGTGGTACATTTACACTATGGAATACTACTCAGCTATTAAAAACAAGGAATTCCCGAAGTTTGTGGACAAATGGATTGAACTAGAAATGATCATAATGAGTGAGTTAACCCAGAAGCAGAAAGACTCAAATGGTATATACTCACTTATATCTTGACACTAGGCCAAGGGGTATGTCTCATGAAGGTCTTCACTTACCAGGAAACTGAGACAGAGGGGAGGACAACCTATTGGGACTCTAGGTGAGAGAAGTATGGGAAACTGGTGAAATAGAAGGATCCAGAGGGTCCTAGAAACCTACAAGAAGAACACTGATGGGCAGACCTGGGACCAGGGGTTCTGCTCAAACTATGGCACCAACCATGGACAATACATGCAGTAAACATCAAACCCCTACCCAGATCCAGCCAATGGATGGGGCATTCTCCACAGTTAAGTGGAAAGTGGGGACTGACTTTCACACAAACCCTGGTGCCCCATATTTGACCACATCCCCTGGATGGGGAGACCTGGTGGCACTCAGAGGAAGGACAACAGGCTACCAAGAAGAGACTTGATACCCTAGGATCATATTCAGGGGGAGGAGGTCCCCCTCAGTCACAGTCATAGGGGAGGGGAATAGAGTGAAAGCGGGAGGGAGGGAGGAATGGGAGGATACAAGGGATGGGATAACAATTGAGATGTAATATGAATATTATCAATAAAAAAAAGAAAAGGAAGGCGGGAGGGGAGACAAAGATGAAGCTCAGTCAGCCTTGGCTAGAACAAGCTGCTGTTAGACGTGAGCTTACGCTCACTGGCAGCATCCCTTCTTACAATTGCTGTGGCAGTCTGGACAAGCTGAGGGCCGAGCTCTGCACGTCTGATCACTGAGCCTCTCTTTACCTTGTCTAGGACGTCATGGCTACTCTCTGTCACCAGCTCTAAGCTCCTCTCGGGAGCCTGCTTAAGTCCTCTAGCCTCTCTGGCAAACAGGAGCACTCTGTCTTTCCTGAGATTCCTGTGGAGTGCCAGCCCACTTACATAGTTTGAAAACCTGCTACGCAGTGATTCAAGCTACAGAAGGTCCAAGTTCATCCTAACTACTGTCTTCACCAGGCAGAGTGCCTCACCACTGAGCTTTGGTCCTCAGGACGGGATGAAATTTAAGGCCATCCCACCTCAAAAATCATCCACCTGTATCTACCCAGTTGCCACAGCACGTCTTATGTGTTGCTAAGGTACTAGAATAAATGACCCCGGATGCGGTTCAGCAGGTAGCAGTTTGCAAAACTGGATTACTGTTCCCTTTTCCCAAAAGCAGCATTCTGAGAAATGGGGTAAGGCGGATAAATTCTGCTGAGGTTGGGAAGAAGGGACTGACAAAAAGGAGAAGCAGCCCCGGCCATAAATTGTGCTCATTTCTCAAAGCTGGCCCGCTAAGAGCAGGTCAGAAGAGAGAAGAGTTAAGGCACGGAGCCTAGTAGTCTTAGGGATTTTTCAAAACCAGCCTAAGCCATGACGGCTGGGGGAATGTTAGAAAGTCAGGGTCTACTAAGCACAAGGGATTTGTCAACATCTGTGCTGGTAGTTTTGCTGTCATTGGTTAGCCCAATCCTAGAAGTTACGGCTGAGACTCTGACCACAAACTTACAACTATCCGGGCTGAGCCACCCTCACTGATGCTTGGACAAATAAATGCCATGTCAACAATCTTCCATTCTGTTCTGTCCCATCCATTCTCCACATAGGCCCCCCCCCATAAAAAAAAAAACAAACAGTATAAATCACATTACTTCCTGCTTAAAACCTTTAAGCTTTCCATTGTTCTTGGTGGCATGTGTTTGCTTTGCTTTGCTTTTGCTTTTTTTTTTTTTTTGATGGCGTCTCCTATATCCCAGGCTGGCCTCAAACTCACTATGTGGCAACTAGGGATGAATTCTTGATCCTCTTGCCTCACTTCCTGAGTGCTGGGATTGCAGGCACCACACCCAGCTGGCTTGCCACTGTTCCTGGAATAAAATTCACATTTCCTCTAAGGTCTTGCTACCTCCTTTGAGTTCCTTTGATAGATGCCTCTTCTAAACCACCACATTATAGACGTATGGTCCTTTCTGTTGTAAGTCGCACACTCGCAAAGCTTTGCCCTGGATCCTTAATGTTCTTTCTCTGGCATGGACCTTGATTGCTCGGGGCTGGACCATTGGCCAACATTGGCACCCTTAACCATCTCCTTCGTCGACTGTTTCATGTGGGAGATTGTTTTTGTTCTTTTGTCTCATTTGAGAACCTCACCGAGTAGCTCAGAGTGCCTTCAAACTTGTGAGCCTCCCGCCTCGCCTCCCAGGTCTGGGATTACATGCAGCACCTCTCCCTGGACACCTTGCTCCTGTCCCTTCTCAAAGCCTAACAGGGATGTGGTAAAACGGATATTTGGCTTTCTACATACAACTCCGCAGGTCTCGGAATCTGCAGAAGGAAGCACCTTTCTGGAAGTGCTGCCTCATCAGGGAACAACCAAAGCAGGAGTCAAGTGTTGCATCTTATGGCTCTATGCTCTCCAGCCTCCGGGGCGGGGGAGGGGAGGCGGGGGGGGGGGAGAGTAGCTAAAGGAGAAGTTAGCCAATTGGTTACCAATCATACTGATGTAACAAAAAGCTCCAAAGGGCAGGGTGCAGAGACCGGCTGGATAACTGATCACACAGAGGTGCCCAGGAGAAGGCGCACCTGGAGAGGGTGTGAGAGCTGTGTGTCTTGCCCCATGCACCTCTCCATCTGCTGCCCATCAGTATCCTGTGTGATATCCCCTAACAATAAACTGAAACATACCTTAGTGATGCTCCTGAGGTCTGGGGAGAGGATTGTGAAAATCCCAACTCCTTGACAGATGGTTAAATGCTGGGCAAAGCAACCTGAGGTTTAGGAATGGCCTCTAGACATGCCCTCAGATTGTGGGGTCTGGTGCTTTCACAGCTGCCCTGAGTTAAAGGACAGCCAGTTGGGGTCGGCTTCAGAGTTGGTAGCTTGCTCAGTGTACGGAGGGAGCTTCACTGATATCTGTCACTCAAGTCTCCTGTTGATTACGGAGTGAACACACAGGAGAACTCAAGTCTGAGGTTATCCTTTGCCTGTGTCGTTTGGGTTTTAGGCACATAGCCTGCTTCAGGATTCAGCTGAGAAGTTGGTTCTTCTCAAGAAGCAGAACCCAGGCATCTGCTTGTTATTGCGGACTCTGTCTCCCAAGCCCCAGAGACTTATTCCTGATGCATGGGGAACGCACTGCCACTGCGGGTAGGAGCTGTCGAAATGGTCACTTTAACCCTTCAGACCCCACTCCCTTCAGCCTGCTTACTTATCATCTTTAGAAGTTGTCTCTCCTATTTCTGGTCCCAAGCAGTCATGTTATCGTTTGATGCTCTGAATTCTGTTTGTTTGTTTGTTTGTTTGTTTGTTTGTCTGTGACTCAGTCTCAAAGCCAAGGATGACCTTGAACTTCTGGTCCTCCTGCCTCTACCTCCTAAATGCTGGGATTACGGGCATGTCCTGGTACGTAGCCTTGGCTGGCCTGGAACTCACTGTGTAGACTAGGCCAGCCCGCAGCTCACAGAGATCTGCCTGATTGCCTCCTGAATGCCTGGTACCCTGTCCAGTTTTATACATGCTGGGGATCAAATCCAGGCTTTCATGCATATTAGGCTAGAATTCTATCAACTGAGTTACATCACAGTCTCTTTGCGTTCCTTTCACTTGGAGTTGTCTTCTGAACTCCCTAAGCGTGGCAGAAGGCAAGTCAATGAATGTCTCAGCTCCCACAACCCTTCAGCAGAAGGAGGGGAAGGGGCTGTGGTCAGATGTGACTTCCTGCCAGAAAAAAAATCAAGTCAGAGGACTGGAGAGACTGCTCAGTGGTTAAGAGCACGGTCTGCTCTTTCAGAAGTCCTGAGTTCAATTCCCAGCACCCACATGGTGGCTCACAACCATCTACAATGTGATCTGATGCCCTCTTCTGCAGATAAAGCACTCATATACAATAAATACAATAAAAAATCAAATCAGAACTAGGGAAATTCAGCTAAGCAACCCTTCAGAATCCACACATGAGACCACTCTGGAGAAAGTGTACAAGCTCCCAAAACACTTTAAACAAGCTTTCTGGAGTGGACCTAGATTCTCTTGCTCCATTAAGGTCTCCCTCAAACAAAGAAAACCAAAAGCGACATTAATGTGCCATCCATCTAGCCTCCTCCAGCCTCTCCAAAGGAAACAGCAGAGCAAACATCCAATGTCATTGAAACATAGCCGACTTATCCACAATTGTAGACACCACCCAAGCTTCTATGCAATGGACATTTAGTCTATCAATTCTAAAGAATTCAACACATATAAATGAAAAGGCAGGTCATGATAAATGACAGTTTGGTGATTGGCTTCGACTCTAATGAATACAAAGTGAACTAATTTATACAGACAGATGAATTCTCAAATGCTAAATTTCGCTCTGTTTGAGTGGGTTGAGCAGATCCTACAGTCCTCCGAAGAAAATCTAAAGAAGCATTCAAATGTGACTCTTGGTCAAAGTTGGCACACAGGAATACTTAGAACAATTTGCTTTATTTTTTATTTTTTATTTATTTTTTTACTCTTAGGGAATAGCAAAAGCAGGGTAAAGTGAACTGGGACCATAAGTGTGTAGTCAGCAAAAAGTTGCTTGCATCCTTTTTGCTAATGTCTTAACAGCTCTGATTTAACTTTCTAAGAACTGGGAGACTAAGAAGTTCTTAAACCAGGGGCTGGAGAGCTGGCTCAGTGGTTAAGAGCACTGACTGCTCTTCCGGAGGTCCTGAGTTCACTTCCCAGCAACCACATGGTGGCTCACAGCCATCTATAATGTGATCTGATCATACTGTATACATAATAAATAAATCTTTAAAAAAAAAAAAAAAAGAAGTTCTTAAACTGAACTCATAGGCACCCCACCGAAGAGTAGAGGCCATCTGACAGGGGAGGCGTGCCACCTGTTGTTTGCTTCGTAAAATACAAGAACAGGAAAACAACCGGTCATACTATAAGCATTATATCAAACTTCTGCTCGGTCTCTCAAGGGCAAGATGCTGGTAGGCCCACACTGAAAAGCAGACAGGGAGAGCATTAGCCTACAGCCTACCGAAGCAGCCCAAGTAAGGAGCGGTATTCCTTTATAGCCAGATCTCCTGCAGCCCGGGCCATGTGAAAGGGGACCCCACAGAAGCAGATAGAATCAATGAAGGCAGCAGAATAAAGGACACAGTTGGTTTCCTCCTACTTACTGTAACACGTGACTCTGCTCCGATAAGGGAAGCCAGGCCAGAGCGTCTTCCCTGCTCTCGGTGGCAGAGGCAGGGAGTGTTGCTGCGAGACATTTTTAAAGACCCCAGAAGTCCCTGGTAGCTGCCTTCCCATCTTACCCCTTTGCTCTCAGCCCAGTAACCGCTGTGGGTTCAGCCTTATCCCAGTGGCCACAAGTTTTGCAGTCTGCGCTCCCTATATTTCTTCCGAGTCTTAGGAACTGAAATTGGTGTTGACAAGGAGGTTAGGAGAGGATGGAAGAGAAGTGGGATGTACTGGGGTTACTCCACAGGCAGCGTTAATGAAGATTTAATTCAGAATTAACCCCAGGGGACACAAAGAAACCTAGGCCTAGTAACTTGACCTGGAAAAACAAACCCCACCAATTCCCAAGGCACGGTTTCGCTTCTCTGGGAGATTCTGCGTGGGCTGAGAGTAGTTGGTAGAGAGATTGAATCAACGTGATAGGCAGGTAGGCAGATAGCTGAGGCCTGGCCTGCCTGCCTGGTAGATTCTTTTGGGTGGATTATCAATATTGGTCTCATAATTTTCAAATTTCTACACTTTTCACCACCGGACGAAGCGGCTCTCGTGCAGACTTAGAAAAGGGTTAGGCTGCCGCGCTCCTCTCTTCTCGGTTTTTTCTTGAACCAGCTAAAATTTATAAGGTCACAATTTATGATCCTCTGGATGATGCGCACTGTTTTTGTTTGTTTGTTTGTTTGTTTGAGACGGGCTCTTACGTAGCTCAGGTTGGACCGAGGGTAGCTTTTCATTCTCTAACCTCCTGCTTTTATGTCCCGTGTGCTAGGGTTATAAGCATCAGCACAAGTCACATGTGGATTAAAAAAATTTTTTTTGAAAGCTTGAGATAATTTGTCAGGAGCTTAGAATAATAAACTCACATACATTTAAAAATGGAGTTTAAGAAAGGACATGACAATCTCCCCTTCTTGGTGTGTGTGTGTCTCTCTCTTTCTCTGTCTCTCTGTCTCTGTGTGTGTGTGTGTATGTGTGCGCACCATGCACGCACACGCACACACATACGTACATTTATGGAGTCAAGAGGGTGAATTCATGTACCTTTGGCTTTTCATTTTTTACCTGGTTAACTCAAGTTTGATCTGAGAGCATGTAGCCCACCAAGCTAGCCCATGACATCAAGATTTACTTTTTTCTTTCTTTCTTAAAGATTTATTTACTATTTATACAGTATTCTGCTCACATGTGTGCCTGCTTGCCACAAGAAGGCACTGGATCTTATCACAAAGATCTTATTACAGACTGTTGGGAGCCACCATGCGGTTGCTGGGAATTGAACTCAGGACCTTTGAAAGAGCAGTCAGTGCTCTTAACTTCTGAGCCATCTCTCCCGCCCTTTCTTTCTTTCTTTTTTAAAAAGATTTTTCTGGAGGTGGGGCAGGTGGAAGAGGGAGGGAGAGCAGGACCTGGAGAAGATGAGGGAGGGGCTACAATTGGAATGTAAAGTGACTATATTAAAAAAATTAAAATGTACATTATTGAAAAGATTTTTCTAATTTATTTTTATTTTATGTATATAAGTATCTTGCCTGCGTATATGTCTGTTTCCTGTGTATGTGCCTGGTGCCTGAGGAGGTCAGAAGAAGGCAGCAGATGCCCTGGAACTAAAGTTATGAATAGTTGTGAACTGTCATGTAGGTGCTGGGAACTGAAGCTGGGTCCTCTGCAATAACAGCAAGTGCTCCTAACTGGGGAGCCGTCGCTTCAGCCCACAATCCTTACAATCGTATTTCTTGTTATTGTCTTATCAGATGAGGCTCTCCAGTATGCTGCTAAATAAATAAAGTATTTGTATTAGTTTCAACAAAGAGATTGCTTTCAACATCTTATAATCTGAAGTAGCACAAGGAAATGTTATCTCTACAATATAGTTTGTATGAACAGCTCTCTAACACGTGTGTGTGTGTGTGTGTGGGTGTGTGTGTGGGTAGCGTATGTGCACATGTATGCAGGTGCATGTGCATGCACATGTGTGTGAAGGTCAGACACTCACACCAAGTGTCTTTATCTCTCTTCGCCTTGGTTTTTGGGACACTGAACAGGGACGATCCCAGTTCAGCTAGAACCGACTGGCAGGTAAATTCCAGGGATCCTCTTGCTTCTGCCCCCCAAAGGGCCAGGGTAACAGATGTGTACCCCTACATCCAGTTGTTGCATGGGTGCTTGTACAGCTGTCTACTTATCACTCCCACCCCTTTCCAAAACAGTGTTTCATGGGGTCTAGGCTGCCCCCAAATTCCCTGTGTTGTGAAGTCCTGATCCTCCTGACAAGTGCTCTGGTTATAGGTGTATGCCACACTCATCCTCCTGACAAGTGCCTTGGT
>OU015742.1:79651376-79672152 GCA_907169655.1 Acomys percivali
CTGAACTGCAACCCCAGCCCTCTTTTTGCTTTTCATTTTAAGACAGGGTTTTAATTTAGTTCTCCAGGTTGGCCTTGAACTCACTCTTACAGCACAGGCAGCTCATGAGCTTGCAATCCTTTCTGCCTTGGGTGCTACCAAGCCCAGCAATGATCATCATTTATGTATTTGAAGTTTGTCTAATGGCTTTATGGGGTCAAATTCAAGACACTTGAACATAAGATACAGGGGCTGCTGCACTCTCAAATGCTGAATACAGCAGTTCTCTCCGCTCTTGTGCCCGTGGAATGGTGTAGAGGCAGGCGCTTGTAGAATGTATTCCTGTCTAGGCTGCGCTCCACATCTACAGGGTTTTGGATTCTGCAGCTAAGACAAGCCCCTCAAGGAATCTTAGAACAGGGTAAGTTTTAGGAATCCCTACAGAAAAGTGATAAAACCTGTAAGAATTGTGAAGATTTGGGCCAGAGCAATCTCACTAGTTAAGAGCACTGACTGCTCTTTCCAGGAGCCTGGTTCGAGTCCCAGCACTGACAGGGTAGCCATCTGTAACTAGTTCAGCAGATCTGATGCTCTTGTCTGACCTCCTCAAGCACAAAGTAGAGATGTGGTGCATAGACACGTACAAGAAGGAAAAAAATACATAAAAAAGTAAATAAATCTGATTTAAAAAAAGAGAAGTGTGAAGATATAGTATACAAATTGAAGTTATTCCTATCACACTGGACTTTAGTCCAGATAAGAGATCCAAGTGTGACCGCCTCTCTCGGGACACTGGGCTACTGTTAGACACTTTAAAATCTGTTTTTGAAAAGTCACTATTTGTGTTACTACTGTAAACACTTTCTGATGTTTATTTTCCTATAAATAAGCAAAGACGTGTGGGATGGGACAATGGGACTCCCTAGCTGGCAGCTGTTAGGTTTTCCCTCACTGCAAAAGGACTGTCAATCAAATGGCAGCACCGTTTTGAACACTCCCTGTGAATATGCTCTGAGAAAACTACATGATAACCACAGCTGATCACTTCAGTTCCCAAAGTTTCAGTCAGGGCTGTTTGATTTTTTTTTTTTGCTATTCTCAAGCCTGGGAGAAATGTCGGTGACCCTGGGATAATTTCTACCTCAGCCAGTAGGAAAGCAATTCCCCTGGTTGGCTAGCAGAGGCACTTCCGTGACTGATGCTAAAGAGGCAAGGCTGTGATGGTTCAACTGTTCTGAAAGTTTCATGGTATTTATAATCACCATGGAAACAAACCACTGGGCTGGGGAGAGAGCTAGCTGAGCTGCAACATTCATCATTTATTCTCTGTCCCTGACTTCAGATGCAATGTGACCAGCTGCCTCCTACTCCTGCTGCAGTGATGGCCTGCACTCTAAAAGTGTTACCCTGATTAAACCTTTCTGTGGAGAGCCATGCTAGTGACCTTTGAGTTGTTTTTCACAAAACCAGCACTGTTCCAAACGCAGGTGTAAGAGCTGGTGGGGTTTTGCTATATAAGCCGTGCTGGCTTAAATAACGTTGAGCCTTGATGAGGCCTTGTCTTGGCTCCATTCTTTGTGTCTCTGCCCCCTCAATCCCCACTCCCTCTTTCGGGGACCCTGCTCAACTTGCCCCGAGGGATGGGACATGCGGTGCCTGAACAGTGGGATCTGAAAATGAAGGGCTAAGTGACGGACACTACTTTGGAGAGTGCTCGAAGTAAAGTAAAAGTGTTTTGCTGATGTTGCCCACTTCACAGAGAAACTGTGGGGCAAGTAGCACAGATATGGGACAGAGCAACAGCAGTGATTTATTCAGACAGACATTGGAGTCTCGTATGCTTAAAACACGAGGAGTAAGGGTAAAACGTTAACAATGGTTAAGTTTTTATTTTGTGGGCGAGGTATGCTCGTGGTTTATTGAAGAAGGAACAGTTAATCTAGAGGTGTGGGATAAAATTGGCAAAAGATTGCAGGCTCGCTATACTACGAATGGGCCTGAAAAGACGCCTGTCACAGCTTTTTCACTTTGGGCTTTGATTAGGGGTGTTTTTGATCCATGACGTGAAAGTGACGGAATAAGAGATTTGATACCCCAAGCTGAAGAGGTTGTGGGAGAAGTGAGGGAACCAGGAAGTCAATCATTCAAGCCCATTGAAGGACCCTGTGTGGGATGGTCCCCCTCCTTTTAAGAGAAGGAATAAGGATGACAGCCTAGATACTAGTAATGAGGAAGATCTAATGTGCCTGACTGGTGGCCTTCGCCTATGGTGCCTTTAGCTTTTCCTGTGGTGCAACAGGACCGTCATGAAGCACTTTGACAGCAGGTTCAAGCCCTAGACGAAAAAGTTAGCTTAGCCAAGAGACCGAGACAATTAGAGAGAGAATTAGAAAGGATAAAAATTTGTGTTGATGTTGAAGAAAATCCTTGGGGACAGAAAGGGAAAGTTTCCATTCTAGTATGAAACAGTCCGCAGGGTGTATCTCCATTAGGGACGGCCATACAGAGAGCCAGAGATACAGGACAAGAGATGGATGGTGAGGTCGCTTTTCTGGTTGTGGAGACATTAGATCCTCAGGGCAACCGAGTCAGACAGTATGCCCCCTATAGAATGGAAACAAATCAGAGAATTAAAGACTGCCTGTTCTCAGTATGGACCCACTGCTCCATTTACCACAGCAATGGCTGATGCACTTGTGGATACTAATCTCACTCTTGCTGATTGGGAAACCTTGAGTAAAGCATGTCTAACTGGAGGAGATTATTGGTGTGGAGAGCAGATTTTATGGGTGCTATAAAAAGGACTGTAGAGCTTAATGCTCAAGCAGGGAATCCTCAATGGAATTTTAACATGTTAGCAGGAGACGGGCCATTTAGGGGTAATGGTAATCAAATTAACTCCTGGAGTGTATGCACAAGTCGGCTGTGGCTGCTTGAAGAATATGGAACAAACTACGTGGTAAAGGAGATCTGAGCATTTGCTTATCTAGTATTAAGCAGGGCCCTGATGAGCCATTTAAGGAGTTTGTGGATAGGCTGCTTAAAGCAGCAGGGAGAATTTTTGGCGATCCTTTCGGTTTCCTTTTGTGAAACAATTAGCCTTTGAGAATGCCAATGCTCCCTGTGTTGTACTGCAGTTAGGCCCGACAGAAATAAAACTGATTTGGCAGGTTATATTAAGTTGTGTGCTGATCTTGTCCATCCTACAATCAAGGATTGGCTACAGCTGCAGCTTTACAAAGACTGACAGTAAAATCTATGCTCGACTCAGCAAGGAAAAGGAAGGCAAGGATGCTTTGGATGTGGTTGCCATGGTCATCAAGTAAAAAATTGTCCTCAGAAGTTTAGAGACAATCCAGGCGTGGTGGTGCACGTCTTTAATCCCAGCACTCAGGAGGCAGAGGCAGGTGGATCGCTGTGAGTTTGAGGCCAACCTAGTCTACAAAGCGAGTCCAGGGCAGCCAAGGCTACACACAGAAACCCTATCTCAAAAAACCAAACCAAACCAACCAACCAACCAACCAAACAAACAAACAACCACAACAACAATAAAGCCAAAACCCCCAGAATTTAGAGACAACAATAAAGAGGGTAAGAAAAACTACTCCTGGAATTTGTCCTCGTTGCAAGCGGGGTAAACATTGGGTTAATGAGTGTAGATCTTGAGCTGATGCTCAAGGACAGCCCCACAAATCCATCTTCCAACCTGTCAGAGCAATCCCAGGAAGCGCAAGATTGGGCCTCAGTGCCTCCACTCACACAGTTTTAACCTCTGAAGTGGGAATGCAAGCCTTACCTACGGGAGTTTATGGACCTCCAGGGATGATGGGACTAACTGTAGGAAGAGTAAGTACTATTATGAAAGGGTTACATGTAGCACCAGGAGTTGTTGACTCTGATCATACTGGAGAAATAAACATTATGACTAACTCACCTACTGGCATTTCCGTAATTTAACCTGAACAGCGCACAACTCAGTTAATGTTAATTGCGATGCCTCAGCTGCCTAACAAAGCTGCTAGGAGGCACAGAGGAAATCAAGGATTCCGGTCTTCAGGTGTTTATTGGGTGCAAGCAATTGGTAAAGAATGGCCTCAATTAAAGCTTTTTCTAAACGGAAACGCATTTTGGGGCCTTATGGACACTGAGGCAGACATCACTACCTTTCCTGACAGCATTGGCCTGCCCAATGGCCTTAAAAACCCGTAATTACCAGCCTAAGAGGAATCGGTCAATCTCAAAACTCTGAGCAGAGCGCTGATCTGCTCATATGGAAAGATCTGGAAGGGAATTAAGGCACTTGTATGCCAAATATTGTGGAAGGATTGCCAGTAAATCTATGGGGAAGGGACATCCTGGGACAAATGGGGGGTTGTGATGTGTAGTCCAAGTAAAGCAGTCACACAGCTAATGCTGCAACAAGGGTATCTGCCAGGAGAGGGGCTAGGAAAGCACGGAACAGGCATTATTCACCCTGTCCAAGCTAGGGGAAGTTTAGGGACTGCAGGATTAGGAAGTTTTTCCTAGGACTTGTTGACCACACTGCACACCATGCTGATGGTATAGTCTGGAAATCAGATGAACTCCTATGGGTGGATCAATGGCCCCTTACTACAGAAAAGATTCAAGCAGCAGAAAAGATTCAAATTAGTGCAGGAACACAGTGCAGGGCATATTGTGTATCTGCCTCTCCTGGGAGTACTTCTGTCTTTGTAATTAAGAAGAGGTCAGGGAAGTGGAAGTTGTTACAAGATTTAAGAAAAGTTAATGAGACTATGCAACTTCTGGGAGCACTACAGCCAGGGTTACTCTCTCCTGTAGCTGTTCCCAAGGATGCTTTTGTTCACTATCCCCTTATATCCAAAGGCTTGCCCTCAATTTGCTTTTAGTGTACCTTCTGTGAAATTTAAAGAACCAATAAAAGGATGTCATTGGCAGGTTCTGCCTCAAGGAATGGCCAACAATGCTACCTTGTGTCAAAAATTTGTAGCCACAGCTCTACAAAAAGTCAGAGAAAAAAATACTGATTTGTATATCATTCATTATATGGATGATATACTTATTGCTGGGAAGGATGCGAAACAAATACTTTTATGTTATGCTTTTATGGAAACCCAGTTATCTCTGTCTGGTCTGCAGATAACTCCTGAAAAAGTTCAAAATGTGGATCTATATTAAAATTTGGGTTTTCAGCTTTTTTCCTTCTCAAGTCAAACACCAAAAGATCACATTGAGAGTGGATCAATTAAAGACTTTAAATGATTTTCAGAAATTACTTGGTGATATAAATTGGTTAAGACCTTACTTAAAGTTGACAACTGGAAATTTGCAGCCTTTATTTGAGATTTTACAAGGAGACTCCTCTCCAAATTCACCCCAGATTACAGTTGAAGCTAGAAAAGCCTTGGCATTGGTAGAAGAGGCTATTTCCCATCAAACCATAATCTATGTAGATTATGACAGGCCTTTGGAGTGTATTATTTTGGCCACTCATACAGCGCCTACTGCAGTATTTTGGAAGAGGGTCCTCTTACGTGGGAACATTTACCATCTTCTCCCAGAAAAGTAATATTACCATATTATTTGGCTGTTGCAAAATTGACTCATATAGGTCGATTGCAAGGAAGAAAATATTTCGGCAAGGAACCTGATTTTATTATTCAGCCATAGTATAAGGAACAACAGGATTGGCTGTTTGCTAATACTGATGACTGGCCATCAGCCTGTGCCATGTCTGTGGGAATGTTGATAATCTTTATCCCTCTAACAAGCTTCTACACTTTTTGAAAAGACATCCAGTTATTTTTCCAAAAACAACTCAATTCCAACCTGTGGCCAATGGTTTATTCACATTTACTGATGGATCTTCTCATGGAAAGCTAGTTATGTAGTCGAGAGACAGGCATATGTTATTCCTACTTCTGCTGAGTGTGCTCAAATCGTGGAACTACAAGCAGTAGCTGCTGGTTTTCAGCATTGTAACTCTTGTGCTTTTCATTTATATTCAGATAGTGCCTATGTAGCAGAGGCTGTTCCTCGATTAGAAACTGTAGGGCAAATCCAACTCCAATCACAGGCTAGTGGATTATTTTCACAAATTCAAACAGTTATTCAAAAGAGAAAATATCCTTTTTTTTTAATAGGACATTTAAAAGGTCATACTGATTTACCTGGACCTTTGGCTACGGGTAATGCATTGACAGATGCAGCTACTAGAAATTTAGTATGCTTTACAAATGTAGGAAAAGCTCAAAAGGCCCTTGATTTACATCATCTTAAAAGCCAAAGCCTAAGACTTCAATATGGGATTACTAAAGAACAAGCTCCCGCCGTAGTGAAGGCATGCTCCACCTGTCCTCAGCTTTTACCTGTACCATATTTGGGAGTTAATCCCAATGGGCTGGTGCCTAATCAACTTTGGCAAATGGATGTTACACATATACCTAAATTCAGAAAGTCAAACTATGTTTGTGTTTCCATAGATATCTATTATGGGTATATACTTGGTTCTCTCCAGTCTGGAGAAGCTACAAAATATGTTATTGTCCATTGTTTGTCTGATTTTTCTTACATTGGTGTGCCTAAGGCTATTAAGATAGGTGACGGTTCAGGGTATGTTAGCAAAGCTTTGCAAAAATGTTGTGACTTATTCTATAAAGCATATCACAGGTATTCCTTATACTCCTCAGGGACAAGGAGTGGTGGAGCGAGCTCACTCTACCATCAACCTGTTTACAAAAAGCAAGGAAGGGGGAGCTGTATCCCCAATCACCTAAAAATGCTTTGAGTCATGTTCTCTTTATTTTGAATTTTTTATTGCTTGATGCCAACCGGAATTCTGCAGCTGATTGGTTCTGGCATACTAATCCTCAGTCATCTTTTGCTAGAGTGTCATGGAAGGATCCTTTAACTAGACAGTGGAATGGACCCCAACCCTGTATTAATATGAGGAACATGATGCTGCACTCAGGCTACCCAAGAGGCTTGTGCATCAAGTGGATGTTGACATGGATGAGTCTGCTGATGACCTCAAAGTTGGAGGCAAAGGTTTATTTGACATATATTCCTGATCCTCCTTTTCTTCAGCCTGTTTCCTGGGATAACGTAGAGGTCTTGGGATATGTCAACAATTCTCGACTGCTTGATTTCCCTGTATATGAAGGGGAAAGGAAAATTCAAGTGTTCTAGTACCTATGAGGCATCCTCCTTGTGGACCTCAAGAATGTACTAACCTGACTGTACCTTGGAAACGGTGCTTTGCAGAGACTCCTCTGGAATACTTCCCTTCCAGAAGCCTCATACAGGAGTGCTGCAAGCACCAGTGATTAATTCAGTACAAGTCCTTCTCTGCCCTACTTGTTAGAGTCAGCTTTATCTGCAGGACCATGGAGAACTGAAAAGGGGTTGTGATGGCTTGTGTTTGTGCTCCTTATGTGCTGTCAAGTGGCAAAACCTCTGTTATTATTCATTCCAATAATGGAAGTTATGATGTCAGCTGCCCAGCCTGTAATTTGAGCAATTGCATATCTAAAGGCATGAGACCTGCAGTAATGCTTCTTAAGCCATCACATGTGTTATGTTATCTGTAAATGTCTCCACTGACCGGTATTCCAGATAAGGGGTTGCAAGTATTTGAGGAACTTAGAGGGTTAGTAAGAACCAAGAGTGAGCTGGAGAGATGGCTCAGAGGTTAAGAGCACTGCCTGCTCTTCCAAAGGTGCTGAGTTCAATTCCCAGCAACCATGTGATGGCTCACAACCATCTACAATGAAATCTGGTGCCCTCTTCTGACCTGAAGGTGTTACATGTAGACAGAACACTGTATACTAAATAAATAATTTTTTACCAAAAAAAAAAAAAACAAAGAAGAACCAAGAGAGTTGCCATTGGATTAATAGTGGCTGGTATAGCTGCCTTGATTACACTTATTGCATGTACTACTGTGTCTGCTATTGCTTTAACTCAAACTGTACAGACTGCTAATCATGTTAATGACCTAACATGTCTTGGGTACTTTAGGAAGAGGTTAGTGGTTTGAGATAGTTGAGCAGGTTACAATGTCATGCTGGATTTCCTGGATTTGTGTTACTCCTTGAGTATAATGTAAGTAGACTTAATTGGATTTGCATTCAACATCATCTGTTTGGAATTAGTAGTATTCTACAATATGAATTATCCTTGGTGGGGATGGCAAGGCTTGGAATTATAGCCTGTGTCTTCTTTTTTCCTGACACAGTGCACAAGTGCATGGTATAGAGCTGAAAGCACTCCCATAATCCTGTATGACACGAATGCAGCCAAAGATGGGTAAGAGTGACTTTAAATACCTATCAACCTAAGACAGAGGCCCATGAGAATTGTATCTGGGACCTTGATGATGTGTAAGATGAGTTTTTCCAGTTTGTCAACCTAAGACAGGCACTTCATAAACAAAAAAAGAAAGAGGAATGTGGAAAGCCATGCTAGTAGAAATCAGTGTGCTATGTCAGCTCTGGCTGACAGCTGAGCCAAAGCTGCATTTTTCCATGCTGTGACCTTTGAGTTGTTTTCACAAAACCAGCAATGTTCTAAACACAGGTGTAAGAGCTGGTGGTGTTTTGCTATATAAGCCGTGCTGGCTTAAATAAACTTGAGCCTTGATGAGGACTTGTCTTGGTTCCATTCTTTGTGTCTCTGCCCCCTCAATCCTCACTCCCTCTTTCAGGGACCCTGTTCAGCTTGCCCTTCGGGACGGGACACCTTTCCTCCCTTAAGTGTTTTTGTCAGGTAGCCTGCCACAGCAATGAGAAAGTATATGGTACAAACGCAGACCTCCACAACCATGACATGTGCTAATGCGGCAAGGCTGTGATTGGTCCAAATATCTCTTCTCTGACTATAGCCATGGAGTGTCCAGGCTGGGAGCCACTGTCCTGAGCTGCCTCTCCTCCTACTGCACCATTAGTCCAAATTAAAAAGTTCCCTTCTGGTGCTCTTCTTCTGTAACACAGAGAAGCAGCAGAGATAGCAAAGGTGGTGACAGAAGAGGTGACAGCTGAGCCATCAGTGGCAAAGCAGCCAGCCGGCTTTGGACAGTTCAGGAGGAGCCAAGGGAGGAAGGGCAACAGAAGCAGAGAGAGGCAATGAGAGAAGCTGAGGACTCAAGACTGTAAGGAACCAGAGACGAGAAACTGTAGGTCCTGGCCACCAGGAGCTTTCCCACATCCTCAGGGCCATCAGAGCTGTAGCACCTGTGAGTGTTATCAGCTAAGGACTGTTGACGCCTTAGACCTATGCAAGAATGTGACATGGCTAAGACTGAGGGTCGGAACACCAAAGCCCTGCTGGAGAACTCTGGCACAAGGGAGTATGGCCCACCACAGCTCCTACCTGCCTACCGCTGTGGTGGAAACAGTAGAACCCAAAGGCCAGCACTTAAGGAGCTGCTTGCTTACCTGGGCAGAGTAAAAGGTCCCAGAAACTGACTCCAAGGCCATGGGAACAAAGTCACTGGCGTCACAAACACCTGCTCCAGAAATTGTGTCCTGCTGTGCCTTTAAACCCAGTTTTTTCTTGTACCACAGCCAACTTCAAAGCTTCTGGCTCTGCTAAAAGGGCCGAAGGTGCTTATGGTCTTCATATCAAAAGACCCTTAGTAGCTTTTCTCTTTTCTCAGTCAAGCCTCAGCCATTTGTGCTCAAGACTCATCAGAGGCCTGTGTGGATAGGTTTAAGATTGTGAAATTATTCTTTGTTTTTTATTCCAAAGTTAAGCCCTTTTCATGGATTTTTTTTTTTTTGCTTTTGTTTGTTTTTTTGACAAGGTTTTATTGTGTATACCAGGCTGATCCCAAACTCATGATCCTCCTGTTTCCACTGTAGGAAGTGGAGGAAGCTCCAAGTGTGTTACGTCCTGAATGAATGTGTACTGCTGACTTGGGTGTATCCATGCAAAGTACCCTACTGCCTCAGACCCACCAGAAAACAGCAAGGCCTTCCCCAGGGTTAAGCTTAGGGAGATGGCAAGTCCTTTGAAGCTTGCCAAGAGCCATTCTGTTAAAGGAACTCATTATACATGTGGGCTTTCTAGGAGGAGATCCTGTATTTAGCAAGGTCTGTACCTTGATGCACTCCCAGGATTGCTTCCAGCCCCCAAGCCATTCTGTTAAAGGAGTTCAGCAGGCCTGTGAGCTTTCTGGAAGGGATATGGCATTTTGCAAGGTCTGTATGGTGATGCATCCCAGAATTGCTTCAGCTTCTGACATGAAGTCAAGAGCCATTGTTTGGGGGAAGTTTAGTAGACATGAGAGATCTCTGGAAGGGATTGGTATTTTGCAAGGTCTGTACCGTGATGCACTCCAGAATTGCTTCCAGCCTCTGACAACCCCATCAGTTGTGCACTGCTGCATCTCTTCTAAAATCTGGCGTTGGTGTGAACTGTCACTTTCTGGGAATTTTCCAACTCTGATTGAACAAACTTCTTATGGGATCTTATTGAAGATGTAGTGCTGTTCAGATGACTTAATTCCTGATTTGATTCAAACATTTTTAAGAGTTATATTGTTTCAGCTCTTTTAAAAACAATTTTAGAGCTGGACATGGTGGCGCACGCCTTTAATCCCAGCACTCAGGAGGCAGAGGCAGGCGGATCACTGTGAGTTCGAGGCCACCCTGGTTTACAAAGTGAATCCAGGACAGCTAAGGCTACACAGAGAAACCCTGTCTCAAAAAACCAAAAAAAAATTTTTTTAGAAAGTTTGTGGCTGCAATAAACAGCTCTGCCTCACTAAGGGACAACCCTGAGGCAGATTTGTGGCCTCAGATAAGCTTTCATTCCAGATGGCACCATGAATCCTGGTATACACCATAAAAATAGGCAAATTGGTTTAAACATCCCATGAGCCCAAAATATAATGGGGCTACCTGGAAATGTCTAAATTAGGTACAAACTTTAATGTACAATATACAAATTGTTCTAATTCCTTATACCCTGTCACCTTAATGGCATTATATGCTGTCATTTTAAATTTACTTTGTTTCTTAGAATGAAAGACAGGTAAAATTATTGTCCTGAACTCACTATAAACTAAGATGGCTGGAAAATGTGTAGCCATGTCAGTCCTAACTGAAAAGACATCTATTAGACCCTGTTAACCTTTAGGCCTTGTCAACCTTTGTCATTCTGAACTCACTTAAACTTATGTAATGGATACATAGATAAGAAATGTTTAATTTTAAAACATGTAACCTGTTGTATTTTAGAACTCATCTGTTTTGTGATTAATTGCCTTTTTGATTATGAAGTAATTCCTTTTCTCAGAAGTATAAATATAGTGACCAACAATAAATGGCATTGACGTTTAGGATGCTTAACTTCATCCAACTTTTCCTCTTGAATGCTTGTGTGTGTGAGTGTTTTATTTTCTATCTCCCTCTTATTTCTGCCGATTGAGAAATCAGTTAACAGACTCAGGGCTCTCCTCTCAGACAAGCAGGCATACTTTAGCTTACTGGAGATCTTCGCAGAGAGGCCTATCTACAGATCAAAGAGCCTCCTTTTATGACCACTCTGCAGTTTTTGGCTAGAAGTCACTTTTACAGCCCTGGCTGCAGGAAACATGTGGTCAGCTTACGTTTCCCTCCATGGCTGCAGTACAGCCCGTCTCTAGAGAAGGAACCCTGGGCTCCCACCTCTCCTTTTCCTTCAATGGCGATCAGTTGCCTGAGCCATCCACTCAGTGATACAAGAGATAAAGTGAACGGGGCTTCCCCTTCCAGTACCAGAGCCTACCCTGGACCTTGCCAAAACAAAGAGAGACATTTGCAAAAGCTTTCTGGTCCAAGTATGAATGTTCATGGTGAGTGTAGAAAATGTCCCCCCTGCCTCCCCCCAAGCTGTACTAATGGTCTGAAGACTGCTTGCTCTCCTACAGAGATTGTTCCTACAAAGCCTACCTTTCTGTTCAGCAGTATACAATCAGCTGACTGCTGTATAATAATCTGAGCTTCCTGACTGGACAGCTTCTTCATTAGAGAGCTCAGCCCATCGATCTCAGCTTTTCTTTCCATCTCCTGGTGTCTGAATCTTCTTCATTCCCTCGCTGCCCTAGTTAGGCCAAGTCCCAGGAGCGGTGCAAGGGTGCAGCACTCCACTTTCTGAGTGCTGGGATTACAGGTATGCGCCGGAATACCCAGCTTTTTGCCATGGAGGCTTGCTTCTTGTTTGGCCTTGACACAATCTTCAATCCCATAGATTGTTCTCATGGTTTCCAGCAGTTCTGAGATTATTTTTAAAATCCTGGTAGTGGAGCCGGGAGTGGTGGTGTAAGATTCTAGGTGGCCTGAACTCAGCAGTGACATTATTAGCTAAGAAAATGGTGTTTCATTATTAGCTAAGGAGATGGTGTTTTAATATTAGCTAAGGAAATATAAGATTCCAGGTGGCCTGGACTTAAGCATCATGACAATAGTGTTGTCAGCTGAGCAAACAAGTTAAGAATTACAGGCCAATAACTAGAGCAAAGAAAGTAACAGCGAACCGAGAGGAACAAGTTAAAAATTTTCTACTACTCTCCATCTCGACCCTGCTCCCAGAATTTACTGGCCCTATCTCACCCTACTTAGAATTTACTACCTTAGACCACCTATTGCTAGCCTAGCACTCTTTTTAAAAAATATATTTTATTAATTTATTCATATTACATCTCAATGGTTATCCTTTCCCTTGTATCCTCCCATTCCTCCCTCCCTCCCATTTTCCCCTTACTCCCCTCCCCTATGACTGTGACTGAGGGGGACTGCCTCTCCCTGTATAGGCTCATAAGGTATCAAGTCTCTTCTTGGTAGCCTGCTGTCCTTCCTCTGAGTGCCACCAGGCCTCCCCATCCAGGGGATGTGGTCAAATATGGGGCATCAGAGTTCGTGTGAAAGTCAGACCCCACTCTCCACTCAACTGTGAAGAACGTCCTGTCCATTGGCTAAATTTGGGTAGGGTTCGAGGTTTACTGCACATATTGTCCTTGGCTGGTGTCATAGTTTGAGCAGGACCCCTGGGCCTAGATCTGCCCATCATACTGTTCTTGTAGGTTTTTAGGACCCTCTGGATCCTTCTATTTCCCCATTCTCCCATGCTTCTCTCACCTAGAGTCCTAATGGGATGTCCTCCCCTCTGACCCACTTTCCTGGTGAGTGAAGACTTTCATGGGACATGCCCCTTGGGCTAGTGTCCAGATATAAGTGAGTATATACCATTTGATTCTTTCTGCTTCTGGGTTAACTCACTCATTATGATCATTTCTAATTCAATCTATTTGTCCACAAATTTCAGAAATTCCTTGTTTTTAATAGCTGAGTAGAATTCCATAGTGTAAATGTTCCACAGTTTCTTTATCCACTCTTCTACTGAGGGACACTTAGGCTGTTTCCATGTTCTTAGCCTAGGACTCTTTAACTAGCCATTGTCACTAAGTTCTGCTTCTGGAAAAGATATTTAAACCCTGAGTTCTTGCAGGACGGGGTTTTCCATCGCCTCAGAGCTTGGTGGAGCCCGGTGCATTGGTTTAATAAAATTCCTTTGCTTTTGCTTCGACTCTGGACTCTGTCTCTCAATCGGGCTTCCAGGGATAGACTCAGACTACCTGAGTCTAGCAGTGACACATGCCTTTAATCCCAGCACTCGGGAGACAGAGGCAGGTGGATCACTGTGAGTTTGAGGCCAGCCTGGTTTAGAGTCCAGGACAGCCAGGACTGTTACACAGAGAAACCCTGTCTCAAAAAAAAAAAAAAATCATGGTAGTGGAAGAGACGATTTCTTATAATGCTAAGAACCTTTGGTACTTAACTTCAGTTAAGACCACTGTGGTGTTTTGAAGAGAAATGACCCCCTCCCAGATTCATGTGTTTGAACACTTGGCCATAGGGAGCGGCACCACTAGGAGATGTGGCTCTGTTGGCTAGGCATGGCATTGATGGAGGAAGTGTGTCACTGTGGGGCAGGCTTTGATGTCTTCTGTGCTCAAGTGATGTCCAGTGTGCTACATAGTCTCTGCTGCTGATAGATCAAGATGTAGAATGCTCAGCTCCTCCAGCACCATGTCTGCCTGTGTGCTGCCATGCTTCCTGCCATGATGACTCAACTTCTGAAACTGTAAACCAGCCCCAATTAGGTGTTTTCCTTTGTAAGAGCTGGCTTGGTCATGGCATCCCTTCAGAACAATAAAACCCCAAGACAACCTCCTCTCCAGGATGGCTATGTTCTTCTTGAGTTGCCAAGTACCCTTTTGCTAGACTTGTTAGAGTCAATTTGACACATTTGCATATAGACCTTCCTATGTCTGCTTTGGCACATATCCATACTGTTCCTCTTCCGATGCCTGTGGATTTTTTTTTATGTCTTTGTATTTTTGTTTTTAAAGTTCTCTGTTTTGTTTTTGTTTGTTTGTTTATCTGCTTTTTACAGTGTCTCACTGTGTAGCCCTGGTTAGTCTGGAGTTCTCTGTGCAGACCAGACTAGTCTTTGAATCCACAGAGATCTACTTCCCGTACTTTCCAAGTGTTGGGATTAAAGGTGTGTACTACCACGTCTGGCTGCTTGTGTATTTCACATGTCATCTTGGTCCCCTGTGGTTTGGGGCTTCCTTGATCATCAGTGGAGGACGGAAGGACTGGAATTGTTCACAATAATGGTGTCAATTCTTGTTTCAAAAACTATGACATAAGCTGGGTGCAGTGGTGCACGCCTGTAATTCCAGCAGGAAGACAGAGGCAGGCTCTCTGCGAGTTCGAGGCCAGCCTAGTTTACAAAGTGAGTCCAGGACAGCCAGGGCTACACAGAAAAACCCTGTCTAGAAAACAAACAAACAAAAACCAAAACAACAACAACAACAACAAAAAACCCCAAAACTTATAACATATCAAGGAATTACCTCCTCCTACTCCTAGTTTAATCGGTGTTAAGATTTCTGGATGAAGAAAACTGGGAACAGGGCTTCCTCAAGACCCAGCTACTCCACTCCTTGGAATATACCCAGAAGATGCTCCAGCACACAACAAGAAAATTTGCTCAACCATGTTCATAGCAGCCTTATTCATAATAGCCAGAACATGGAAACAGCCTAAATGTCCCTCAGTAGAAGAATGGATAAAGAAACTGTGGTACATATACACTATGGAATACTACTCAGCTATTAAAAACAAGGAATTCCCGAAATTTGTGGATAAATGGATTGAGCTAGAAATGATCATAATGAGTGAGTTAACCCAGAAGCAGAAAGACTCAAATGGTATATACTCACTTATATCTGCATACTAGCTCAAGGGGCATGTTCCACGAAAGCCTTCACTTACCAGGAAACTGAGACAGAGGGAAGGACATCCTATTGGGACTCTAGATGAGAGACGCATGGGAGAATAGCAAAGTAGAAGGATCCAGAGGGTCCTAGAAACCTACAAGTAGAACATTATGATAGGCAGATTTGGGCCCAGGGGACCTGCTCAAACTAAGGCAACAGCCAAGGACAATACAGGCGGTAAACTTTAAACCCCTACCCAGATCTAGCCAATGATCAGAACAGTCTCCACACTTGAGTGGAGAGTGGGATATGACTTTCTCACATACTCTGGTGCCTCATATTTGATCATGTCCCCTGGAGGGGGAGACCTGGTGGCACTCAGAGGAAGGACAGCAGGTTACCGAGAAGAGACTTGATACCCTATGAGCATATACAGGGGTAGGTAATCCCCCTCAGGAACAGTCATAGGGGAGGGGAATAAGAGGAAAATGGGAGGGAGGGAAGAATGGGAGGATACAAGGGATGGGATAACCATTGAGATGTAACAAGAATAAATTAATAAAAATAAATAAATAAAAAAAGATTTCTGGATGAAAAGCAAAAACAAAATACTTTCAAGACAAATATATTTACTAAACATTATAATTAAAACAGATATTATAGTTAAATGATTAATAATGCAAATATGCACTTAGCAACATTGACATATACAGCCTTGGACTTATCCTATAGGGAAAACAGAAAAAAGTAAATTCTGTTCTTGATTTTAAGGAGCTCATCTTTCTCCCAAGAAGAGTCAGACATATTTCAACTAAAGAGAGGACCAGAGGTGACTAGCATAGCCTGCAGTCACACAGGCTAAGGTGTGAGCCCCGCAGGTGCGAAACTGGCAGTCAATAGGATCCTAGGACTCAGCTTCACTTCTGCACCATGTCCCCTGAGGCTGTGGACTCCAGAGGCATCAGGAATTTCCCAGTCTTCCTTTGTTTAAGTAACATTGGGGGAGAATTTAGGGAACCTGCCTCAGGATTCTACAACCTGGAGTTTCCTGGAGTTTGAGTCGAATCTAAAAGTAAAAGAAAATGTCTGCTTTCAATAGTGGGGAGAAAAGTCTTAGGAAAAGGTTTCATGCCATCTCAGGAATGGCTGGAATACGGGGCATCTATTTGAGGCACCATATGACAGATTTTTCCCACCACAGTCATTTCCTTGTTTCTATAGAACTGGCTCATAAATTGCTGAAAGATGTAGCAATGCCTAATGAATAGAAACACACTGCCACCAGATTTTTCATGAGTCTTCTAAACTTGTGAACTTATTGGAGAAGTCCAGGGGTGTTGTGGTTCAATGCTACTGTTTAATACTTTAATTCTTAATTACAAGTTGGGAAAGAATAAGCCATAGATGTTTGTTTAGTTGCTGCCTTAAACCATCTTAGCACTGGCGAGTTGCTCCCTCTTACTCTTATGGCAATATGTACTTTGCTTAGAAATATATATATATATATATATATGTATATGTATATATGATTTGTATTTCCTTTTTAGAGTGTAGGCTTCATAAAAGGAGCAAGGACATTTATGTGTGTTGATTCTCTAGGTCTTAGTGTAGGGCCTGGCACTAAAATGGGAAATTAATGTCCAGTGAAAGATGAATAAATATGTGATGTGAGAATTACTGTGTTTAAGAACTGAGAAGACTTCCAAGTCAGCATTTCTAACCTTTTAGTTTATATGGAATAGGAAACAGATTCAGGGAACCAAAGGGCTTCTTCCATCATCACACATAATTGTGGTATGGTGAAGACTCACACTAGCCCTCTTAAATCTTTTCTTCTTTATATTATTGTACTCATGTTTTAATTAAAAGTTTTAGATCAGCAATTTTAATTGAATTAAAAATTATTTTCACTTAATTTAATTTAAATTGTACTGATCAGAAGTTATGGATAGAGTGGGCTGAACTCAACATTTGTTCCTACAATAGGCTCTTTCATACGGAGCTGATTCTTTTGTTTATTTGTTTGTTTGTTTTGAGACAGGGTCTCATGTAGTATAGATTGGCCTCAAGCTCATCAGGCAGCAGAGCTGGCCTTGTGCTCATCCTCCTGTTTCCACTACCAAGGACTGAGACTCTTGATATGGGTCACATGTCTGACTTTTTTACTTTTACAACTTTTCCCCACCTACTATAAATACAATATTTTCTTTAATATATAAGTAGATCCTGATTTGTTAAAAAGGCAATGATACAACTTGCTTGTCAAACTCAGGATAATGATAATAAACTAAATGACAGTTTACTCTGTGTTGGGCTCTGTGATAAGCCCTGTGTGTTGCCTCGCTTTGGTCTCCATGGTAGCGCTACATGTTGGCATTTTACAGATAAGGAAACCAGATTTAGAGAGATCCAGAGTTTGGCAGATATAGATATAGATATAGATATAGATATAGATATAGATATAGATATAGATATAGATATGGGGGGAGAGAGACGACAAAATGAATGTTTTTGCTTTTTTGCTTGGACCAACCAACAATTTCTATATGTTCGTTATACATACGTACAAGAATCAAGGAGAAAGATTGACTTCTAGAAATCAATAACCCATAACTAACCAGAAATTATATAATAAATTGAATGTATTTTCTTCCAAATTTACTTTCTATGCAAAGTACCACAAGTGCCCTTAAAAAAAAGAAAGAAAGAAAGAAGGGGAGCACCATACTACAGCTGGGGCAATAGGGTAGCATACTGAGAGGCTCAGAATCTAGGCCTTCAAATCAGTCAAATTCAATTATGACCAAATGAGCCAAGTTCTCGTGCCCCAAGTTCTCCATCCATCTTTCTTTCTTTCTTTTAAGACTTATTTTTATGTATACAGTGCTCTGCCTGGATGTACACCTGCAGGCCAGAAGAGGACATCAGATCACATTATAGATGGCTGTGAGACACCATGTGATTGCTGGGAATTGAACTCAGGACCTTTGGAAGAGCTCTTAACCTCTGAGCCATCTCTCTAGCTCCTCTTCCTTCCTTCCTTCCATTTTTCTTTCTTTCATTTTTTCTTTCTTTCTTCCCTTCCCCTTCCTTCCTTCTTTCTTTCCTTCCTTCCTTTTTTATTTTTCTGAGACAGGGTTTCTCTTTGTAGCTTTGGATGTCCTGGAACTCACTCTGAAGAGCAGGCTGGCCTTGAATTCAGAGATCTGCCTCCACCTCCTGAGTTCTCAGATTAAAGGTGTGTGCCATAATGCCTGGCTTCCATCTGTCTTTATTTTTATTTATTTATTTATTTATTTATTTATTTATTTTATCGACAGGGGTTTTCTGTGTAGCCTTGGCTGTCCTGGACTCTCTTTGTAGACTAGGCTGACTTCGAACTCACAGTAATCCACATGCCTCTGCCTCCTGAGTGCTTGGTTTAAAAGCATGTGCCACCATGCCTGGCTAATTTTTGTTTTTGTTTTTCTCCCCTGAATGGCCTAGAACTCACTATGTAGACCAGCCTGACCTTAAAATCACAGAGGAGTACCTGTCTCTGCCTTCTGAGTGCTGGTGATAAAAGTGTGTGCCACCATACTCGGCCTAAATTTTTTTTAAGGTCTGGGGACATAGCTGAACGTGGAATGCTCATCTAGCATGTGTTAGCCTTTCAGTGTTATTGTGTATATCAATGGATCACCCATTACATTTTATGGCCAAGTAGCAATATCCTGCATGGTTATTCCATTTGTTCATTCATGCACCTATTCACAGGAGTTTAGGCCATTTCTAGTTTTTAGCTGTTACAAATAAAGCTGCTATTAATATTCATGTAAGAGACTTTGTATAGATATATACTTTCATTTCGCTTGGGTAAGTACATACGTGTAGAATGGCTGGGTCATATATGACATATATACTGGAAACTGCCAGTTTTTCAGAGTGATTGTACCAGTTTGCACTTCTTCCATCAATATATTGTTGAGGTACTTTCCCGGCATTATCTTGCTAGGTGTGCCATGAGGATGAAGGACTGACTTCCATCCACCTAGGTCACTTCTCAGGACTGTGCTGTACACTGTGAGTAAGCTTGAGTGCTGTGGTAGTGTTACTCTGGGCTAAAGGCCAGGCTTACCTCACTTCTTGCTATTTTTCCAAAGTCCCGGGTCCTCGCCTATAATGCAATCTACTGCATGCGGTGTGCCCGCCCAGACCGTCCATGTGACCTCTTCAGCATGTGGAGGGTGTGGACACCAATGTCAGCATGCTGCTGCTTATTCTGTTTGTAGTGCCGGCAACAAGTCCCTTCACTTTGACCCACGAGTCCCAGCTAGTCTACCAGCCAACTAATCTCCAATAAAGGTGACGTCTCATTTTTTTCCCAGAAAATAGTGCTGGAATTAGTTCCATGTGGTAAAAACACTTCAATCTATAACATCATGCCATATAAAAGTTAATTAAAATAGTTAATCCACTCTGTTTGTATGTGTTGTACACATGTGCGTGTGCATGCGTGCGTGCATGTATGTGTGTGTGTATGTGTGTACAACAGTACATATGTAGAGGTAAGAGGACAACTTTCAAGAATTGGTTCTCTCCTTCCACCATGTAAATCCTGGGGATTGAACTCAGGATGTCCAGCTTAGCAGTAAACACTCTTATCCGCTATGCTGGACGCTGTTCTGAACCGTTGCCTTGTTTATCAAAACCAAACAAGTAGACAAAAATTGTGGTTTTGGGTATAAGATACTGGACTATTTAGTGCTGAAAAGATTAAAAAGAAATGCAAATTGTTATGTGAAATAAAAAGCTTACGTGGCGCAGGGGGCATGAAGATGAGGATGTAGGGCTTGGGTTGTAGTTGAGTTAGTGGGATGCTTGTGTAATGTGCACAGCAGGGCTCTGGATTTAATCCCCAGTAACACCAACAGATCCCCTGGGACTGGGATGCTTGTGATGACTGTGAGCCACAGTGTGGGTGCTGGGAATTGAACCCAGCTCCTCTGGGTCCAGTGCTCTTAACTGCGGAGCCATCTCTCCAATCCTGCTAGTGTTATTCATGTAGACTCTCATAATCCTTAAGTGTATTCTTAATTTCTATCATTAGTAAGATCTTGTCTTAGTTACTTTTTTTTATATAATTTATTTAGTTTTATTTTTTTATGTGCATTAGTGTGAAGGTGTCAGATCCCCTGGAACTGGAATTACAGACAGTTGTGAGCTGCCATGTGGGTGCTGGGAATTGAACCCGGGTCCTTTGGAGGAGCAAGCAGTGCTCTTAACCACTGAGCCATCCCTCCAGCCCCTTTAGTTACTTTTCTATTGCTGTGACAAAACTCCATGACCAAGGAAATTTACACAAGAAAGTACTCAGTTTGGGTCTCATGGTACCAGAGGGCCAGAGTCCATGACCATCACGGTGAGGAACATGGCAGTAGGCGGGCAGGCAAGGCAGGAGAACAGGGACTGAGAGCTCACATCTGTTCCAGAGAGGAGAGAGAGAGAGAGAGAGAGAGAGAGAGAGAGAGAGAGAGAGAGAGAGAGAGA
>OU015742.1:79672162-79682223 GCA_907169655.1 Acomys percivali
AGAGAGAGAGAGAGAGAGAGAGAGAGAGAGAGAGAGAGAGAGAGAGACAGACAGACAGACAGACAGACAGACAGACAGACACAGAGACAGAGACAAAGAGACAGAAAATGAGGGCTTTTGAAACCTCAAAGCCCACTCCCAGTGACATGCCTCCTCCATCAAGTCTACACCTCCGAATTCTTTCCAACCAGTTCCTCCAACTGGGCACACGTGTTTAAACAGATGAGCCTATGGGGACCACTCATTCAAACCACCGTCTCCTTATTATATATTTTTTTGCTATATACAAAAACCTGTGTACGTGTTTGGTTGGTTTTGAGAGGGTCTCTCTACATAGCCCTAGATGTCCTGGAACTTACTATGTAGACCAGGATAGCCTCGAACTCACAAAGATCCCCCTGCTTCTCCCTCTGCAGTACTGGGATTAAAGGGTGTGCCACTGTGCCTGGCCAAAACCCAGGTATTTTAAAAATAATTGTTTCATAACTGGATCAAATATTTTATTTATCTTAAGTTACAGTTATTTGTTTATTTATTATATGTGTGTGTGTGCATGCCTGTGTGTGAGCCTGTACATGCATGTATGTGTCCAAGGTTCATGTCAGGAGTCATCTTTGACCACCTTTTCACCTTACTCACTAAGGCAGGGTCTCTCAGTCAAACCCAGACCTTGTGGCTATGGCTGGTCTTTCTAGCCAACTTGCTCTGGGAATTGCATTTCTGCCCTCTGAGGCTGAAATTTCAGGTGGGCCCCCATGCTGGTCAGGAATTTACAAGGGTTCTGGAGATCACACCTGTGCCACAGCACTGAAAGCACTGAGCCGTCTCCCAGCCTGTGCTTCCTGGCTTCACAGGGTTTCACCATAGACCTCAGCCTAGTGTTGGACTTTCAATCCTCCTGCCTCATCTTCACAAGTGCTGCTATCACAGCTGCACGTCACCACACCAGGTATCATTTTAAGTTTTCTTGAAAACTGTCTCTAGCATTAACTTGAGAGAAACTTTGAGAATAAGCAGGAATAATTTGAAAAGAATGGCAGTAAGATGTGCACATCCTATCAAAAGCCAGAAAGAATTGTACAGCTGTAATAAAATTCTAACTGTAAGAATGGTCAGGACATTCTCCTCAGTTGAACGGAGAGTGGGGACTGACTTTCACACAAACCCTGGTGCCCCATATTTGACCACGTCCCCTGGATAGGGAGGCCTGGTGGCACTCAGAGGAAGGATAGCAGGTTACCAAGAAGAGACTTGATACCCTATGAGCATATACAGGGGGAGGAGGCCCCCCTCAGTCACAGTCATAAGGGAGGGGTGTAGGGGGAAATCAGGAGGGAGGGAGGGAGGGAGGGATGGGAGGATACAAGGGATGGGATAACTATTGAGATGTAAAATGAATGAATTAATAATTTTTTTTAAAATTTCTAACTGTATGGTACTTATATGAACTAGAATAGGCCCATAGACCCACAAAATCTAAAGATGAACTCAGAAATCTGAGGAATGTTCTACATAACAAGAAATAGCATGCTAGGGCTGCAGAGGGCGTAAGGATGAGAAAGGAACATGCCTCTAATCTACAGAGAAAGTTGAGCCTAGGACACCATTTATAACGTGAAATAAAAACCCATCAATGGCACATGGCACATAAAGAAACTGTAAAGATTTTAAAGAAAGAGAGGAAAAAAATGTCTTGGTTGTTGGCTCACCCTGGTTGTACAATTTCAACTGGGTACCGTGGAGGCTGGTACACCACACTGCTAAATCATCCTATTAGCGTTGCCTCAGAGGTCCTGGTAGGACTGTCCCAGGAGTCCTCATGGCATGCTTTGCTTGCCAGGAGGCCCGTTCTGCTTAGGCCCCCGAATCTGGGCAGCCCTTTCCCACTTTATCCCAGTACTACAGGGTCATTTAAGAAGAGGTACAAGTGTTTCTGATTCATTACTGTTAGGGTCATTCTCACGAACTCCTCTGGCGTCTCAGTGGCTCACGAGCTGTCCAGTGGGTCTGTGGAACTGCCCTCCCGGAGCACAAGAGCTTCTGGAGCCGAATCACTTGATGGAAGAGAGGCAGTCACAAGGTTGGGTAGGGTGACACTGTTGGGATTCCGAGGCGGCACATACATGACACACCGGTCCGACAGCCAGAGCAGCCACTAAGGCAACTCAACTTCCCCTGAGTGTTTTCGGAGGGTCTACTGTGTACCTTTTGCATTGACAACACTTCAGAGCTTGCCAGAGCTTCCTGGGTGCCCTTCGCCCGCTGCTTTTTTTTAAAAAACATGCACACTAAGTTTCTCTCTCTGCCTTTTAGTGCTGCAGAATCTAAAAGAGACTGCTTGCTAAGCAATGGTTCTGCGTTCAGAGGTTCAGACCTGGTTTTAAAAAAGAGGCTTCAAAAGGGGCCAGTGAGGTGACTTAGCAGGTAAAGATATTTGCCACCAAGCCTGATGACTTCAGTTTGATCCCCAGAAGCCACACAATAAAAGAAGAGGACCGGGGTGGAGAGATGGCTCAGAGGTTAAGAGAACTGCCTGTTCTTCCAAAGGTCATGAGTTCAATTCCCAGCAACCACATGATGGCTCACAGCCATCTACAATGAGATCTTGTGCCTTTTTCTGGCATGCAGGCATTACAAGCAGGCAGAACACTCTATATGTAAATAAATACATCTAAAATAAAAAAAATAAATCTTTAAAAAAAAAAAGAGGACCAATTCTCAAAAGCAGTCTTTTGACCTCCACTTGTGCACTCTAGCACACAGGAACCACACCCCCCACACAAATAAATAAATAAACATAAAAATTGCTAAAAGGAATCTTAAATATATATGTGCATGTTCTGCCTGCATATATGTATGCTTACCTATATGTACAGGGGCCCTTGGAGCTAATAAGAAGGTGTTGGATTTCTTGGAACAAGAGGCACAGAAGGTTGTTAAATGCTTTGTGGGTGCTGGGAATCAACCCCTGGACCTCTCTGGGCTCCTGCATGCATATGGTGCATATGCATACATGCAGGCACACACACACACACACACACACACACACACACACACACACACAAAGTAAATAATTAAATTATTCATAAGTTTAAATGACTTTATTTGTTTTCTAGGTCCTTTGTAATCTATTCTATTTTGTTACTAGATCTAGTTCCCACAGGTCTACGTATGGACTGCCCATTTACTGCCTGCACACACATCCTGTTGACTTCAGCTTAGGGGTAGATGTACTCAAGGTCCCCACAGCATGACGAAGACAAGCTTGGGGGCCAAAGAGATGCAAGCCAAGCGAGATAGCAGTTTATATCCCCACAGCTCGTTCAAGTCTCACAATCTGCTTGAGGGTTATCACACTTTGTCTACTTCTTAGGACTTCCTTAATCACAGGCAGGGACACACACACACACACACACACACACACACACACACACACACACACTCACACACACCTCAGAAGGAGAAAGGACTGGGGATGTGGAACCCCAGCCATCGTGACGCCATCTTGTTGCTAGACTTTCTGTTAGGCCTGTCCTCCAGGTCACCCAAATTACTGTAAAAATCACAAACCGTCCCAAGAAAAGAACCGCCCTATGCCGGAGCCAATCAGGGAACAGCAGGAAAGTACCTAATGTCTCCGGATGTTAAGCATTTCGAGGTCAGGCTCCGTCAATCCCCTAGCGCCAACCCAACCTTGCTAAATGTCAATCAATCCTGTAACTGCCAAGCTGGAAACTCCAGTTCTTTGCTGTAACCATGCTAAAACCCTGCCTACAGTGGTTCGGTGCTCCTGTACTGATGCATTGCTCACTCGGGCTCTAGTTTAAATAAAGACCCCCCCTACTGTTGCATATGACTTTGGGTTGCTGGTGGTCTCTGGGGATAGAGCGATCTGGGCATACCAGGGAGACAACTCAGCGGATAAAGCCTCTGCTGCACAGGTATGAGAATATACATTACACTCTCCAGCAAAGCCAGCTGTGGCTGATGGAACCTGTCAGCCCAGAGCTCTTACATCAAAATGTGAGGCAGACAGGAGAATCCATGGAAGTGCACGGGCTACCTTGTTATACACAGTAAACAGTAGAGATCCTGTCTCAGACCAGGAAGGCGAGGACTAACAGCTGAAGTTGTCTTCTGGCCTCCAAGGGCGTGCTGTGGCAAGTGTGCACTGTATTCATACATAAAAATGAATGGGAGGGGGAGGGAGAGACTGTGTACACACACATGCCGCAAACATAACACACACACACATATATATATATCCCTCAAGATAGGGTTTCTCTGTGTAGCCATGGCTGACCTAGACTCCCTTTGTAGACCAGGCTGGCCTTGAACTCACAAAGATCTGCGTGCCCCTACCTCCCAAGTGCTGGGATTAAAGGCACGAGCCACCACCGCCCAGCTACTTGTTTTATATTCTTGGTACCTTTTACAGGAATGAAACATTTTGTGTGCATGATAGATAAACAATCACTGAAATGTCTAGGTTAAAAGATTTGGGGGGAAAATTGCTGTGAATGCCTTTAATCCCAACACTTGGGAGGCAAAGGCAGATGGATCTCTGTGAGTTTGAGGCCAGCCTGGTCTACAAAGTGAGTCCAGGACAGCCAAGGCTACACAGAGAGACCTTGTCTTGAAAACAACAACAAAACAAATGAAACAAAAGATTTGGAAGATAGAAACTATATTTTACACATTTCTTCTTTGTATTGTGAACACCTATGTGATGAGAGAAGTTTGTGAATGCTACTGTTTATGGCTCTGTCCCTCTGCCTATGGCTTCCTAACCCCACATGACAGCTCCTTAGCAGCTTTGAGTTTATGCCTAGACACATTAGACATGGAACATGGACGTGTTTGGAGTCTCTAAACCCAAATGTGGCTACAGCTCAGTAATAAAAATTGATGAGTAGATGACGCCACTTTGCCTCAGTGGGACTGGGTGGAGGTAAGGAGCAAGGGGCGTGTTCCCCCAGCTGCCCTTTTGGGGGATAACAGTGTCAGGGGAGCAGTAAATCCAGGAGCCACAGCAAGTAGCCCTGGAGGGCAGCCCCCACCTCCATCTTCGGCTTGTGGCCTCTCACTCCAATTTGAGGGTCTGTGGTAGTTTTTCTCCTGAACAGTACTGAAACCAAACTTCCACTCTGGCAAGGCCCACTCCCTCTAAGGAATTCTCAGTTCTCTCCAGAATCATTAAGAGAATATCAACATATTTTCCAAAACAAAGTTAATTTTAATGAACTTAAAATTTTACAAAATGTATGTCATAGAGGCAGTTCCAGCAAAACCTGGCTAATTAGGCCGTTTCAGACAAACTTCTTGCTGAGAACAGTTTAAAAAGTTGAACAAGTTATAGTTTGTACACAGCAAGTCCAGGGCAAGGAGGAGCTAAGAAGATAGTGAAGATTTGCTGGTTCACGATCTAGAAGGAAAGTAAGGCCAAGAAAGGCGAAACTAGTGTTTGGGGACCCTTCACCCTAAAGGTAATTGACAGTTATAAACTCACAAGAGCTTTGAGCACGTCCTAGCTAGATAACTCCAGAAAGAGGTTGAGAAGATGAATGGCCATGCCAATGCCCAGGCACCCCACAGTTACCAGGCGCCACCTCAGGGATAAGATGACTACAGTAGACCAGCTCTCACAAGCTTAGCTTTGAGCTTTTCAGACTAAGGTGCCCAATTTTCATCCTCTTTATGTGGCAGAAACACAAGTTCTCTCTGGCGACAGACTTCATGAGCTGGAACGTCATATTATCTACAGAGCTCAGTTGGTTCTTTTGAAGACACTGAAGATGCATGGTTCTAAGAGGTATATGAAAATGCAAAGAACACTGGGCAACCAAAACAATGCTGAAAAAACAGCGAAGACCATAGATTCTGAGTTCAAGATTCACTACACAGGCAAATAGACAAATGGAGCAGGATCAAGTTTGTCGTTAGACACACCCATGCAGTCGAATGATTATGAACCAGCTGCCACATCAGGTCTGCGGGGCAAAGAAAGCTTACACCGCAACAACTGGATGCCTGTGGGGAGCCAGCTATATGCAAAACTGAAGTCAAGATAGATGGTAGCCCCAAAATGTTTAAAATGTCTACATGAACTAGTGGCAAAAAGGTTTTATCTGGGAAAAAAGTTAGTAGATGCGAAGAGAAGAAAGTAAAGGAGTCGCACGGGGTGTTTTCAGCTTTGGGGAGGCCACTGCCCCCCACCATTGAATTTTGTATGTGTTTCATGGATATGTGTGTTCCATATGTCTTTTAAAATATTTACAAATATTATCTCAATAAACATGAGAGAGAGAGAGAGAGAGAGAGAGAGAGAGAGAGAGAGAGAGAGAGAGAGAGAGAGCGCGCTTGCTTTAGTATCTACCCAGACCTACAACACAGAATAACATGAGCTTTCTTTTTAAAGTTTAGTGTGTTTTAAGTTGTATGTACATGTGTGTCTCTATCTGGAAGTAGAGGGAGAATTGGATCCCCCTTTTCTGTGGATGCTGGGAACTGAACTCTGGTCCTCTGGAGGAGTAGCAAGTGCTCTTAGGCACTGAGGTATTGCTCTGGCTCATGAGTTTCCTCTACGGAGATGTTCAGGAAGAATATCAGAAGGCTATCTGAGGATGACATAAATCCCAACTAGTTAAGCCATTTTCTTTGAGGCATCATGCTTAGCTTGGGGATTCAGAAGTGCTACTGACCCCCTTAATATGAGAGAGGGGGGTTAGAAAAGCTTTTTGTTTGTTGTTGTTGTTGTTGTTGTTGTTGTTGTTATTGTCTGTTTGTTCTACTCAGTCACAGTAACTGACTTTTTTAAATGTCTAATCAATTAATATCATAGATATTCCAAATGGCCTATGAGGTGTTTTCCTCCATGGAATGTCGTGGACTATCTTATATGTGGGCTTAGAAAAATCTATGTTTACATCCCCTTTCTACCACTTTCAAGCCCTGTGACTTTTTCTCTTTTTAAAGATTTATTTAATTATTATTATGCATACGAGTGCTGTCTTCATGTACAGCTGCAGGCCAGGAAAGTGCATCAGATCACATTATAGATGGCTGTGAGCTACCATGTGGTTGCTGGGAGTTGAACTCGAGTCCTCTGGAAGAGCAGACAGTGCTCTTAACCGCTGAGCCATCTCTCCAGCCCCCAGGCTCGGTGACTTCAAACTCACTAACTTTTTCTGTCTCTCCCATTTCCCCTGTTTACCCCAGAAGCTAACTGCCGTGAATAATGTCTAAAAAGAACTGCTTCATGCTAACTAACTCCCTCTGCGTGTGTGTCCTCAGGGTACTCACTAGGATACCCAGTCTCTACTAAACTGTGTCAACGTTAAAATCACCAATTCAATCTTTGCCTCTGAAATTTCCCACACACCCTTTATTATTGTTCTGCTACTAATTGGGCACCAAGTAAATGGTTCCAAGATTTATTGATTGTTAATATCAGGAAAATGTTTCTCATTATATGGTCTTATAATTGCCCCCACTTTTCTGGAATGACAGGAGATTTTATTTGCTACAGGATAATTCTATTTTCACTGTTCAATTTATGATTAAGTCAGAGCTAAACAATAACATAAAACAAAATCATCTATTTTCTTACCAAGAAAGAACTTCTTAATAATTTATATTTCTTTTTATAGAAATGAAAAAAATTACTCAAAATGCAGAAAAAGTAAGTCTGGGGCATAGATTTAGACATTTTAATTTCTATTCTTCTAGTCATGTTTTTATTACTATGAACAATATGATTTGAGGTCAATTTAAATAAATAAGATTATAGCATAAGAAGATGAAGTCTGATAAGCAAGAGTCTCTGTGATTTGATTAAGAAGAAACAGTGTGAGACCATTTGTTTACAATACCCTGCAGGGATGGCGGTGGAACTCAGCTGGTAGAACGCTGGACTGGACCGCTCAAAGCCCTGGCCTCAACCCCAACATTACACAAACCTGGGCACAGCGGTTTCATCCTGTTGTCTCTGGCCTTCTATTTCTTCTGCTTTCCACAGATGATAGTTATTATAGATAAAGCTCCTTATTTATTTTTAATTCTTTTTGTGTGCATATGTACGGCATATGTGCGTAACACCCAGAGGCCAATGGGTCACATTTGTAACTTCTTTAGTCTCCACCTTATTTTTTTTTTTCAGTTTTTCTAGACAGAGTTTCCCTGGTAGCTCTAGCTGTCCTGGACTCACTTGTAGACCAGGCTGTCCTCAGACTCACAAAGATCTGCCTCCTGAGTGCTGGGATTAAAGGTGTGTGCCACCACTGCCTGGCACTCATCTGTTTTTTAAAAAATGACATGATGAATTTTGCAGGCAAATGGACGGAACTAGGAAAAGTTATCCTGAGTGAGGTAACCCAGACCCAGAAAGACACATATGATCAATGCCTTGTCTAGTCATCATCAGAGAGGCTTCCTCTGGCAGCAGATGGGACTGCATGCAGACAGCCACGGCCAGACCTTACGTGGAGAGTCTACATTGGAGGTCTCCATGGGGTTCCTTCCCTTGGAGCGCTGGGAATCCCATGGCAGAGGGGGCAGAAAAATTTTAGGAGTCAGAGGGGATGGAGGGCACCAGGAGAATACTGCCCACTCAGTGAACTGACCAGGGAGCATATGGACTCACAGAGGCTGAAGTGGCAAGCGTGGGGCCTGCAGGGGTCTGCGCCAGGTCTTCTGCGTATGTGTTGTGCTGTTAGCTTGGTGTTTGTGTGGGACTCCTAACTGTGGGAGCTGATGTGTCTCTGACTCTTTTGCCTGCTCTCAGGACTCTTCCTCCTGTTGGGTGGCCTTGTCCAGCTTTAGTGTGAGAACTTTTGCCTTGTCTTATTATGTTTTGTTGTGTTGTGTTTGGTTGTTTTCTCTTAGAGGCCTGTTCATTTCTGAAGGGAGATAGAGGAGGAATGGATCTGGGAGAGAGAGGAGATGCAGGGGAGCTGGGAGAGTGGGAGGAGAGGATGTATGATATGAGAGAAGAATCTATTTTCAATAATAATAATAATAATAATGTCAAAGTGGTAAGAGCAAGTGTATGTCTTTAGTCTAAGCTTTTGTCCAGCTTCTTCCTGGACATCCCATCAACAACCATATAAGCACATAAAAGTCCATTTAATTTATTTCTCAGTTGTCACTCATTTGTCCTTTGTACTCCTACCATTGTCACAAGACAAACCTGCCAGATATGAACTTGAGATCAGGATACAGGCTAAGGAGTGAAGGATGCTCTTCATCTAACTCTTGCCAGCCACAGCAATCAAAGAAACAAAGTTCAAAGTTCACTTTGGCTCACTTCGGTAGTTCACATTTCTCTAGGTGTTCATAAATGACGACTGATTGGAATGCAAATTGCTTATGAGGCTATGCTCTTTGTTTGTTTGACTAACGGCTCTCAGGCCAGTGCTCTCTAAACTGCATTTTAATGCTCTCTCAATGCTGCTCGGTGTCTTCTGGTCTGAGATTGTGGAGGAAGCCTCAGATCCACAGTGTTTATTTCCTTTGCAGATGTATAACCACCTCTTGGCCTCTTATCTCCACCTTCCCCTAAGTACTTTTCCCTCTGGTTCCTGCCTTCTTAAAATAGTGTTATTGTTCTATTAGATAACTGCTAAGTTAAACAAAGCCCTTTAAATAACCAGCTCCTTTTAAATATCTCTTCTCCTCCCAAAAAGGACCCCACATAACCTCAGTGGGAAATTGTCTTTTTGTCCCACTTTATTTATACCTTATTTATATTGTTTGTCTTGTTTTCTTTGGTATGATATTTATCTGTGTTTATTTTCTGTTTATTAGAGGTTGAGCTCTTGGGGGACAAGAGCTATTTTCCATTCTATTTTATTTAGTGTCTTGCACATGGAAGATGATGGGTGAATGATTGAACAGTCAATTGAATAAGTGGAGTGATATTTAACAGCCTGTTCTCATTGTCCTCGGGTTAGCTTTTCAGGAATTCTGCTAGTGATTAATAGTTTGAAAACTGAGGAAAAGGAGAGAGAGAGAGAGAGAGAGAGAGAGAGAGAGAGAGAGAGAGAGAGAGAGAGAGAGAGAGA
>OU015742.1:79763023-79868394 GCA_907169655.1 Acomys percivali
AAAGAAAAGAAAAGCCCGGGCGGTAATGGTGCATGATTTAATCCTAGCACTTGGGAGGCAGAGGCAGGCAGATCGCTGTGAGTTCAAGGCCAGTCTGGTCTACAAAGCGAGTCCAAGACAGCCAAGGATACATAGAAACCCTGTCTTGAAAAACCAAAAAAAAAAAAAAAAAGCATTAAAATGTCTATCCAATAATATTGATAAGTATTAAATCATAACAGAAAAGAGAAAAACTGTGGTAGGAAGGATTGACTAGAAAAAAAAATCTGTAAAAAGGAACTACTGCCTAAAACCATTTTGAGAGGTGGGCTTAAGTTATCTAAGATAGGAGACAGTGGAATTCTTTATTTGATTTATTAGTTCATGCATTCTTTCAGTTCCATTTGTTGAATTCCTAATACATACTGAGCAGTGCGTGGAGTATGGGAGTTGCCTCTCAAGAGCAAGGGAAATACATGGGCTTTGAAGCGTGACAATCTATTCATACACAGTGCAGAGTGTGTGAAAGCTGTACCAAGCCACTCCTTCCAGGCCCCGCTGATCTGTTAAGAAGAACGTCACCACCCCTTTTACAGTGAGTCATGAGGGGAGAATGTAAAGCAGATTTCTTTCTTGACTATATTTACACTCAATTATTCCAAACAGAACGCAGCTGCAAGTTTCTTTGCAGTTGTTTAAGAAACTAGGTTATGTTCAGGAACCTAAGACTGCTGGCAGTTTAGTTATGACTTCTTATATCTGTCACCTCACTAGAGGTTTTTTTGTTTACAGATATGTGCTAGGATTTGGGAAAACCAAGGGAAATGAGTAATACACAGCTCCCACCCACAGATCCCAAAGATAGCTATACTTCATATAAGGGTTGTGATAGAGTCATTTTTAACCCCTCCTCAGAAATAAACGTTTCCTTTGACCTATACACACTTGGCATGGCATGCACTCACACACCACATACCCAATAAGTGAATAGATGTAAAAATAACTCAAAGTGAAGGCTGCTCACATCCCAGTGATGGAAAAAACCCAAAAGGCTCACTAGCTCAGCTGACAGCCCAGGAGGAAAAGGCCAAAACACCCAACCCCAAAAGTTTGCTAGCTCTAAGTTCAAAAGCCTCTTTTGTTATCCAGCTGTCTTAAATACCCCTCAACTCAAAGTCCCTCCTACTGTTTAATCCCTGTCAGCTGGTTTCTTGCTCCACCTCTTGACCTAGGGTTAACTTTATTAGATCTTGTGTACAGGAAACTCTTGGATTAATCGTATATGCTAGGGCTGGCTGAACCACACCATAATCACCTGCTTACAATAAACTGAAAGTTCTTGGATTAAAGGTGTGTGTTAGGGCTCAACCATGCTAAACAAAAGACAGGTTTTTATAGTTCACAATCTCGGAGTTCACCATGGGATCAAATATCCTGCAGCAATAACCCCACCCATGACTTTTTGGAAGGATCCTGTTTAGATCAACCCAAAGATAAACTTAATCTTAAAGTTACAAAATGTTCTCCATTAATATTTCAGTAAATTTCCCTACCAACATTAACTTTTAAAGGCTCCATACAATGAAGTAGTCACAGATAAAATGGGGGAAATAGAATCCTTTCCTTAGGTTTTCCTTAAGTTAAACATCACCCTCAAGATGTGTGGCCTTGTTTACTAAGCAAAAAAGATAGACTAAGAACAATGCGATCTTATTTTTTAAATTTAATTTATTGTTGTCGTTGTCGTTGTTGTTGTTAGTGGAGGGCACACATGTGCTGTAGTGCACTTGTTCTCAGGGGACAACTCTTAGGAGTCAGTTCCAGGACTGAACTCAGGTGATCAGTTTGCCCAGTGTTTTAGTCACTATTCTATTGTTGCGAAGAGACACCATGACCTTAAATGTTTATAAGCATTTAACTGGAGGTTTGCTTACAGTTTCAAAGGTTTAGTCCAATATCATTATGGTGGGGAGCAGCATGCAGGCAGGTACTGAGAGCTGCAGACTGAGCCATAAGGAGAGGGAGAGAGGGGGGGAAGAGAGAGAGAGAGAGAGAGAGAGAGAGAGAGAGAGAGAGGGAGAGAGAGGGAGAGAGAGAGAGAGAGGACCTGGCATGACCTTTCGAAACCTCAAACCCACCCCCAATGGCATATTTCCTCCAACAAGGCCACATGCCAAACCCTTCTACTCCCTGGTGACCATTCAAATATATGACCCTATGGGCGGGTGGCATTCTTATTCAAACCGCACACCCAGCAAGCTTCTTTCCTCCCTAAGCCATTGTGCCAACCCAAGATCTTGGTTCTAATTCAAATGCCCTCACCACGTTAAGGCAGTCTCTACTAGCATGCGATTTTTTGAGTGTGTTGTGTACCTTTGACTGGGGAGACAAGGACAGGGTCTATTCAACCCAAATGGGCTCCGACAACAGAAGGAAGAAATGATGCCAGCATCCAGTTTGTTGAAACAATGAGGTTACTGAAGTTACTTAGGGGAGCATAGTTGACACCCACCCCGACATGGGTGACCACTCACAAAAGCTGAAGCCTTGGAGTTCCTTGAAGAGCTTGGAGCCAAAGTAAGCCCCCTCACCCCTGAAATTGTTGCTTGCTTTTCTAGCTTTTAGGCATGGTGGTCCCTAGACTCCTGTAGGAGGGGATGTTTCAAGTAGGAGAAAACAGCTGTGCAACACTGGCCAAGCAAAGAGACTGAGGACTTATTCAGCGTCATTGAAAACACACACATTAGTGTGGAGTTGGTTAACCGTCACCATTAACTTACCATTCAGCATCTGAGGATCTGGGGTGGCACTAGGCAGAGAGTGCTCCAGAGTAAAAGGGTCCAGCAGACTCTTCCAGACTTCTTACTACGTTTTGTAGAATCCATAACTTGGCTTCTCTCTTTAGAAAAAAAAAAACTGCAGTGATTTCCCTCACAGGTATGAAATGAAAATGAGTAAATGTCTTGTGTGTTTTATAGATTGCTAAATGAAAAAAAAAAAACTGTAAAAGTACAAGAGATTATTGGTGTTGATGCTAAGTGGGCTCTGTGTTTTGCGGGGGTTGGGGAAGCTGGAAAGTATTGCTATCATTGCTTTGTTACTTTGGCTGCTTCACCAGGGATCCTGGCTTTATTTATTTATTTGTTTATTTATTTATTTATTTTAAGAAAGCAAACTACTACCTTGGAAATGTGACATCTCCAAAGGAAGATCTCCCTCAAGTGGACAGTTTAGGGTAGTTGCACTTGGTGCCATGCTCAAAAGAAAATCTTTCTCACAGAAGTGAGTATTTGTTAGGTTTATTGCCCAAACAGAGTAGAGGAACAAAAGCCCTTATGAAGACAACTGTCTTACTTAGGGTTTCTGTGTGGGTCTCTGTGACGAAAAACCATGACTAGCCAGGAGGTTGGTGGCGTACGCCTTTAATCTCAGCACTCAGGAGGCAGAGGCAGGTGGATCACTGTGAGTTTGAGGCCAGTCTGGTCTATAAAGTGGGTCCAGAACAGCCAAGGCTACACAGAGAAACCCTGTCTCAAAAAACCAACCCCCCCCAAAAAAAAAACCAAAAAACACGACTAAAGCAACTGACATGTCCATATATTAGTTCATCACTGAAGGAAATCAGGACAGGAACTCAGTCAGGACAGGAACCTGGAGGCAGGAGCTGACGCAGAGGCCGTGGAGAAGTGCTGCTTACTGACTTGTTCCCCGTGGCCTGCTCAGCCTGCTTCTTATAGAACCCAGGGCCACCAGCCCAGGGAAGGCCCCACCAACAAGGGGCCGGGCCCTCCCACATCAACTACTAATGCAGAAAATGCTCTGCAGGCTTGCCTACAGCCTAATCTTAAGGGAGTTCCCTCCTCTCAGATGGCTCTAGCCTGGGTCAAGTTGATGACATAAAATCGCACAGCACAACAGACCCCTTGTCAACTTGATACACAAAACTTTTTAAAGCATAACCTTTTCCCTTTTTGGAGGGGGCTCATCTCCAAGATCCCAGATTAATAAATATCACAATTATAAAATGTATTACGAACTTAGAAGTCCCACAATCTTTACCAAGTCAACCACTTTAAAAGTTCAGCTCCTGTAAAAATCCAAAGGCTCCTTTCAAATCCAAAAATCTCTTTTAAAACTTCAAAGTCTCTCAACTGTGAGCTCCTATAAAATAAAAAATAAGCTATTTTTTTTTTTATTTTTTTACTTCAAGTAGGACCAGGGCACAGTCACAATCGGAACAAAACAAAAAACAAACTCCAACAGTATAAATAATGCAGTGTCCAATATGGGGGATCCACTCACAGCCGTCTGGGCTTGGGCCACTTCTCTGGCTTGGCTTTCTGCAGCACACACATCTTCCAACTCCCAGGTGGCTCTATTTCACTGCTGCTTCTATACTTGGGGGTCATCCCAGGGGTCCTCGTATCTGCAATATGCTGAGGTGTTCTGCTGCAACTGGGCATCGCTGTCGCCAATGGCTCTCCCAGGCTCTACTCATGGTGTGGTGCCAGGCCTCAACTTCTCTCCATGACCCGTTCAATCCTGCAGCTTCAACGGGCCACTGAGGCTACACCTTCCTTCTCCAAGGGCCTCTCCTGGCCTCTCACAGTGCCACGCTCAGCTGCTTTCCATGAGCCCCTTTAAGCCTTCAAACCCTGTACCACTTGGAAGATTCTTGCACAGTACCAAGTTTGGCTGCCAGCACAACGTACAACCTAGGCCACCCCTAGGACACAGCTTCTGTGTGCCGCCTCTCAGGAAACGCTTGCCAGAAGATTCCGTCTCAGTGGTGGGTCTTCTTAATCACCGCTAATTCCTCTACACCAGTTGACCAGCATCAATTGTCTCAGTAAATCAAAGGTTTTTACGTCAGTGTGTTTCTGGTCTCTTGTTAATCACAGCTGATGTTTCTTCAGCCCCAGATAACCAGAAGCACAAATTCTCAGCTTAAAAAACTTTATTGCACTGCCTCTCAACTCACTGACTCAACCAAATGGACTTAGCTCAGAGATCTGGCTCCTGAGTGCTGGGATAAAAGGCGTGTACCACCATGCCTGGACCTAAGTTTTTCTTTACCTGAAACTTGCTCTATACCAGGCTGGCTGTGAACTCAGAGATCTGCTTGCCTCTGTCTCCTGGGATTAAAGGCATGTCTGTATTCCAGCCAAAGTAGCCTTGTTGCTGGATTAAAATTTCTCTACAAGGGGCTGTTTCTGACTCTGTTGCCTTGCCTTTGTAATCCTTTCCTCTTACTTGGCTGCCTTGTCTAGCCTCAAAAGAACAAGATGCACCTAGTCTTCCTGCAACTTGATATGCCAAGGATGGTTTATGTCCATGGATGGCCTCCCCTATTCTGAAAAGAAACAGGAGTGGATAGGGGTGGGGGCTGGGGGAAGGGCTGGGAGGAGAGGAGGGAGTGGAAGCTTTGGTCAGGAGCGCATACATCCATACATTTAAAAAAAGACATGGCCTTATGTAGTCCAGGCTGGTCATGAAATTCTGACATTCCTGCCTCTATCTCTCAAGTGCTAGGAGTGGTAAGTGTCACCATGCCCAGCTCGGACAGACCACTCTGTGACTTCAGATCAAAACAGAGACAAACAAAACTCTGCAATCATGTATGAATACAAAAATAAAAGCAAGAAGAACATTTTGCCAACCACAAAAATAATGAAGTACCTCTCCCATCTCTTCTAATATGAAGGTCTTTCCCACCAATCATAGCTTAATCTTTACTCGATTTTTTTATCTGGTTTTTTGAGACAGGGTTTCTCTGTGTAGCCTTGGCTGTCCTGGACTCACTTTGTAGACCAGGCTGGCCTTGAACTCCCAGCAATCCACCTGCCTCTGCCTCCCAAGTGCTGGGATTACAAGCGTGTGCCACCATGCCTGGCCATTTGATTCTTTTTATGCAAGAAGCATATAACTAATCATCACTCCTGTCTCCTGATTGCGTCTGCTTACTTGAACCTCCCTTCAATCACCCAAGAAGTCCAAACTGAGCATTCTTTACAACAGTGATGCTTCGCCGTTCCTTGTGGTTACAAGCATAGTTCGTCTAACTAGGAGCATATCCCCCGACATCTTTGCCTGGACGGCACATAAGATAGTGAGCTCTCCCTAAGTGACAGCTGAATCCCCCCAGGGAAACTGGATGATGCATCCAGAATCATCTAGCAAACACTGCATAAACACGTAGTCATGAACCATATAAGGACGATTTTGCCAAAAAAGGACATATAATCAACGGTCCAGAAGAGTATAGCGCCTACAGCCAGGGGTGGTGGCGCACGCCTTTAATCCCAGCACTCGGGGAGGCAGAGGCAGGTGGATAGACGTGACTTCGAGGCCAGCCTGATCTACAAAGTAAGTCCAGGACAGGCAGGGCTAGTACACAGAGAGATCCTGTCTTTGTGTGGTATGAAGTTCATCAACAAGTTAATTATCTACTCTACACGTTTCTCAACATATCCCCTTCACTAATCAAGTTAAAATGACTGAACTTCGAAGCATCCTGACTGTAGCTTGCACGGCTGTTTCTCCTCAGGGGACATCCTCGTTCCTTCGTCTACCTCTGGAGAACCAGGGAAGAAATATCTGAAGTAAAAAGCAAGAAGATTAAACTTCTAGCGAAGTAAAACGCCTTTAGTGAGGCGCATGCCTCCAGCTTCAACTTAGAATTCCTCGAATACTAGAACACCCCAGGGGCGTGTGTGAAACCAGCCTCACCGGTTCATATTATAGTCTCACTAACCGAATCCGGAAGAATGGCCCCAAATTCACTTTACAAGCAACACAACACTTTCCGAACTGCTGGGGTAACCAGCAGCACAAGAACCCGAACCTTCTGACAGACAGTAAAACAGTCGCTTTAAAACACTCGGGAACTACTGTATGTAGCACAAGCGCCCGTCTTTTCTATGCAAACTACAAGTCCCAGCATGCCCGGCGCCGGGAGTCGCCTGGTAACTCGCGCCACAAGAAGCGCGGAAGGTTGGCTCTACTGTACGCCTGCGCGTTGGCGAGCTCTGCGCAGGCGCACTTCCAACAGTTTTGAGAGGAGGGCGGGGTGTTGGTCCCTTTCGCTGATGCAAGAGCCTAGCGCGGTGCTGCGAGAGGTCTCGGGAGGAGCTGCGCCGACTCCGGGTTCTGACGCCGACCGGTCTGACTTCTCGTCCGTGCCGAAGCCGCCCGAGCCGCAGCTATGTCGGGGGAGGAGGTGAGAGCCTGAGCATGGAGTTAGGGCTGAGGACGGAGGCAGGAAGCCGAGCCCACCGCAGGGTGGGAAGCCGGGCCTGCGGCCTAGTGGCCGGCGGCCGCCATGTGCAGCGGCGGGGCCTAGGCGTCCCGGAGCTGAGGAGCCGGCGGAGGACTCTGGCTCCTCGGAGCTGGCCTCACCCGGCTCTCCTCGGGGCGGCTGCGTCGACGCCGGCCTCCTGCCGTGATCGGCGGTTCAGCTTGGAAAGCACGTTGAGTCGCCCTCTGGAAAGGGTTTGAATGCCCGGTCAGTTTCCTCGATTAAGCAGAATCCGGGCCGGCGGCCCCGGCACTCTCTGCTGAACATCGCCGCCTCTGCTCTCGTTGCTGCGGGGCGCAGGGTGCCTTGAGAAGCCCTCCGGTTGCGGTGGAGGATCGTCGTCAAAAACTTTGTTAAGGCCGGCTTTTTCCGGGCGGATACCTCGCTCCCTTCACCCCGAGGTTTTATTTCTTAAAGACAGAGGTGTGAACCAGGTTTGGGAAAAGATATTTTAGTCTCAAAACTGACCACCCTTCGAGGAAAGTTTCCGGGCGCGAGTTCCTAAGTTTCCTTTTACAGGCGGCGTGAAAGTCCGGCTGCGAAACTGACTGGGTCTTTTTTCCCCCACTGGGCGTGGATCTCAGTCAGTTTTCAAGCCCCTATGTCCCACGTTTTATTGCATTACTTTTGCTTTTTGCCTTTACAGATTTATCGTAGTTCACATAAGGTTACATGACTTAAAAAGAGATTGGGGTAATCTCAGTTACATATTGTTTAAGATTGGCCCTAGAAGTCTGATCCTTCCCCCCCCCCCCCCCCCCCCACAAAATACTTGATGAAGAAATTTGGGTTTTCTTTACTTACAGGCCTTGGAGACAGGTAAGAGCAATAGGTGGAGGCTCTCTACAGAGTTGACTTTTGAGTAGGCTCTTAGTAATGATTAGAGTTTTCTCAACCACTGAGAAAACTTATTACAAGGTATTTATGGTCAAGAAAGGAAAAAGTGCTCACAGAAAGTGAAATATTAACCAGTTTGGTTGAAATAGATGCAGGCTGTATTAAGGAGTTAAGGGATTGATTCCGGAGGAAACTGATTCCTAGTCTCAGGTGATTTTCACAGTTCTGTAAAATAAGGACCTGTTAGTCCATTTTAGAGATGAGAAAACTGAAGCTTAGAGTTGTACAGTTCCTATAATAAAATTCCAAGTGGCTGAGCTAATAGAATCCCAGCTTAGTGCAATACTGCCTCCAGCTAAATGACTAGGAGGCCCTCACAAGTCTACTGAGTCAGTAGTCAGTCTGAGGGAGATAGGTGGTCCTTGCTTGGAAGACATGCTAGACACTGCTCTTAGCTACTGTGTTGTGCATTAGAAAAGTTCTGCGAGGAAATGTCTAACCCTTGTTTTATTTCTACTCATGGTCCAAATTTTTAGCTTAAAAATAACTACCTGGAAAAAAAAAAAAACCAACCCCTACCAATATACTGCTGTGTTGTTCTGTCTTTTGCTTCTGTGGTACAATACTACAATACTTACGGTGTAGTTAGAGGTGATAGATAACACCTGTAGAGGTGTGGAGAGGCGGAAAGGGTTGCTTGTTTTGGTGATGAGGTCTTTTGAAAGCTGTGGGATGAGGATGACTGACCAGGATTTTATGAAGCAGAGATGGTGGAAGCAGCATTCAGACCAGCAGCAGTCTCTCGAAAGCCTAAAGCGTATATAAAGGTTGGGCCTCAGACCTGTCAGCACAACTTCACTTTATAAATGGAATTAAGGCCCAAGGAGGTTAGGCCGTACAGTAAGTTGAATGGGACTAGAGCCCTAGCCTTTGGCTTTACTCTCTGGCGGAATGTGCTGGTAGAGAGAGAGATGAAAATGGGCTGTGATTCTGTTTACCTAGTGCTGTTGACTAGGGGATTGCTACCAGGTAAGCCTCTTATGGCTTCTAATTTATAAGGATTAACTAAAAACCTGTACTTGGAAGGACTTGTAAACTTCAAGGGGCATCCCAGACTGGGTATTCCGACTGGTAGGCAGGATGGGGAGAGTAAGAGGCTATTTGAAAAAGTCATAGAGCTGGGTGGCGCAACCTTTAGTCCCCAGCACTCAGGAGGTAGAGGAGGCAGGCAGATCTCTGTGAGTTTGAGGTCAGCCTGGTCTATAGTGTTCCAGGGTAGCCAGGGCTACACAGAGAAACCCTGACTTGGGGCACGGAGGTAGGTTGACATGAAGTGCACACAGTCCTTTAAAAAACCTGGTAATAAAGCCCCAGACTCACTAAACCATGACGTCTTTTAACCTAATAGAGCCATTACCTTTAAAAAGTGTTGTAGGAGTGTTGATGCTCCTTGGTAATGAAGGAAAGATTCTCTAATGTGCAGGCATTCAGAAATGTTTAGACCATTTTAAAGTTTTGTTGTTTGAGAAGTGTTACTATATACCCAGGCTGGTCCAAACTTGTCAAGCTAGATTTTTTTTTCTCCTCAGAAGCATGTCAGTAAGACTTTCTTACTCTCAAGTCCCATGTACAAGATGTTAGAATAGTGAGTTTTTGCACCGATCCAGTAAGGTATTTTTTGCAAGAGAAAGTTAAAAAGCTTTTTAAAAAAATTCTGATTATAAGCTGGGCATGGTGGTGCACGCCTTTAACCCCAGCACTGGGGAAGCAGAGGCAGCTGGACTGCTGTGAATTGGAAGCCAGACTGGTCTACAAAGCGAGTCCAAGTCAGTCAAGATAATGAGAAACCCAGCCTCGAAAAACTTTTTTAAAAAATAATAAATAAATAAATAAAATAAAATCTGTTTATAGCCAGACCACAATCCTTTGTAAGTAATTGCAATTCATTAATCCCAGTATTCAAGCTTACACAGAGACAGGTGGGTATCTGTTATGAGTTTGAGGCCAGGCAGGACAATGTAGTGAGACACCTATCAACACACACACACTAAAAACACTGAGCAAGGATGGCTAGTCTCAGAGTACTAAGCACAAGGCCCTAGTTCCCAGTATCACCAAAACTAAACTTAAAAAGAAAAAAAAGCTTCAGTGGTTTTAATGAGTTTTTTTGTAGGTATATTGTCAGCAACCATCTTCTTCTCAAATCTAAACTAGTCTCAAAACATTGGAGTGCAGTCAGCTGCTAATTTGAAAGTCAGATAATCAAACTTTTTGATTTTTATTTTGAAGACAGAGTTTCTCTGTGTAGCAATGGCTGTCCTGTATGGAACTCACTGTGTAGAACAGGCTGACCTTAAACTCAGAGATCCACATGTCTCTGCCTCCCAAGTGCTGGGACTAATAGCATGTGCCATTACCACCCAACTTGATATGAAATTATTCTTTTTGTTTTGTTTTGTTTTGTTTTTGAGGCAGGGTTTCTCTGTGTAGCCAGCCCTGTCTGTCCTGGACTTGCTTGTAGATCAGCCTGGCCTTGAACTCACAGAGTTCGATGAAGCTTCTTAATCCAAGGTTTCGATGTATGTCCCCGGCTGGCGAATATGGTCTTATAATTTGGAGAATTCTGTTTTGGGTGCTGACTTAGGCTCTCTTTTTTTGTTATATAATTATTTTATAGGATTGGGTGAACAAAACTAAGTATTATGTTAAACATGTAAGTGTTGAGTATTCTGGGAAAGTAATTGCAATGTGTGTTATTTTGGCATAAGATTGTTGCCTGTTTCCTGCTAGCCTTTACTAGTATGAAAAGGTAATTGGACGCTATCATCTGGTCATTTTAGGATCTTCCCCATCTTTGATCTGCCTTGATAAGTAGTGATTGTGAAAAGGCTATTGATAGTGTGTTCCTATAATCCCAGCACTTGGGTTAGGAGTTCAAGACTAGCATGTTCTACATAAGACCACCTCAAACCACAAAAGCAAATTCAGGAAAAATGCCACTATTATTAGATCAGGGAAACTCGGGGGGAAAAAATGAATGGATTGTAAGCTCTGCCACAGTCAGTGTTAAAGTGCCTGGAGTTTTATCTGCCTTTGTGCCAAGCCTTTCTACTTGAAGAGCACAGATGACATGTGTTCTTGAACTCTATAACAGATGACAACATTCCTTCCATGTAGGGTGATGTCAGCACTAGACTTGTTCTTGGTAATGGTGCTATATGAAAATTTACAGAACACCTTGCAGACTTGACAGTGACCCTTCATTACAGACTATAGCTTGGCGTCAGTCTTGCTTATTTTTTCTACTGTACTTGGGATGGACATAAAGGAATTATAACTATTAGAATTGATTTGGGGATTTAAAAAACTTTGTTATGTCAGAAAAGTTAAATCATCCTTAGTTGAGGAAGCTTCAGCGACAGAATCAGTGTTAGTTATATCTGCAGTCATGTGGTTGATTCTTCCAGTAACTTTGACATGCTTGGTTTCAGTTCTCCCATTGTACAGATGAAGCACAAGATAACCCACCCATATAGGAGTTAGAGTCAGGACTGAATGCAAGGTAGTTAGGCCCCAGACCTGTGCTTTTGATCACTACACAGTGAACAAAATGCTAAGCTTAAGCATGGTAGGAAAAAAATACTTTGGACTTGAATCCAATTGTTTGTTTGACTAAAGACTTTGCTTTCTTCCCTATAGGAATGTGCGCTTATGTGTTCAGATTATTTCAAGGGATTAGTGCAGACAGTCTACAGGTTAGAAATTAATTTTCACTACTTCTGCAGTATATAATTAGAAGAAACTGGCCTGTGAACATTTTATATTTCATAACAAAAAAACAGTAAAGGATTCCTTAGAAGATTTTCTTGCAGTAAGGGTTGATGATAGGTTTCTTTAAAAGATAATGATGTGAACTTCAGCATAAATTTCAAATGTTTTAAAATATTTTGTTTACTGTTGGTAGTTTCATGCTTGTATACAATAGATCATGATTATTTTTACCTGCAACTTCTCCAAACACTCCTTAACAGACAAAAACAAAAGTGTCAGTTTGCCTGGTGTCAGCTACTCTAGACTATCAACCTTAAATAAAATGTTTATTATCTGCCTGGACACTGAGGAACGCAACATGGGATGTTGTTAAAGCCCTTTTCTTAAATTTCATGATTTGTTCAGGTTTAAATTTGCCCATGAAGGGCTCAGAGTTTAAGAGTACTGGCTGTTCTTCCAAAGGTCCTGAGTTCAATTCCCAGCAACCACATGGTGATTTACAACCGTCTATAACATGCTATGATGCCCTCTTCTTCCTGCTGGTTCACATGCAGGCAGAATACTGCATAAATAATAAATACATCGTTTTTAAAAATTGCTCATGAAAATAAAATTTATTATAGCTTATGATAGCATACAAATTAAATGCATTTGTGAAGTTTCCCCATGCTCAATAATGTAAAGGAAGTTAGATAGGCTTTCTGTAAATTCTGTTTCATTTTGTATTTTTATTATGCATATGTGCCTTTTATTGTGTGCATTGCTGCATGTGGGAGAGAGTGCAAATAAGCAAGTGATGGGGCACAAGTGCTTTTACCCTGCTTTTGGCATTTTACTGTATCCAGTTCTTTGTTTTTTTGAGACAGGGTTTCTCTGTGTCACCCTGGCTGTCCTGGACTCACTTTGTAGACCAGGCTGGCCTCCAACTTAGTGATCCGCCTGCCTCTGCCTTCACAGTGTTGGAACTAAAGGTGTGCGGCACCCAGCTTCTAATTCTTTAAGAATATGCTTATTGAACACTGGGCATGAGCCAGGCTCACACCTGTAATCCCAGCAGTTGGGAGGCAGAGGCAGGCAGATTTCTGAGTTCAAGGCCAGTCTGGTCTACAAAAGCAAGTCCAGGACATCCAACCCTGTCTTTGGGCGGCGGATATGTTTTTTGAGAATAATGCATATTTGGAATGTGTCGTTCATTAAGAGTAACCACTTGGTCCTTTTTAAATTTAAACAGATGATTTTTGATCCTACTATGAGCAAAAAGAAAAAGAAGAAGAAGAAGCCTTTTATGTTAGATGAAGAAGGTGATACCCAAACAGAAGAAACCCAGCCCTCAGAGACAAAAGAAGTGGAGCCAGAACCAACTGAAGACAAAGATGTAGAAGCCGATGAAGAGGACAGTAGGAAAAAAGGTGAGTAGTTGTGTCAGTTACAGGTGTTCCTCCACTGGAGCCAGAGACGGAGGGATAAAAGGTAGGTGGGACAGAGGGATAGACAAAACGAAGAGATACAGCGGGACAGTCTTGGAGACTGTGTCAGGGAGCACTCTCTGATATTACGTGGTCAGACTGTTGAATTTAATGTTCTCAGCCTGAGCCTCTAACCAGGTAATTCTGAAAACCTTTGACTTGGCTTGTCATTCTCTTTAGAACCATAATTTTGGTGGTTGTGGTAGGACTCCCATAGGAATACTTAAGAGAGGACTTGGCATACTCAACTTAATGCTTGCCTTTTGTTAATTGTTAGTAACTGGGAGTCTTTAATCTATTTTTAGATGCTTCTGATGACTTAGATGACTTGAACTTCTTTAACCAAAAGAAAAAGAAGAAAAAAGCAAGAAAGATATTTGATATTGATGACGCTGAAGATGGTGTAAAGGTAGTATTGCTTTCTTATTGAAGGTAAAATTGGAATTCTGGAAAGGTTGCGAATAGCTGCTTTCCTTCTCATCATCTTTGGGTCACTTTGCTTTGGTTGTTTAGCACTTAGCCACTACTATTAAGATAGTTTTCTTAGGAAAGTATCTATGTGGTATAAAAGATTATAGTAGGCAGGATTTAGGGCTTATCTATTGCATTTTGTCATTACAGTAGACTCAGAAAATGTACACTTCTTTAACCATACTAAAATTGTTTGGCTAAGGGCCAGTCGTGGTGGCGCACGCCTTTAATCCCAGCACTGGGGAGGCAGAGGCAGGTGGATCGCTGTGAGTTCGAGGCCAGCCTGGTCTACAAAGTGAGTCCAGGACAGCCAAGGCTATACAGAGAACCCCTGTCTCAAGTAAAACAAAACAAAAAATTGTTTGGCTAAGGAAAGATGTGTCTGTAACAGAAGTCTTGAGGAACAAATATTGCTATAGTTTCTTGTGTTAAACTCTGAGTATTAGCAAAGAACGTCCCCCAAAGTGGCAGTTGGTAGATGATGGTACTAACTCTATAGGAAAACTAGACGTTAGCTACTTCTGTGGAAAATCGTCCTCTTACATTGATTTCCAATATAAACATCTGAAACTTATTTGAGTAAAATGTAGATAATTGAGCAGGAAGGTGAATAGGAGGGTGATTGTGTGCGCAGAATAGCTGAGACTATTCTTCCCTGCCCCAGAGCTGCCATTTTAAAGATGTGAGGCTGGGGAGGTCATCACTCAGTTTTTAAAGTGTCCGTGGGGCAACAATAATCAAGAGGACCTGGATTCGGATCTCCAAGACCAGTGTAAAAGGCTGCCTGGTCATAGGCACCTGTAACTCTGATGGTGGGCAGATGCCTGGACTCAGGGTCAGCCTAGACAGTCAATAAAAATATGTGGAGAAGTGATTGAGGAAAATATCCAGAACTCAACCTCAGGCCTCCTCTATACATAAATGTGGGCAAGTTTAGACACGTGTACATACACATAGACCCTATCCAAAAATCAACCTTAAATAAAATGTTTATTATCTTCCTGGACACTGAGGAAGGCAACATAGGATGTTGCTAAAGTCTATTTTGTTTGTTTGGCTGGTTGGTTGGTTGGTTTTTCGAGACAGGGTCTCTCTGTAACCTTGACTATCCTGGACTCGCTTTGTAGACCAGGCTGGTCTCAAACTCACAGCCCGCTTCTGCCTCCCAGTGCTGGGATTAAAGGCATGCACCACTACCGCCCAGCTTATTTTTCGTAGATAATTTGCTCAAACCTAAGTAAGTGGCGTGTATCCTAAATGTAATAGGTAATTTACCTGGTAATCTATTTGAAAACAAGGTCATAGTAATGACCATCCATTCGGCAAATTACTGGTGATTACAGGGAGTTGGAGTGCTCAATTTGATGGGACATTCATATAAGTAAGACTTTTTACTGATAGTTTTTGCTTATTTTTTTCCCCAGAGATATTTCAAGGATAATTTAGACCATTTTAAAATGTTTTTTATTTTTATATGTATGGGTGTTTTGTCTGATATGATTGTGCACCACATGTGTGCAATGTCCACAGAGGCCCCAAAAAAAGCATCAGATCCCCTGGACTGGAATTATAGATGGCTGTGATCTTGCTTAATACCTAACTTTGTTGGTTAAAAAAAAAAGTTGTTTTTTTTAATCTTTTCCCCCCAGAAGCTTTTTGTCCTGAAGTGTTAGTGCTAAGTTCCACTTGTTGTAAATGCTGTGGTTTCTCTGCTTCTGGAGTTACAGCCTGAAAGAATGTTGCAGCTATCTTAGCCAGGCACAGTGTAGATAGCTACAAGTTTGCCGGTGTGTGCTTGCTTGTAGTCGACATTTTCTAAGTTTTTCATTTACTGATCATCATCACAGAGACTAAGTCATTATTTGATATTCTGTTTGTAGGATATCTAGCTTATACTGTAAGTTGATTTACTGTGGTACCAAAACTACACAGCATCTAGATTTAAGATCATATGTTTGAGATTCATTTATTCTCATCTATTTTAATTTGTCTGCTAAGATCTGTGAGATTACTATAGCCATATCAACATCTTTTTAAGATGTAGACACATGAAAAAAATGTAATTATGATGGTCATGCACTTGGGTTAGGGAGCAGGGTAGGCTGATGAGAACTAGAAGCCAAGAAACTAAGGCTGGTCCTCTCTTTCTCCCTCTTTTTTTTTTTAAAGATTTATTAAGTATACATCGTTTTGCCTGCATGTATTTCTGCACACCAGATGAGGGCACCAGATCTTATAGATGGCTGTGAGCCACCATGTGGTTGCTGGGTATCAAACTCAGGACCTTTGGAAGAGCAAGCAATGCTCTTAACCTCTGAGCCATCTCTCGAGCCCCTTGGGCCTCTGTTCTTCTGTGAAGTTTATGAGTGATCTCTAGGACATTCAAGCCCATAGCAAGTAACCTTGGAGTCAGGCTGTATCATGTCTACCCAGTCATCACATGAGTGAATTCTGTCTTTCCCACTTTCATGGTGTCATCTATTGAACTGATGCCCAGCAGCTTCACAGTTTGGTGCAAAGCTGATGTCATAAATATAATAAAAAGTAATTTGGCCTTTACCTTTGGTTCCCCATGTTCAACTTTTGAAAACCTCCTAAGTCTTCAAAGTAATATCTGTGTTTTGCTCTTGAGAGATCTGGTGTTCAGATAGTTTCTTAGTAGGTTAGTCACTATTAGGAAGATCAAGCCATAATTAGGGTTTGGGACTTTGACCCCAGCCTCCTGAGAACGGACAATGTGAACATTGAGTTCTGTCACCCTAATTGATGGAGTTCAACGAGCTTCTGGGTTGGTAACCTCACACAAGTGCTGATAGTGTAGCATGTTTAGATAACTGGGCTCTTCTTGACCCCTCTCAACTCCCTACTCCCTATAGCTTGTACTGTACATTGTTTCCCATTTGGCTTTTCCTCAGTTAATATTACTAAAAACTGATAACAATAAGTAAAAACACTTGGCTGAGTCTGTGAGTTGTAGCAAATTACTGAATGGGGCAGAATGTCTTTGAATTTGTAGGTGACAGTACTAGTGTCTGAAATGAGAGCCCTTAAACTATGAATTCACGTTTTAAAACATGGCATATCTGACTAATTCAAGTAATCGGTATTAGAAATTATTAAGATGGTACCTAATTTGTATTGGGGAGTTGGAGAATTGTTCAAAAAATAACCATGTATTTAGTGTTGGTAGGAAAATCCCTTCCATTGACCGTTATATTTAGAAACTTAAGGGGATGGAGAGTTGAGGGGAAGTATCAACAAAAACAATATATCTGAAAATACAATAATGAATAATAAAGGAAGGTTTATCAATGTGTAGTTCACGTACCATTTAAAACACCCATTGAAAGTAAATGGTTTTTTAGCATATTTCAAGTTCTATAACTCATCAGTTCAGAACCCTTGCATCCTCTTGAAAGTAAAGCCCATGATCATTGTCAATTTCCAATTCTTTCCTCTGAATCCCAACGTCAGGCCTCAGCTACTGCTAAATCCACCGCCTCTGTGGATTAACCTATTCTAAACATTTAATGTGAATATAGTATGGGATAGGTGGAGAAACTTCAATACTTTTGAATCCTGTTCCTGTTGAATATGGCTAGTCAGTCAGTCAGAAGACTGAAGAATATTAAAGTGACTCAGGTGGTACCTGGTTTAGAATACAGGTAAGAATAACAACATCCTGAGACTTCGATAAAAAGAGCTGAAGAAAGAGAAACAGTCCTAAATTATTTTGAGGAATTCACAGTTTAAATACTTGCCAGAGTTTGAGGCAGTTTGGCCTGCCTGTGAGAGGCATTTCTCATCTATAATTTTAGCTTTTAATATTTGAAAAAACAATCTAAAATATTTGTCCTTGTTAGTAAAATAGTTTTAGTATCAAATATTCAAACTGTTGAGACTTATTTTCATTTCTTAGGAGCTTAAGATTGAAAGTGATCCTCAAGAGCCAGCTGAGCCAGAGGATGACCTTGATATTATGCTTGGTAATAAAAAGAAGAAGAAGAAGAATGTGAAATTCCCAGATGAAGATGAAATACAAGAAAAAGATGATGGTAACATTGGGGACTCAGCATCTTGGTTTTAAGTTACATAAGCCATTACTCTGGGTTTCCTTGGCTGGGTTGAAAGCTTTTTAAAAATATTTGTCCTGCCTTTTATTTCCATGGAATGATAATAAAATGTAGACAAAAGATTCCATAGGGAAAGATTTTATTAAAGTATAATACAAATTATTTATGAATTATTCTGAGTCATACAGGAAAATTATTGTAATTGAGTTTCACATGTTTAAGATTTTTTAGTATTTGTAGTTTTATATTTTTTTGTTTGGGGTTTTTTGTTTTGTTTTGTTTTGTTTTTTGGCTTTTTGGTTTTTTTCGAGACAGGGTTTCGCTGCATAGCCTTGGCTGTCCTGGACTTGCTTTATAGACGAGCCTGGCCTTGAACTCACAGAGATACACCTGCCTCTGACTTCCTAGGTGTGTGCCACTTCACCCAGCTGTGTTTGTAGCTTTATATGCTGTAGTATTTTTTTTTTAGATTTTTGGTTTTTGAGACAAGGTTTCTTAATGTAGCCCTGACTATCCTGGACTTGCTTTGTAGACCAGGCTGACCTCAAACTCAAGGTGATCCACCTGCCTCTGCTTCTGTCTCCCCAGTGCTGGGATTAAGGTGTAAGCCACCATGCCCAGTTAGGGGGGGAAATTTTTTTTTCTTTTTATTAAGTATACAGTGTTTTGCCTGCATGCCAGAAGAGGGCACCAGATCTCACTATAGATGGTTGTGAGCCACCACATGGTTGCTGGGAATTGAACTCAGGACCTTTAGAAGAGCAGGCAGTGATTTTAACCTCTGAGCCATCTCTTTAGCCACCTATCCCCCTACCACCAACCCTCATGGGATTTTTAACATAGTTAAACAGATGGTTGTTGTTGTTGGTTTTTCGAGACAGGGTTTCTCTGTGTAGCTTTGGCTCTCTTGGACTTGCTTTTGTAGACCAGGCTGGCCTTGAACACACAGCGATCCGCCTGCCTCTGCCTCCCACGTTCTGGGATTAAAGGCGTGCACCACCACGCCCGGCTTCCAGATGGGTTTTTATAGATAGAAAAGTTTCTCAAGGGTTTGAAAAGAATTGGACTCACTTTTAATGCTTTATTTTGTCCGGTTTGTTAAGAAACATTTCACTGTTGGCCATGGATGTCTCATTAAAGGTTTTTGTATGAAGCTACAATACCTCCTGTCTATAAAGGGAAAGGGACTTTTCTGTCATCTCTTCATAATTGAAGCTACTGTAGCTGTGGAAGGGATCTGAAGCCTTCATTCTCTAGCTCTGTACTCCCCCTTTGTTATTGGATCAACGCCCAGTGTTCAGTCTTTCTTTTTGTTATCTATAGTTGTAGAAGAAGACGACAGCAAAAAAGATGATGGCATTTCATTCAGTAACCAGACCGGGCCAGCTTGGGCAGGATCAGAAAGAGACTACACATATGAGGAGGTGAGATACATTTTTGAGAAAAGGGTTAGGGCAGTTGATTTGAGCTCAGGGAAAAGCAGGGTGTAGATTTTCTGCATTGGAAGAACCACTGAGCGACAAACTGGGGACAAAACAGATTTCAGTAGGCCATGTAGTCAGTGCATGACAATTCCTGATACTCTCTCATGGGGCTGTCACTATAGTATTCACTAGGGGTTATGGAGCCCTCTGGGAATCAGTGGGGCTTTGGTGACAAATGTCCAATTTGTGGTCAGGGTAGTCTGATGTTTAGTTATTTGTGGCTTCTTCAGTCTTTCCAGTGTGTCATATACTTTCTCATAAAATCAGAATGAGCAGGAACTTACTTTTATTAACTCTTATCGAGGGATACCTGAGCCTAGATCTTGGTTAATAATGAGTTGCTGCTCTCAAGAAGTCCCTAGAGGGGCTGGAGAGATGGCTCAGCGGTTAAGAGCACTGACTGCTCTTCCAGAGGTCCTGAGTTCAATTCCCAGCAACCACATGGTGGCTCACAGCCATCTACAATGTGATCTAGTGCCCTCATCTGGTCTGCAGGTGTACATGCAGATAAAGCACTGTATACATAATAATAAATAAATAAATCTTTAAAAAAACAGTTCCTAGAACAGAGATTCATGTGTATATTTAATAAAAATAGAACAGCTTCCTTAAAGCAAAGTATCTCAGAAACTTTATACTCTTGCTATTGCTAAAAATGTGCTTAAATTCCACCCTATTCTTAAAGTTGCTGAATCGAGTGTTTAACATCATGAGAGAAAAGAATCCGGATATGGTTGCTGGAGAGAAGAGGAAATTTGTTATGAAACCTCCACAGGTTGTCCGAGTAGGAACCAAGAAAACTTCCTTTGTCAATTTTACAGACATCTGTAAACTGTAAGTTGGCTAGTAGAAAGAAACCCTTTATTCCAAATACCAGGTATTTTTGTGGGGCACTGGGGATGTTAAATGTCTACTGTAATCTTTTTCTATAGGTTGAAAAAGTGCAAATGTAGGGCATAGGTTGAGGGAAGTCACAGTTCGTGTCCTGTCCGTTCTCAAAGCTCATTTTATCTTGGCATCCAAAGATGAGAAAAGTAAGTTAATTCTTACTGATGAGAGTAGGTCCTAGGGACTAGAAAGATGACTTGGTGGCACCCAGGTGGCACCAGATCCAGGGAATATATCGTACAGACAAAATGCTCGTACACATTGCAGGCTGAGGGTGGGGTAGATTGTCATTCCAGAGTCAGGAGTGAGGAAGCTGCACATAACTCTCAGCAGCAAGGAGCCTCACTAGTCAGGCAGGGGTGGGCCTGCCAAATAAGCCGTGGACCAGCTCTGAGGAAGTAGCTGGATTTAAGCTTCTTCCGTAGTTACCAGGGCCCAGTGGGTAAAACTTACCCACCATTACATCCTGTGCTGGAGTCCACTGCCTGGGCCTTGCTTTCCTCATTGCTCAGCTCTGCCTCTTCTGGCAAGTTTTCTCCATCCACTCATCTTATCCTGCTGTTTGTTTTTCAATTTCATAAGTCATACTTGCTCATTAAAGAAGTAATCCATTTTCATTCCTATTGGCATTCTAAAATATTACACTTTTTTGCTGATGACAGCAGTAGTGTATGTTTACTAGAAATTAGAAAAGACACAGTAAATGAAAAATTATACATAAACTTAGTAGGTAATCAAAGTTAAATGTAAATTCTTAGTAGGTACATATTCAAAGCTTAATTATGATTTTAGTGTTTTGTTTTGCTTTCATGCTTTTAGGTATTTGCTAGGTAGGTGTGTATAGAAATAGCAAGTGATAATTTATGAGTGCCAAACTGTAAAGTATATCTTTTTGTTAGTTGTTTTAAAATCATTTTTTTTCATGTGTATGGGTGTTTTGTCTACGTGTATGTCTGTGTACCACATGCTATGCTTGGTAATGAGGCGGTCAGAAGAGAGAACTCAATCCCTTGGAACTGAGCTGCCATGTGGGTGCTGGGAGTCAGACACAGCTCATCATCTGGAAGAGCAGCCAGTGTTCTCAACTACTGAGCTGTCTGTCCAGCCGATTTGTTTTTAAAAGAGACATTCACTGCCCCAGGCTGGCTTCAGCCTCTTAGGTATTAGGATGATAGCAGTGCTGCATATGTCCTTATTTCTATGAGTAAGTGAGCTGTACACTGAGATTCTCCTAGTAACTGAGTAATCACAGTGAAATAATAAACAGCATGACTTTGGTTTTGGGGGGAGGGGTGCGCTGTAATATCCACAAACGATTTTTAAGTATTTGATTTTCTTTTTAGATTACATCGTCAACCCAAACATCTACTTGCATTTTTATTGGCAGAATTGGGTACAAGGTAAGAAACTGTATGCAAAAAGAATACTATTTGACACAAAAGAACTATTTCTGTGCTTTGAACAAGCTCAGGAAAAAAAAAATTATCTGATTACCAGAGGAACTTTTAGGCCAGACGAGAAATGGGAGTTTGGTTCCTTAGGGATGCAGAATGGAGCTGATGACTCATGAATAGGCCTGTGGTGTCTGAGATGAGTAATGCAGGTACTACTACCATGTTTGGATTTCTTGGGTCCTTTTATATGAAGTAAATAGATTTCAGAGGAACTAATTTCTCAGGCCAACCTTTTCTCTGGTGATTGGTAGGAGGCTATTGATGAAGCAGGGCTTACAAAGGCGAAGCGTAGCATGGGAGAGACCACTTAAAACCAGGGTCCGAGCTACGCAGTGGTGGCATACACCTTTTTAATCTCAGCACAGAGACAGGCAGGCGGATCTATGAATTACTGAATAAATCAGTAAAAAGAAAGCAAGCCAGGGTCTGAGATTAGCGCTTCCCATCTGTGGGGCTCACCTATTGGAGACACTGATCTAGCTAATTATTCAGGGAAGCCAGAAGCTCATGGAGCCAAACAGATGCCTTTTTACCAGTCTCTTAAACCATGTAGATTTGGGTTGCAATAGTGGCATCTAACATTCATTACCTGATAGTGTAAGGCACATGCTGAGTGCTGCTTAGTGTAGATACCATTTCATAACAGTTCTGTGAAGCAGAAAATAACATACACTCCTTTGGTCAAGTTTGACAACTGGATTGGTAAGAGTTGTAGGTCACATGGTTTGCAGCATAGTCAGACTGCAAGGTCTAGTCTGCCTGTCTCTAGACTGGCTTACACCACCTACAATATAACTCGTTCCAGGAGATCCAATACCTCTGGCTTCCATAGGAACCAGCACTCACATGCACATACCCCCACAAAGACATACACATAATTCAGAAAAATTTAAAAATTAAAAAGTTTTTGAGATCAAGTACAGTGGTATATATCTGTAATATTGGCACCTGGAAGGCTGAGGCAGGAGGGCCAGGAGTTCAGGGCCGGCCTGAGACACCTAAGTTCTATGGGTAAAAAAAAAAATAGAAAGAAAATTTGAGGAACCAGATAGTACAACACACTGACCCTAGAAATTATCCTATGCTACTGAATGTATTTTAAGTTAATTATGAAGGTGCCTCCTTCAGGAAGGCAAGCAGAAATAATGGATATTTTTGTTTTCTTTCATAGTGGCTCTATAGATGGTAATAACCAACTTGTAATCAAAGGAAGATTCCAACAGAAACAGATAGAAAATGTCTTGAGAAGATATATCAGTAAGTTTATATTAAATTTTATCATAGTTTTGAAATGTTATCGTGTTTTGAGGATAGCCATTTGTAATGAACCTGGGAAAGCAATCCTTAAGACAATGGGGCTGGGCGTGGTGACCTTTAGTCCCACCACTTGAAAACCAAAACCAGGCAGATCTCTGAGTTTGAGGACAGCCAGGGCTATATACAGAGAAACTCTGTCTCAAAACAACAACAACACAAAAAACAAAAAAAGGAAAACAATAATGGGGGGAGATAGAAAATTGAGTTGATAAAACCTGATTCTGGGACTAAGACCGGGTCAGAGAAACCTGCCTGATTCTGGCTTCCCTTTGTTACCTAAAAATTAGCCATGTCTTACCTGTTCTCACGTAAGGCAAAAGTGGATCATCCATAGATGGCACCAACAATAGGCATTGGGGAACTTGCCCTTTAACTGGGGCATTTGAAGTCTTTTCAGCCTGTGTTTTACTATCAGAGGCTTTTGTGTTTTCTTACCCCTAGAATAGGTGTTTAGTTAGCTAGGTGTCCCCGTCTGGATGAGATAAACTGTCATCTGAGCCTTAGCTTATGGGGTAGCTTTTCTGCAGGCAAACAGGAGCTTCTGCCTTACTGTGTCTAGCAGATAATGTTGTGTTGCTTTTCCTGCAGAGGAATATGTCACTTGTCACACATGCCGATCACCGGACACAATTCTACAGAAGGACACCCGACTCTATTTCTTACAGTGTGAAACTTGTCATTCTCGATGCTCTGTTGCCAGTATTAAAACTGGCTTCCAGGCTGTCACAGGCAAGCGAGCACAGCTCCGTGCCAAAGCTAACTAATTTGCTAATCACCATTGATTTTTTCCAAAATGTGGTGAGATTTGGCTGGACAGGTTACCATCAGAGTGGATGTACCATTGAGTTAAAAGGTAGAAAAGCTGCCAAGTTCTTTGCCGAGTGATTGATCTGAAATCCTTGCAAGATGCTGACACTCAAGCTGTTGACATAGTCGATGCCTACTTTAACAACTGTCTGAGCGTGATGGGGTAAGGAGGTGCTTTTAAAAATCGTTCAGTCTGTAAAATGCAAGATAAATTAAAGTTATTATAACTAATTCTTCCTATTTGATCTGTCCTTCGGTTTTCTTTTCTACAATAAAGTGCTCATTAAATTTAGCAAAAAACAAAACAACAAACTTGGTTCCTGGGCTTTGGCAAGTTCTTTGTCCTCAGAAACTGAATACTGGCAGATAGTGGAGCTGGGCAGCCATTTTCCTTTTCGGCCTCTCTTGGGCTACATGGCCAGGGTACGAGTGGTTAGAATGTAAGATACAGAACACCAGCCTGTTTTTAGTGTTTAGAGACTGACTGGAGGTTTGCAGTCTTTCCTTTTGTGAGGATTGTTGCTACTACCTCACAACCAATTTCTCATTCCCTCATGTGACAACAGCTGAAACTACCAGGTGCTAGGTGCCCTGCCCCCTCTTTGGAATTCTGTTACAGGCCGTTAAGCCCTATACAAGGCATACTAAAGCTAGCTAGGCCTCTTTGTTTTTGAGGAAGCATGTGTAGTACAGAGAAATTATCTTTGTTCTAAACAAGCACTTCTCCAACCTGTGATCTAGGTCGGTGTTGCCCCGCCCCCCCCAAACGCTTTTCTGTGCTAAACTAACATGAATGTGACTGAGAAACTAAGAGATCCTGCTGCGTATGTGGTCTTGCTGTTACCTCCAGCTCTGATTCCTGAGGACTTAGCTAGTCTGGTATTCTCCATTGGTGCACAGGAGGGTCCATCTTGTGGCTCTGTGCTGTAATCTGCCTTACTTGTACCCACCAAGTTAAGGACATACATGGTGCTCCTCACTTTCCTGTCACCAGATTGTTGAGAATAGTCACTTAGCCCTGATGTCTTGACTATGTTACTTTTAATCACTGTGATGCTGAATTTTCCAGTATAGGCCAAATGGGGCCAAGTAACTTGGCTGTGAAATGGTAGAGGGAGGGAACTTTTCCTCAACCAGTTAGAGATGGGCCATACCTGCCACCACCACTCACCGCCATGAGAGCATTACTGTTTATGACTGCAATTTTTTTCTTTTTTCTTTTTGTACCTCTGCCCATACATAATTCCCAATGTTGGCTATAACTGCGTGAATAAAGCAAAGATCAGTGCCTCTTGTGTAACTAGTGCTCCATTGCTTTTGTGTTGTGTATATGTTCTGTCCAGTTCTTTTCTTGGTGGGACCTCTCAGGGGTTGGCACGATACAGTTTTAACTGGTTAGTGTCTGCTAGTGACTTCAACCACACTTTTCATAATGGTGAACATTCGGGGACTTGTAAAGAGCAAAGCTGGGTGTGGTAGCACACACCTGTAACCCCCAGAACTTGGGAGGCCTATGCTACTAGTAGCACTGAGAGCTCATAGCCAGCCTGGGTATAGGTTGAGAGGGGGAACAGCAGAGCCTTGGTGCAAAGTAAGTATGAAGAGACTGGGTTATTTATAATAAAGAGTCTAGGGCTAGAAGATGACTCTGATCTTTCAGAGGACACAAGTTTGATTCCTAGCACTAACATGGCAGCTCACAACTATCTGCAACTCTAGTTCTCTCTTTTGTCTTTAGGGACTGTATGCATGTGGCATATAAACATACATGCAGGTAAAACATTCACACGCATAAAAACATGAAATACCTTTAGTGATATACAAAAACGGCCTAGGCGTGTTTAACCTGTGACCAGCAGGCAAGTCAAAAACAGCTGTAAATGTGATATAACAAAATTATAACTTACTTTAAAAGCATGACATTTTGTATTTTATGTAACCCAATCACATGGTTCTTTATTGATAACTTTTACTGGAATGTCAAGAAGTGGAACATGCCTGAAACTTCAGGCAGTGGGGCTAATGGGTTAGAGTTCAGACTGACATGGAAAAATTAGGGAGGAGTGGGGAATGCTGAATTCAGCAACAGGGCAGGGAATGGTATGGTGTCCATCCTCTAGATGGGGATTAGAGAAGAAAGAGACCAACGGGGCCTGTTGTTACAGTAGAGTTCTGGAAAAGGTTAGGTTCTATAAAAGGAACAGACATTAAAGGGAACTAGCAAAGAACACTGGGAATGTACAAAAGACTAAAAAACAGTATTTCAGTCATGTAGACTACAAGGTGCGGTGACTCCCATGAGCTTGGATAAATAGTGTCAGTTGCCAGCACATTATTAACAGGATGTAGCTCCACTTCTGGGAGACAATACCTGTGAAGAGTTTAGTAGAATATCCATGAACTCTCTATCCTCCCTTCTCCTCATACACATCCAATACTGCAAAAGCAGAGTGTAGTGAGGCAGGTGTGGATACACATGCACAGGAGGCTGAAGACAGGACTTACAGATAATCTAGAAGATACCACCCCAGCAAGTTGCTGGACATGAGCCATTTTGTAGAGGTTTCCATATGCCCAAAGGTGACCTGAGCACACCCAGTATTTATCCTCCACCAAACTTGGGAGTCAAAACCCAAGTAGAAGCTGCTATATGACTGGTAGCTAGAACTGGAAATGTTTAATAGGGGATCCAGCTGGGCAGGTTTGAAAGAGAAAGACCCACCTAAGACCTGAGCTGGGAAGCGAACGTTAATCCTAAAGAGTAGGCAACTACTACAGAAATTCTTGAAATGTCCAGAACAGCAGCTGAATCAAAAGGCCATTTCCAGGAAAACAGGAGCAAGACACTGTCAGGTCAGAGCAGGGTGTCTAGTAAGACTACTGTTACCCCTCATTTGGTTGGACTGAGGTAGGTGTACTTGTCAACCATGAATGACTGAAAAAGACCTGCTGTGGCAATCTCTTGAGAATTGGATGTAAAGTTTGATTTGTTAAGATGGGAAATAAGGGGGTAGAATTAGTAACACAGAAGATTGGATATAATCTCCCAAGCTTGAAGCCTACCACCAGCCCAGTTGTCAGAAAACAGAACAAGAGTTAAAGATAAGCAGCCTGGCCATATATCCTGACATCCTGCCCCGTAGACAAACCACCTCTTTTAAAGAGGAGGGCAGGGGGAGAGAGATCTTCCAACCTTTCCAACAATCCTTCACTCTAGAGACAAGATTTTTTTAAAAAGTTGTGAAAGTCTTAAGACCTATTTGCTAAAGTCAATTGCTGAAATTGCTTAAGTCAGTAATTTGAAGAAACAAGCTATGCCAAGTATTGTGGCACACACCTATGGTCCCAGCACTCAGCAGGCAGAGTTGGAGGCCGTTCTGGTCTAAACAGCAAGTTCCATGACAGCTAAGGCTACACAGACCTTATCTCAAGAAATAAATGGAACAAGCTAAATTTACAAATACCCTCAAGCCAGCCTCCTGCACTGTACCCTATCAAGTTTTATGTATCTATAGTCATCTGCAGACCTTTAAATTGTCTGTCTTTAGCTCATGTGATGACGGACTAAATAAAACACATGATCATAAGGGCACTGTAACTGAAGATGTGTTAAATGCCAGCAAGCCCTAAACGGCAGTGATGGGGTAGAACAAATGGCCCAAGTTTTCCAAAAGGGGAAAAAGTAACTGCCATATATATGTACACACAGCCCTTTCTAGTCTACAGGAATATTTGTATTTTATGGGAAAAGCGGTCTAGCTAAAATGAAAAAATAAAGCCTACTAATAAGATAGTTAGCAAAAACAACAAAACACCATGTTGGGAAGTGGCATAAAGCTACAAAAAGCTGAAGAGAGAACAAAGTCTAAGGAAAGCAGCCCCCACCCCAATTAATTATCCTAAGGCAGCATAGAAAGTGGTGAATTCTTGAATCATTTGAGCCAAAACCAGACTAAGAAGCTGAACAAAGAGATGAGGCTGTGACCTATTGCTGGGTGGCAAAATGGGTCACAACTGCTTTGCCCCAGCTAGGCACTTGCACAGCTACATTCCCTATTATTTTGTATTCACCATCTTATTTGTCTTTGTTGAAACAAAGTCTCTTACAATGCAGGCTAGCCTCAAACCTGCCATATAACCAAGATGACCTTGGAATGCCAGATCATCCTGCCTCCACCTCACCTGTGCTGGGACTGCAGTTTAATACTACCTTGACCAGCTTAAATTAAAGCTATAACATACTAGTTTGGAAGAAATAAAGATTCTAGAGTTTCCATAGAAGCTCCAAAAATGATTGATACATTTGTGGGGTAGTTTGTTGTTTGAGACAAGGTCTTATAGTCCTGACCTGAACTGATCCTTCTGCTACCACCTCCCTGAACCCCCATTTGCCATTACAGCTAACTCCAACCATTTTAGCAAAGGAATGCTGGTGCAAATGGATCAGTATTGGACCCTGGAAACTGTTCCCTGGAGAAGTTAGTGAGGGGAGAGCAGAGGGTTCAGTATACCAGCTCTCTGGTGGGCAGGCAGGAGGGCCAGGATATCACTGAGAAAAATCACAGGGTAGTTCTACCTACTTTGCCAACTCAACAGAAGCTAGAGTCATTTGGGAATCAGGGATCCTTAATTGTGAGAAAATTCCCCCACCCAATTGGCCTGTGTGGATCCGGCCCAATGTGGGCACTATTAAGAAAGCAGGCTGAGCAAGCCTGTAAGCAACACTCCTCCATGGCCAGCCCTGACTTTCCTCAGTGATAAGACTGATTCCTGGAAGCAGAAGATAAAATTAACCCTTTCCTCTCCAAGTTGCTTTGGGTCAGTGTTTTATCATAGAAACAGAGGCAGTGAGAAGGCTTAGTGTGTAAAGTGTTTTCCTGTGCAAGCCTAACAATCCCCGAAGCCCACATAAAGGTAGGAAGAGGAAATTATCTCCAGAGCTGTTCTTTGGCCTCTACAAATAAATAGTACAAGATATACATCTATATGGTATACCATACACACATAATAACAATAAATGTAAACAAAACCAACCAAATAAGCAAACCATTCCATCTCAGAACATACTTGGATCCAATCTCTTTATTGTCAGGTTCCCTTTCCCTCTCAACCCCCACCCCCACCCCCACTTTCAAACCTATAGAAAAACCCCAAGCCTGGGAATGTCCTGGGCAGAGTGAAGGGCAGAGTGTATTCTGCCCCTTGGCCCAGGCAGTGCAGACAGGAAGAGTGCATGGGGTAAGGGTAGGCCAGTAACTCCACTTGTAAAGGATGCAGCACTCACTGGCTGGGATGCACGGGGAGAGGAGTGCCTGCTGCCAGCTTTCCTCTGATACCCGCTACAGACTGGCATCCAGAGATGGGTGCCTGGCTTGAGGCCTGAGACAGTGATGCCCTGCTGCTGGTGGCCATTGCTCCTTTTAAGCTGAAAAAGAAGAAACTAGGCTGAAACTTATCTGGAAGCTCTTACAGGTAGAGATACTATATTACAAATGCATGATCTATTGAGGCATCACTCTGTCAACCTTTAGGATAGAGCAGTATAGGATAACTGGCAGTGGCCAGGGTGGAGGCTTTGGGGCTTCATGTAAGTTACTTAAGTTCCAATTACTATCTTGGAATTTCATGGGATATGGTATTTCATTCTACTCTTTATTGTCTGCATTTGCTCTTCTGTTACGTACACACAATCCTTATCTTGCAGCCCATGAGACACTTCCTAGTTACCCCTCTGAAGATGAATGGCACTTTTCCCCTTCTCTAGGCTACAGAAAAGGCAGCTCTTGTCTTTATTGCACCCTGAAGGCTGTCACAATGCTGTGCTCAAATAAAAGCTGGCAATGGTTCTCCCTTAATAACAGACTACACTGCATAGCGTTTCTTCTACAGTCCCCAGCCCAGTTTTTCTCTACAGTCATACTGCTCACAAGGGAACCCTTTCTAGGTGTCCCTTATTTGCACAGGAGTAATGCTGCATGTGAGGACCTTCAGCCTTGGCATAGTAGGGACCTCTAAACCCATGTCAGGGAAGAAGTCTTCATTGTTTTCCTGTCTTTCCTTATCCACTCTCCCACTCCATACCTGCTTACTGCAAGGCCCCATCTTCTGCATCTGTGTCCTGGCTATGCTCCTGAGGGGAAGAAGACAAGCACACATCACTCACAACAGGTCCCAGGTGCTGTCCTGAGCCACCTGTTCAGAAAGGTCCTGTAGCTCAGAGCATTCCCTGAAGAACAGTTAGAAAGGAGGTCCAACTAAAGGAAATCAGAACAAAACAAAAAAACTGGCTTAGGATCCCCAGAGGGTCATCTGAAGTTCCCACAGGAGAAGGGGAGGGACCAGTCATGGGATTTGCTGGTGTTAAGAGGGACACATTTCTATGTGTGGAAAGACTATGAACTACAGTAAGCTCAAAGTCATGGATCAGTGGGCTGCTCAACTTTGGGGTACTTTAGACTTCTTCACCATGCCTAAGAGAATAAGATAAACACATGGCTAGGTTTTAAAGAAAGGAAAGATAAGCAAGCTGGGCATAATAGAATTTATGCCTATCACAGCCAAAGTCTATGCTTATGCTGGAGCCCAGCAGTGATTAAAGAGAAAGGCTCTAGGCCCAGTCAAGTTTTAGGCATCAAGGTAGGCTTTGCTTTCACTTGCTGTAAGGTCCTGAGCAAGGTTATCTGGTAACTCTGAGCTTCAGCTTCTTCCCAGGGTAAATGTGGCCATTCTAATGTGTAGTCCAAGACCCAAGACTACTGTTAAGGTTTTAAGTTACAAAGTCTGACATTCGTTCCCTAAACAAGCAGCCACTGTGCTAAACAAGCAGCAACTACATTGTAGCAAGTGTCTTGCCTGATGGAAGAATCAGACCCTTTTGCTCAATTTAGGACCCTTGTCATGGTTCCCAACCTTACCTGGAATACTTCCAGTATATACAGTAGTTTGCTTCTTTAAGAGACAGCTGGCTATAGGTAGTCTATTGTATATATGTGTAATAATATAAATGTATATGTAAAAAATAAAAAATGTTTAATTTAAAAAAAAGACAGCAGCTAGAAGCTTGAAAGGCAATAGCTTTTAGAAAATCTCATGTGGAATTAAAATTCCCATCTTCCCGTGGCTTCCCTTGTCAACCCCCAACCCTCCCTGACAGGCTGTGTGTTGTGTACCTCTTAGGCCCAATTCTTCTTTTGCAATACCCCTAGAGTAGAAGACAGATGACCCTGGGCTTTGCTGAGGTCTGCCCAGTCTTCAATGGGACTTCTGACTAACAACTCAAATAGTGAACTACACATGGCTCATTCTTCCCTATTTCTCATAGTACTGAAACTCTGAAAAGCAGGAAGGAAGGAGCTCAGGGGAACAGCCAATGCTGGTTCTTCCAGTCTGTGACCCTTCTGACAGCCACGTCACACACCTAGCCGGCCCTTACCAGCTCCTCCTCACTATGTGTTAGCAGTCCCTCCTCATCACCATCATCTCGAGTTTGGACTTCTCCTTGGGGTGTGCCTGCCTCAGAAGCTGTATCTTCTTGGGGGGCCAGTGGCCGGCTGCTGCTGCTGCTCCCACTGCCACCGCCACTGCTGCCGCCACCACCAACATTGCCACTGCCGCCACTGCTGCCGCCGCCGCCGCTGCCCCCTCCTCCACTACTGCTGCTGTCACCCTTCTTCTTGCCATCTTGAAGGATAAAGAAGTGGGAAAAGGACCAGAATTCAGCTAGAGCTGCTGCTACTCAGCACATCTTAGTGAAAGCTGGCCACTATCGGCAGGTCCCAACACACTGGATCTCCAGGACCCTACCCCTTGGACAGTGTCTTCCCAAGAGCTACTCTCAGAGCTGACCTGGGTTGGCCTTTTGCTCCTCAGCAATCTGTTCCAAGCGACCCAACAGGGCATCGATGTTGGACTTGATCTGTGTCAGCTCTGTTTTGATGGTCTGTAGCTCACTGCTCTTCACTGGGAGTGGAGAGGAAGACAGGGTTATCATTTAGATGCATGATGCAAACAAAACTCTAGCCTCCTTATGTCAACTAGAGAGGCAATTCTTTTCCTGCCTAGTGAAAGGTCTCTGCTTCTGAGAACCCAGAACCCATCCTTAGGGTGCCACGCCCACAGATATGAACCTGGCCGTTTGAGAGACCTTTTGACCCTATAGAGACTGCAGGCGAAAAGGAATGTCAATCTGGGCCAAGTGTGCTACTCATCTGTAATCACAGTATTTGGAAGGCAAAGACAGGAGGATTGTTAGTTCAAGGTTAACCTAGATTAAGTCATGAGATCCTGTCTCAAAAGGAGCAAAATAAAAGAAAAACAAGGTAGGCATTCCTGTGAACACCTCAGTAATGCCATGTGTCTTAGTTGTGTTACAGACAGGATGGGGTCTATTTTAAAGGTACAAAAGGGTCTTTTGCCATTAGATTTCCTGGGTGCCTGACTGAAGCACACAGAAAACAGAAAAAACCTGTCCTTATCCTTACTAGAGAAAAAAAACCACTATTTTCTCAGTGGGTGTCACACCATAGCACTGGTCTTTTTTCCCCCCTGAAGCACTTGTGTAAGAGTAACATGAACTATAGATTTGTTCCTTAATTTTCAGTGTTAGGTAAGTATGATTTGCTGGGCGCTGGTAGCACGCCTTTAATCCTAGTACTCAGGAGGCAGAGGCAAGTGGATCTCTTGTGAGTATAAGGCCAGCCTGGTATACAGAGTGAGTTCCAGACAGGGCTATACAGAGAAATCCCATCTCAAAAAACTAAGAGAAGCCAGGTATGGCAGTACACACCTTTAATCCCAGCAGTTGGGAGGCAGAGGCAGGTAGATCGATGTGAGTTTAAGGCCAGCCTGGTCTACAAAATAAGTATAGGTCAGCCAAGGCTACACAGAGAAACCCTATCTCGAAAAAGCAAAAACAAAAAGCTAAGAGAAAACATGAGTCTGGGGGCTGGAGAGATGTTCAGTGGCTGAAGAGCACTAGTTGCCCTTGCAGAAGACCTGTCTGTAACTCCAGTCCCAGGGGATTCGTCACCTGCTTCTGGCCTCCACAGGCACTGCATATTAATGGTGCAGAGCTGCCTGCAGGCAAAACACCATGCACATAAAATAAAAGATTAAAAATATTAAATTGTTAAAAAATGAAATTATAAGCCAGGCGTGGTGGCGCACACCTATAATCCCAGCACGCGGGAGGCAGAGGCTGTGAGTTCGAGGCCAGCCTGGTCTACAAAGTGACTCCACAACAGCCAAGGCTAACGCAGAGAGACCTTGTCTCAAAAAACCAAAAAAAAATTTTAGTGGTAATTCAAAACAAAAAGATCATCTAGAACAGTGGTTTTCTCAACTTTCCTAATGTGAATCCTTAAAGTTCCTCATGTTGTGGTGACCTCCAACCATAAAATTACCTCATTGCTACTGTAATTTTGCTGCTGTTATGACTGTAATGTAAATATCTGATATACATGATATCTGATAAGCAACCCCCAAGGGGGTCAACAACCCAGATGTTGAAAACCACTGATCTAGAAAGATTAAAATATGTCACCAAGACATGGTGATGCACATCTTTAATTCCAGAACTCAGGAGGCAAAGGCAGAAGAATCTCTAAAGTTGGTCTGGTTTACATAGTGAGTTCCAGGCCAGCCAGATATGTACAGTGAGACCCTGTTTCAAAATAAGATAAAAATAGAAAAATAGATGCCACTCACATTTGATTTTGGTTGAGCCTGTAGTGATAGCTGTGGAACGAGCAAAGAGCTTGACAGGTATTGTAGTTTTGACACGGCGAACCAAAGGGACAGTGACACGGGGTCGCTTCACTGGAACTGCCCTGGGCACAGGCACTGGAGAAAGGCGGCCTCGATAATCAAACAGCCTGTGAAGGTAAATAGACCAGAGGCTGCAGCATGGCCTGTGACCACCAGGAGGCACTACAACACTAACTTTACCTGTGTGGCTTGTAAAGGGCCAGGAAGGAAGGATCTGCCCTCAACAAGCCATGGTTGTGAAAAGGACTTTCTAGATCCCAAAGGCTGATGAAATCCTTACTAGTTCCATCTTATTCACAGCCAGGCCAGGAGAAGCAGTTCAGGAACAAACAGCCCACTCTCAGAAGGGAACCTTTCATGAAGTTACTGACACTGAAGCCTGCCTTGCACTCAGGTAACTGCCACCCCAACTCTTGGTCAGTTTGTAAATCTCAAAGCAGCATAAATCTCCATCTGATCACAGAACTGAAAACAGGTGGCCAACACTTGGACCTTGGTTTTCCTCCCATCTACATATTGAGGATGGTTATCCAAACTCACTGGTAGAACCTAAGAACCTGGTTACAAACACTTGAGAAGGTATGACAAGCGATACCCAGGATACCAGGGAACTGACACAAGGAACCCACTTTCTTCAGAGAAGGCCAAGAACTCCACAGCATTTCAAGGGTGGGCAGGTAAATGAGACCCAAAGCTCCCAGACTGTATGCTAATACTCTAATGTCATAACCTGGCACTCTCCATAAGGGCTTCTTTTCCTGAATTCAAAACAAATTCTGAAGGCAGGGAACTATCTCACCAAATCTGTTATCACCATGATTCTGAAGGGAACCACAGCCCTGGTCAGGCACATATACTCTGGAACTACTTTCTGGATGGGTCATGGTACCTGCCATCACTAGGAGACTCAAGATCCCATGGGGGAGGGGGGGTACTGCTCTTGTTCAAAGAGTCCTGCAGCTGCCAATCACTCTCCGGGAATGAATCCAATCCCAGATCCTGTATCTGACCTGACCCACAAGGGGGAGGTGATGGCTCTGGCCTTGGTCAGAAATCACTGAGTCACAAAATCTCAAGACATCCAGCAGCCCTGAAAGATCATTTGGTGTAAGCCCATCTTACTGATTAGTAGTACAAGCATTTGCCAAATGCCAGATAATCTATTCAGTGGCAGAGCTCAGATTAGCATCCAAGTCTCCTGACTTCCAGGTTCTGGCACTTTCCACTGTACCACATTAATTTCTGAAAACACTCAAGCAGAGAAAATGGTTCAAAAAAGTTGTTTTCTCTGAGTGTCTGAGGGAGAAAGAGAGGTTCTGACTCAATCTGTATGACAATTTCTAGTCAAGCACGTGGCCAGGAACTGGTATTGTGGTCAGTCTAGTAATCCCTGCAATCAACAAGCAGATGTAGGAGGAGGATGCATTTGACAACTGTTAACAAAAAGTGGCTGAGGCCACTGGATAGGAGCCCATAGCCTCAAGGCTGAAGTAGGTAGGACTGAGGAGAGAAAATAGATGATAACCATCAGGGACTAATTCACATCTCCAAATAACTGATGACCGCTTAATCATAAGGGTCAGACTGAACTATTTGCAGGCTTCCTTTCTGGCTGGGTAAACAGCTTACAGAGTTAAGGGCTCAAGAACTACATGTGAAGGCACTGTACCTGGTTTTATACTCCAGTTGCCTTGTGTAGTCACCCCTTAGTTGTACATACCCTACACAACAGGACCAGAAAGGGGCAAGGCAGTCAGAGCATGAGAGTTTGGTGTGATGTCAGAGCTCCAGTCTGAGCAATTAACGAATCAGACCCCAATCCTAGCTCTGTCACTGACTTGAGAACCACCTTGAAGCGAAGACCCATTCACACCCCTATGCTTTAGCTCCCAGCTGGGGGCCTTTGTGAGCTATACCAGCAATCTCTCAAGACCCTTCCAGTTTGGCTGCTTAATACCTGAACATGCCCCTTCCCTGCTCACCTGGCATGGAAGTAGTCTTGGTAGTAATCATAGTCAAAGCTGTAGCCACTGGGAAAACAAAGGGAGATGGCCACTCAGCCCACTTCTCCACAGGTCCTCATCTCCAAATGTCTTCCTAAGGTCTAAGCTCAGCACACTGTCACTATATACATTTACTCCCTCTGTGAAAAGAGGGACCCAGCCCACTCATACCAAAACAACAAAAACAAAAAACAAACAAACAAAAACCATAGAGCCCCACCTGTATATGGCAGTGGCTGCTCTCTTTAGCCCCTTGGGTCTATTAGGCTTGGGCTCTCCAGCCATGTTTATGTCTGTGTGGAGGAAAGAAGCAGAGTTGGAATGCTGACATGGCAGAGGATTCTCACACATTACCATTGTGCCTCCACATATTTACACAGTGCACACGTGGAATTGTGTGCCAAAGTCTTCAAACATCAGAAAAATACCCAGACACCAAATAGATATGCCTGGGTGTATATTCACTATACATTAGACACATACGTAAGTCTTCACATACCATATGACATAAATACACATTTTCAATTAAGTATATATGAATACATACACACACTCATATATACATATCAGGTAAGAAAGCCATATAAATAGATAATATCTACATTCAAATACAGTCAGACTATCTATAAACAAAGAAGGTAATACATACTCGTGGGTATTACACTAAACATTTCTATGCCTAGCAAGAAATATTTAGTTTTTAAAAAAAGCACATCTGCCTCCACACTCACTAATATTCCCATACACATTAAACTTAAGCATACGAAAGGTATGTGCTCACACATTCTCTATATATTCAATCACATTTGCATACCTCAGTCACTAATACATACATGTAGATATCCCTTCTAAAACACACACAAAGCTTGTGAGCATGCACACAGAAACACAAAACTCTGTAGACACCAACACAGTTATTTGTTGTGCCAAGAGCACACATCTTCCACTTAGTTCTTATGTTCATAGCACTTCATGGCTTTCAGAAAGGGTTCTAACCCACATCTTCTACAGACTAAAATAACAGGCTATCCTAGTCCATTTTGTTCCCTTTCTATGTAGAATCTAGATTTTAACTGGAATAAAAAAGCTTGTTATTAAGAGACTATGAGGGAAGATCAGTGAGTGCACTGCTCAGCCCACATTTGAGAAGCTTGTTCTTGCAATAGACAGGAATTAACTCAGAGACTCACAACTTGACAATGTGAGACTTTGCAGCACTCAGATCTAAATGGCAAGTCGTCATCAAACCATTCCCCTCAAGGCACAGGGATCGTATGCAAAAGAGAGGCAGGAAAGACTGTTAAGAGCCAAAGAAACAGTGTCCGCCAGCTACAACAGGACCAATGCACATATAAACTCACAGAGACTGTGGCAGCATGCACAGGACCTGCACAGGTTCAAGTGGATTAAGGGTCCTACCTCTAACCAAGAAGCTATTGCAATTGATATCTGCTGAGGAAAGGAAAAAATCAGTTTTCTCCAATGCCGCGTCAGTAGGTCTATCAACTACATACAAGGGCAAGCTCATGGCCAGGAGCAATTTGCCAAAATAAAACTAAATCCATGGAGGGCTGGAGAGATGGCTCAGTGGTTTAGAGCACCGCCTGCTCTTCCAGAGGTCCTGAGTTCAATTCCCAGCAACCACATGGTGGCTCACAACCATCTATAATGTGATCTGATGCCCCTCTTCTGGCCTATAGGTATACCTGTAGGCAGAGCACTGTATACCTAATAATGAATAAATAAATCTTTGAAAATTAAAAAAAAAAAAATCCATGATTTTAAAAAAATTTATTTAGTTATTTATTATTCCATATACAGTACTCTGCCTGCATGTACACCTGCAGGGCAGAAGAGGGCATCAGATCACATTATATAGATGGTTGTGAGCCACCATGTGGTTGCTGGGACTCAGGACCTCTGGAGGAGCAATGCCCTTAACCACTGAGTCATCTCTCCAGCCACCACGATTTTTTTTTTTGCTTATTCTCTGGGATTTTTTGTTTGTTTGTTTGTTTGTTTGTTCTTGTTTTTATTCATTTCTTTCTTTTTTGAGAGACAGGAGAAAAAAAAGTTGGATGAGTGGGTAAGATCTGGAAGGAGTTGGGGAAGGGAAATATATTCAAAATATATTGTATTGAAATAAAATCTACGTTAGAAAAAGGGAGCTATGAAGGCCAGTGGGAAAAGTTGTTTGCCTAGTAAGCCTGATGATCTGATTCTTGAACTCGAATAAAAGTGAAAAGAACAGCCGGACCTGGTGGCACACACCACCTACCTGTCTCCCAAATGCTGGGATTAAAGGTATGGGCTATCTTGCCCAGAAATACAAACAATTTCTTTTTAAAAGAGGCACTGAGGGGAGGGGAGGACCTGGAGAAGAGATGAGAGGAGGCTATGACTGGGATGTAAAGTGAATACATAAATAAACTTTTAAAAAGGAAGGCAACACACACACAGGCATTGAGAAAGCAAGGACAGAGAAAAGGTTTTTGATACAGGGTTTCTCTGTGTAGCCTTGGCTGTCCTAGTCTCGCTTTCTAGACCAGGCTGGCCGCGAACTCACAGCGATCTGCCTGCCTCTGCCTCCCGAGTGCACCACCATGCCCAGCCTGAAAAGGAGCATCTTAACAATCCTCTATAGGCACTCATTTAAGAATTATCTAATTTATATTTCAAATATGGTTTCTATCTGTTTTTAAATTATAAAATCTTGGAGAGGAGCTATTCAGAGGACAGAAAGAGGTTTAACTTACCCAGGGTCTGTCCAGCCAGCACTCGCCCATTCTCCCCCAACACAGCTGCCCGGGCATGGCGCTCATTGGCATACTGGACGAAGGCATAGCCTTTGTGCACAGAACAGCCAGCCACACGGCCATACTTGGAAAAGATGGTCTCCACATCTGACTTCTTTACCACAGCTGTGTTCAGGTTTCCAATGAAGACCCGAGAGTTGATGGACTTGGGGTCGTTCTTGTTGGTTACATTGCTGGTCTGGATCTTCAAGGACATGGTGTTCACCTGAAAAGGGGATGTCAGTGTGAAACTGGGTTCGCAGGCTAGCCTCAGGAAATGCTCATGGCCCAGTAACTAACCTGGATTGCTCCTTACTCTCTGCACATCCTCATCCCTATGGTATCCATCCTCCCTTTTCCTATGGCTCCTGTCTTCCTGTTACATTATCAAGAGTTGCTGCTTAATGGCTGCTAATCTCGTGCTAGGTAGATCATGGTATCCCCTCACTGGCACTCTGTACATGGCAAAGTCAACACTGGAAGGGCACAGTGCTAGCGGGGCTGGAGTCAACAGTCTGCTTGACTCCAATTCTTTTTAACAACAACTTTTAATATACTTATTTCAGTGTTGTCCCACTTAAAAAACCAAATTTAATAACTCTTTACAGCTTTTCTTTTTGTTCTTTCTATGTAGAACCATAGCAAAAAGGACACATGGTAATTTCAAGAGATGCTTGCTAGAGAGTCGTCCCCTATTATGATAATTGCTCAGTCTGATATAGATGTGTCTCATCTTTACTAACATAGCCAGAAAGGTCTTTACTGTGGCAGCCACTCTGCAAGAGGTTTGCTTACATAGGCCTTACCAGGTACTCGCTGCAGGCTAAGGGTAGCATACAATACTGAATGATACTAAGAACTCATGGTTGAATACAGTTTACCAGAAGCTGAGACTCTGATTAAAAAAAAAAAACAAAAAACTTTTTTCTGTTAAGATTATTAGCTTTCTATAAGAGGCACTTAAACATGTTAAAGTCCACTTCTGTCAACTTCATCATTCTGCTTCCTAGAGGTAAAGCCAATTAAATAGTTACAGTAACGTTTGCATGAGAACAGTCTTTAGTAGTTTATTAGCTATCCATTTAATGCTGATTCAAATATGTTCAGCTTAGAAATGAGTGTGTAACTCCTCTTTGTACGCATGTATAGATGTATATATGCAGGTCAGTAGACAAGATCACCTGTTTGTTGTTGTCTTGTGAGACTATTTTTCACTGTCTTTAACTTCCCTAATAGGCCAACCTGGTTGGCTAGCAAGCGTAACTGCCCCCTCTAGCACTGGGATTATAGTGCATGCCCTTAAACCCTTATACCTAACTTTTTCAAATGTATGTCCTGTTGGCCACAATGAAGCATGCTTTTGATCCCTATACTCAGGAGACAGAGGCATGTGAGGTCTACATAGTTTCAGGCCAGACAGAAAGGCCCTGCCTTTAAAAAACAAAACAAAACAAAATCTGATGATCAAACTCAGGTTCACTGACCTACCTACCCTGCAACTATTCCTCATTCTCTACACTCTGTATGATGCTTTGCCATGAAGGCTGTATGCTATTCTGTAGATTCTCTAAGACCAAGAGGACACATGTCTAGAGAGTTCTAGAACACTTGAATGGTACCACAGAGGTGTATACCACACTGCCTACCTTCCAGGCCCACTGTTCTAGTCTGGTCCAAATGACTACCTTCACAAACCTACCACCCTTATTTTATGTTTTCCCCCCTTTATCCCACTCCCCCATTTAAAGACAAAAATAGCACGCAGCTGAGGCTGGCCTTGAACTTAGCCAAAAATGACCTTAAAGTCCTAAGCTTCCTCTGTCTCTTTCTGGATTTTTCAAGGTTTCCATGTATCTCAGATTGGAGACTCTAAAATATCATTATCCTTTTCAGCAAAAACTACCTAACTTGATAACCTATTCCCCCACTGCCAGCCAAACCTTGCTTATAAACTGTATAACTGAGAGCAAGGTACTGGCAGCTACAAAGGTTTATGCTAACAATAAACTAAGGAGAAGTGAATGGTGGGACTGGGGAGAGAGAAGAATATACCAATCATTTGTGTCATGAAGAGACATCTGTAATGTCCCACTAGCAGGAACTTCGTGAATATGTCCTTACGGAGGCAAAGAATGGCGCAAAGCCTGGCTACGAAGCACGGCTCAAACAGCACAGGAAGATCACCCAAGGGTTTGGGTGTCCTCTGGCTCTAACGCTAGGGTTTTGTTTGTGTGTGTTTTGTTGTTGTTCTTGTTTGCTGTCCTTCGATATCCTCTCTCTCTCCCCCTTTTGCTCCCCTCCTCACCCCACTCTTTAAAGACAGCTTCCTAAACCCAAAGTGGCCTTAAATTCATCTCCCTACCCCACTTCCCAAGTGCTAAGATCATAATCGGCATGAGCTGTCCTACCCCACAAGACCAGGGTTTTCTATACTACTTCTCCTTCAGGTGAGATGGGCATCCAGGAAAGCATGAAGCAAGCAGAAAACAAAGACCACATGTCACAGACACTGCTGTGCTGAGAGGAACCAGAGGGGCTGCCTCCTGGGCCAATGTCTGCACGTTCACTTGCTAGATAAACAAAAAACACTGGAGCCTTAAAACTAATTAAACCTCGCCAGGGACAAAGGCTTTGAAATGCAATTACAACTCAAAGGGATGGGCCAGCTTCCTCAAATTAGAACAGAAAGTTGGCGAAAGCAAACCATTTCCCCAAGTTCAAACATTTCAGACAGAAACTATGTTTTAGGAGACAAACACAAACACAACCCAGAGCTTCGCAAAGGTACAAAAGCCCTAAAAGGTACCTCCAACTCCCAAATTTTGGGTAACTGAGAACCTTGCCCAAATCCACTGCAGTAAAAAAAGCCTCTAATTCTGAAAGCCAGGGCCTCACATATCTCATTTCATCTTCACAATGGCCCATGACGATATGTTTTAAAGAGAAAGATGAGACAAAGTAATCAGTTAATTAATAAGGAAAAGCCAGAACTAGAATTCAGGTCTGTCCGAAAATAAACAGCATCTACAGGGGGCTAGACTGTGTGTGCAGAAATTCCTCAAGTAATAGTTTCTAGGCAACCAGGCACAGTGGCGCACACCTGTAATCCCAGCACTCGGGAGGCAGAGGCAGGCAGATCTCTGTGAGTTCGAGGCCAGCCTAGTCTACAAAAGTGAGTCCAGGACAGCCAGGGCTACACAGAGAAACCCTGTCTTGAAAAACAAAACCAAAATAGTTCTAGGCAAGAGTGTTCGTCTGAGTCAAACACACACACCCTCCTTGTCCCTCCCCCGTCTGCACAGCACCTTAGTGGATGGACATATGTAGGCTCTGCATTTGCATACTCATTCTTCCCTCAAATTCTATGTTGAAATCTAATTCCCAGTGTGATAGTTGATCAAAGGTCTTCTGTCCATCCCTAGCTGCCTGGTAAGCAAGAGCATCTGAGCCAAGGGCGCACTTCCCCAGGAATGGTTATCTTTATCACTGACAGCAACTTTCTTCCACTCAGACAGAACCAGGGTTATCTAAGGACAGAAGGCAATGGGGTCTTTAGAAGGTGATTATGTCATAAGAGCTAACTCTACATAAATGAGTTTTAGTGCCTTTTTAATATAAACAGGATCCAGAGAACAACCTGTCCTTTCCACAACTGTAGAATAAAATAAAAGGCAGCTTGTCCTGGAACCACAGGAACACCACACAGATACCTTAATTTTAGACTTCTCAGACTCTAGAACTTGAAGAAATAAATTTGTTTATAAAATACTGATTTTTGTCATAGAATCATGAAAGTACTAAAATAATATTGCTGGCTCTGTTTTGTTTTTAAAGATTTTTAAGGGTTTTCTGCTTTAAGATTTTTCAAAGTTGTATGACAGCTAGTGAAAGGGCTTGGCCTTCTGTATTCTAGACACATCTGCTGTAACCTGACTCTCACTCTGCCACAGCTCCCTTGTTAGGCTTCCCACCCCGCGTCACACATTAAGTCTAGTCTTTAAGCCTGCCCAGGACCGACCTGTTCTTTGGAAACATTCATCTCCAAGGAGGAGCTGCTACTCTTAGTCTTGTTGAGCCAATGCTGCTTAGCCAGTTTTAGCCAGTCCTGTTGGGTTATTTCTGTTGGGATTCTTATTCTCTTCCCTTTGCCCTTAGAAAATCCTAGGACTGCAAGTACTAAACACTTGCTGGTTATATGGGACCATCTCTGGAGAAAGCCAAGCAATGAGACGGATCAGTGTCCAAGGACTCTTTAGCCCAGAGATCTTGATTATCAGGCAGTCATGGATGACAGAACATCTATTAATCTCATTAAACTCATTAGGCCCCCACTCATTAACACTGCTCAAATGATCATTACTGGCCAGACAGGCCTAATTTCCCAAGCACTACTGACAATTTCTACTTCCAAGAGAAACCTCAGCTCTCAGCTAGCCAAACACAGAAGTATAAGCTTAACTGGCTACAGACCCATAAGGCTCTTTGGCTTGGATTCATGTGACCTAGAACAACCCATGTGATTTCTACAAACAATAATACCCTTATTCTGAAAACAGAAACCATCTCCCTGATTATCTTTTTACATCTGTGTAGTGGTCAAATAGGCTAATCAATGCGAATGTGCTATTGTATCTGTGACAAACTATTAAAAAAATATGGATTATACCTGTTTCTCTTACTGCCCAATTTCCTTTTGTGTCTGGGGAGGGGGGGTTGACAGAGTCTCTCTGTGTAGCCTGGCTGTCCTGGACTCCCTTTGTAGACCAGGCTGGCCTCAAATTCAGAGATCCACCTGCCTTTGCCTCCTCCTGAGTGCTGGGATTAAAGGTGTGCATGCACCACCACCGCCCAGATACTACCCAATTTCTATACCTCACATTCAACAACCATTTGTGAGTGGTCCCTGTGCTGATCTCGCTGAGAAAAATAGAGTGTTCAACTTGTTTATCAAGAAGCTCACCCGGCATTTGGGAGGCAGAAGCAGGTGTATCTCTGCGAGCCTGGTCTATACAGTGAGTTCCAAGCCAACCAGGGCTACATAGTGAGATCCTGTCTCAAAAAATAAAAGTTAAAAAAAATAAAATACCCTTCTTTCTGGGAATAACATAGTTTTGTTTTTCCTCAAAACTAAGACAAACTAGCAAAAACAGCACCAACTCTGAAGTCAGGTAGGGTAGAGTTCCAAAACTAGTTCTGTCAATGTATGATCTTGACCATGTCCCTCATACTTACTAGGCCTCAAGATCCTCAACAGCCAAACAGAATTAAGCTATTCTCCTATGACCAGAGATAGTACCCAGGGGGGCCAGTGAAATGCCCAGCCAGTAAAAGCACTTGCCACCAAACCTGAAGCCACGAGTTTGTTAGATCCATAGGAAATGTACAGCAGAGGAAAAGAACCGTTTTGTGCATGCTATCTGACCCCCACATGTGCTCCTACCCACAGATCAAACAAACAAACAAACATATTTTTTAAAAGAAATTTAAGTCAAGGGGCTGGAGAGAAAGTGGTTAAGAACAATGGCTACTCTTCTAGGGTTCAATTCCCAGCATTCACATGGCAGTTCACACCTGTCTGTAACTCAAGTTCCAGGCCTTCACACCCTCAGACAGACATGCTGATAAAACACCAATAAATGTAAAATAAAAATAAATTTTATATAAATAAATATATATCTTCCCCCTCCCCCTCCAGACAGGGTTTCTCTGTGTAACACTGGTTGTCCTGGGCTGGCTTTGTATACCAGGCTAGCCTCAAAGTCACAGAGATCTGCCAGCTCTTGCCTCCTGAGTGCTGTGATTAAAGGTGTGTGCCACCATACCCAGCTTTTATATGCATATAAAATGTTTAAATTTTATGTAAAATTATTAGATGAAGCATGGTGATACCTACCTTTAGTGTCAGCACTCTATTGAGGCAGCAGGCAAATCTCTGTGAGTTCAAGGCAAGCCTAGTGTGGTGGCTGTTCTTGGTTGTCAACTTGACTCTATCTAGATTTAACTAAAACCAAAGCAGCTGGGCATTCCCTGTGAGGGAGTGGGAAGATCCACTTCTAATCTGAATTTTTCTTTCTTTTCTTTCTTTTTTTTTTTTTAAATTTTTCCCCCAAGACAAGGTTTTTCTGTGTAGCCTTGGCTGTCCTTGAACTCACAAAGATCTGCCTGCCTCTGCCTCCCAAGTGGTAATCTGAATTTTTGAGGTGGGAAAATACACCTTTAATCCAGATCTTTTGAAGTGGGAAGATCCACCTTTAATCTGGGTCATACCTTCTGCTGGAAGCAGATACAAAGGACATGAAAGGAAGCTCACTCTCTCTTTTCCTGTTCTTACTTCTGCTACCAAGTCCATTCTCACTGACATTAAAGCCTACTTCTGCAGGATTCCAAGGTATACTTAGGACCAGCTGAGATATCCAGCATCATGGACTGAACAACTACTGGATTATTAGAACTTCAGTTTGTATGTAAGCCACTCTAATAAATATCCGTTCTATATGAGATTCTTTCTATAAATTCTGTTCCCTTAGAGAATCCTAACTAGTATACCTAGTCTATACAATGAGTTCCAGGACACTTAGGGCTATAGTGACATTCTGCCTCAAAATAACTAGCTAATTAACTAAACAAATAAACAAACAAACAATAAAAATAAATACTAGCCAGTCTAGTATCAGGTGCTGGTAGGTATTAAGAAACAGAATGTTGCTCAGTGGTGGTGGCAGCACACGCCTTTAATCCCAGCACTCAGGAGGCAGAGGACAGCTTGGTCTACAGAGTAAGTTCTAGAACAGCCAGGGATACACAGAGAAACTCTGTTTTGGAAAAAACAACAACAAAACAAAAAGAGGAGAAGGAAGAAAGGAAGGAAGGAAGGAAGGAAGGAAGGAAGGAAGGAAGGAAGGAAAATGCAAGGCAGGGAGGGAGAGGAGAAAGTAAGTGAATGAGAATGAATGAATGAATGAGATTATGGTTTAGATATAACAGCCCCAAGGGTTCATGTGCTTAAGTCTTACTCCCCAACTAGAAGCACTATTTTTAATAACTCGACTGTGAGGATGTTAGTCAGTCTATCAAGGATTAACCCACTGGTGAGCTCATGGCTGAACAGGCTGTAAGGAGGCAGCGCCTTAAGATGATCCTGCTTTACCACGCCCTCTCGCATGACACTCTGCTTTAACATAGGCCCAGAAACAAAAAACAAACATGGGTTGAAACCTCAGAAACTATGTCAAAACAAATCCTCTTACCTTAACTGATTTATTCATGTATTCTGTCATAGTGACAAAAACTAACACCTCGATAACCCCAATGCCCTATGAAAACAGATCAATCCATTCTAGGTGCTCCACAGTCCAGTTCTGACGGTCTCTACCTGTGCCATCTCCCAGTGCAGTGTATTTAACCTGAGAGTAAGAGTCGAGCAGGAAGTGTATGCTAATGCTGGTATCCCCTGCCTTAGTATCAAGTACTTACAGCGTCCTCTCTCCATGCCTGTTAAACCATCACAGAAGAAGGAAGGGTTCCAGGCTTTGCCTGTGCCACCCTTACCATTTTGGCATAAAGTCCTAGCTCTGTAGTATTTCACTGTTGTCAGTGTGTAGTAGGCCCTGAAGGGAGGCCGGGCTGGGCCTTTGGTCATCTCTCCACAGCACAGGTCAGAAAGAGTGTATATCCCACCTCTCCTGTACCTTATACACAAATTCCCCTTCTGACTGTGGCTTTAGATGGAAATGTAACCAATAGTGAGTAGGTAACTACTTTAATAATCTCCAAAACTGACGTAAGATACTAAGAGAAATCACCCACAAACCTACCTATCCATCTAATTCTAACTAAAAATCCAAATTCTAAGCTAATCATGCACCAAGTATTAACAAACAAACTGTGTTTATATTCATCTAGTAATTAGATTGGGACTAGACTCAGTCAGACAGGGGATATCCACATGGTCAGAAAGCAAATGTGCCTTGGTACAAGTCCACTGCCCCACAAGTAGCCTAAACCAAGCAGTGTGGGGATTCAGAGACAGGAGAGGAACGTGGGAGAAGGACTTACCAAAAAGGAACCTTATTCTATAAATATACACAGACTTAAAGAAGCTCCCCTAGTCATTTTCTGCTGGATGTTTTGTTGAGAACCGGATATGATGAGATGGCTATATAGCATCTACTATATATATAATGTGCTATTAATCTTTTATTTTGGATTGCTATATACTCAGTTCACCTCCCCCCCGCCCCCAGGCAGGCTTTCTTTGTGTAGCCTTGACTGTCCTGGACTCGCTTTATAGACCAGGCTGGCCTCGAACTCACAGCGATCTGCCTGCCTCTGCCTCCCAAGTGCTGGGATTACAGGCGTGTGCTGCCACTGCCCGGCTTGTCTTTTCTCTTTTTGGTTTTTTCGAGACAGAGTTTCTCTATGTAGCCTTGGCTGTCATGGACTCACTTTGTAAACCAACCTGGCTTTGAACTCACAGCGATCTACCTGCCTCTGCCTCTGCCTCCTGAGTGCTGGGATTAAAGGCGTGCACCACCATGCCCGGATTTTAGCTCACATGTTCAAAACAAAAAATATGGCAGTCAAGGTCATTCTCTGGGACACATAAGAACACTAGATTTTAGACCACAAAAGCCTCTTAGTATGAGGCATTTGATGGTGTATGTTAAATGTAACCAAAGACAAATTAGTATTTAGTCCTATTCAAGCCAGAGCTGGAATAAATAAAATATGAGACTGAAGTTAGATCTTTCAACCACAGCCTCTATGGTTGGTCAGTTTCTGATCCTTGAGGCACAAATTCACATGGAGCCAATCAGCACTTGTTGTGGAACTGCCAAGATGGCCCCCTCTCACTTTTCATGCCTCCCGAGGCTGGCTCCTCACAGTGATAATGTGGCAAGATTAGTCACTGCCTGCTGTTGCTTGATTATAGCTATTCTTTGCTGTAAACGAAGTTTAAAAGTCAAAAGGTTTGTGACTTACGAGCCTTTCTCCTGCAGAGAAGCCAGGCAGTGACAAACGCCCCTCTCGTTCTGTTATCCATTATAAGTTGGAAGGTGCCATGCTCCAATTACTGGAGACCCCAGTACAGCTCATGGAAAACCTTGCTCCAGGCTGCAGCCATTACTCAGGCCTGGCAGGGCTACTCTAGGCCCAAGCCTCATTGAGTAAGAGTGGACAAAAGCACTTTTCCTGAGTTTTGAGCCAGCCCCTTCCACCCTTACCTTATATTAACCCTAATGCTTTGGATACATTTCACAGAACTATGTTGGTTATCTCAAAGTAGTCAGCTTAGAGGCTGCCTAAGATATAGTTGGGTGAATGTTATAAAATGTAATCCTCCATAGGAAAGCCAGAAGATAAAGTATGTGGGAGTCTCTATTATAAGCAGTGGCTACAGTATCTAATACCCATTATATGCCAAGCCCTGTCATGCTAGAAGCTAAGGATTGTAAGATTCCTTCAATCACGTAAATGAGAAAACTAAGATCCAGACAAAGTTACTTGCTTAAGGTCAAAATTAAATTAGGTCAGTGATAGAATCAGAACTCTACCTCTGGTGACACGAAAAAAATACAAAGGAGTGTTCCTGTGCACACTCTACGGGGGGAAGGGAGGGGCATAGTTCCATATAGATCCCTAATTGCTTACTACCCTTTAAACTATCCAAGGTCTCAGAAAAATGAGGGTGAAAGGAAGACGTGCTTCAGAGTGGTGGTGAGGATCAAGTAATGTGCATGCAAGGTATTAGTGGGCACATATATTAAGTATCCCAAATATTTACCAACAAATCATCTATACAGTAACTCTTTGAGAAAGGTATTGATAATTTAACGAACAAGAAGACTGAAGCTTTTTCTCCAATGTGTTACACAAACCAAGGAAGCCGATATTTCTCAAAACTTTTCATGAAGGATGTTGTTTTGTTTTTTAAAATTCTAATAATCCCTGATAGAAGAAAATGTCAATCAACCAGTTTCTAAGTATTGACTCTCAGTTTTCATACTTAAGAGTGAACTAGCAACAACAGATGGGCTACAATTTAAAGAATGACTCCAGGCTCTGCCCTATCAAACTCTATGAAAACGAAGAAAAAAACATTTCTTTCAAGTCAGTTAGCTTGAAATTTTTTAGACTTTGGTGTCAAGATGACTTTATAAAAACTGCCACTACCACCATCCTTTTCTAACAGTGAAGAGGGTAGGCAGGCCACGGATATGTTCTTCTAGAAGTAATTTATCTTGGTTATCTACTCTGTAGGCCATGAATAAGAGAAGATGATTTAGGCTTAACAAAGACTAGAGCAACCTTCTAGTGCCAGAAGACAGAAAAGAGAACATATCACAGAAGAATGATGTCTCTGGCTCTCTGTATACCAAAAGAATAAGATAATAGGATTGAAACGCCACGTTCTAACTTCTTTTTTTTTTATTTACTCGTGTGTGTGTGTGTGTGTGTGTGTGTGTGTGTGTGTGTGTGTGTGTGTGTGTTCACTCAAGTGTGCACGTGTAGAGGGGTCAGGTCTCTATTGCTTGCCACCTTATCTGTTTTGAGACTGAATCTGAAGCTCACAATTTGCTAGAATGATTTCAGGATCTGCCTATCTCTGGCCCCTGCCCAAGCTCTGGGGTTACAAACATATAACGCCACAGTTGGCTTTTAGGTGGACAGAGGAGATCCACGTTCAATATCCTTGTGCTTGCACAATGTGGTGGTATAAATAGGAATGGTCTCCATAGACTCGTGTCTTTGAATGCTTGGTCCATAGGGTGAGGCACTGTTAGGGAAATGTAGCTTTGTTGGAGTAGGTATGGCCTTGCTGAAGGAACTATGTCACTGTGGGGCAGACTTTGAGGTCTCTCAGCCAGTTCACTTCCTGCTGCCTATCAGGATGTAGAATCCGCATCTCCTCCTCCAGCCTCATGACTGTTTACACACTGCCATGTTTCTCCTTCCATGACAATAATGAACTAAAGCTCTGAAACTGTAAGCTAGCCCCAGTTAGATGTTTTCCTTTATAAGATTTGCATTGACCTTTAAAAAAAACAAAAAACAAAAAAAAACACTGGCTATGGTTTTGTTTTTTATTTCCTACATTCAGATGGAGACATGGGTGCTCAGTCAAACATGATTTAGGACTCTGCTATCGTTTGGATGGTGAATGTCCACCAAACACCCATGCGCTGAAGGTTTGGTCCTGACATGGTGTCACTGGAAGGTGACTGAACTTTTGAGAGCTGGGATCTAGAGGGACATCTTCGCTTCCTGGATGATCCTGTCAGCAATTATGGTTCATTGTGCACTCTTGCCATGGGCACAAAGCAAAAGGACAACTGAGCATGGGCTAGAACTGCTAATCTGCAAGCCAAAAATCTTTTTTAGTTGAGTTAACTTGGGTATTAGTCTAAGAAAACTGAGGCCCCGAGAATTATCTCCCAGTGTCAAACGTTTCGCACAAAGATGACTACTGAGAATAGCGCCAGTCATTTTATTTCATTAGTTTGTTACAACAAAAGTTTGCTTTTTCTTTTTAAAAGATGTCTAATAAATAGTATACGTCTGGGTATGTGAGTGTACTGCCTGCAAATGCTTCAAGAGGACATTAGACTCCTTTGAGCTGGGAGGTATAGGTAGGGTATGAACACACACCAACACAGGAACTAAGTTCAGATCTTCCCTAAGATCAATCAACACTCTTAATCACTGAACCATCTCTCCAGCGCTCTCTGTTGTATAGCTATTTCCTCCAAACTGAAACATTCTCTCCCAGATAGGGGGAAGTCATGAAATAAAGGAAATTCACAAGGTTCAGAAAGATCCTAAAACCTCCAAGATTCACAAGGCCTGGGTCCAAAGTTATATAAACAGTAATGATTGCCAGGGAGAGTATTCTGCCTCACTGAGCTACCTACAAATCATAAAAGAGCTTCAAAATCATCACCTATGCAGGAGTAGACTTACCAGTGATGCTGCTGCCTTCTAAGCTGCTCATGTTCCTGTAAGTAACCCCTCATCTACCTACACTGTGGTAAGTTAACCCGAATGAATTCACTGTTTCACTAAACTAGCCTGTCATTGGTACCTTATGTGGGAAGGTTTGTAAGCTTTGTCACAGGTGAAAGCAGTCTTGGTGGGGTTTGCCCTTGGACACACCACGGATACTCCCTGAGATTAACCTTGAGATAAACTAGGTGGAGCCATCCTGGGCCTGGAATTCAGGAAGCGGACTGGGGGACTGCACCTGGACTATTGTGTGAGGAGGAGATCGGCCATTGCACGTGAGAGACAGGCAGGCGGAGAGGACGAGAGGGGCAGCAGGTTCAGACCGAGCTTGAGCGCAGGTGGATCGGGAAAAGGATCAGCAAACAGGCCGGAGCAGGGCGCAGGCCAGAGACACCTAGGGACCCGTTCCGTGGAACGGATTTAAAAGTCTCACTCTGTGGACCAGGATGGCCTAGAATTTGTGACAACCTTGTTTTAGCCTGCTAAGGGCTGGGATTACAGCTATGAGCTACCATGCCCAACTCCTTTTGTCCCTCGTGTGACATGGACTCCACAAATATTAAGTATCTGCTTATGTGCAGATCTTTTTGAAATCTTTTCAGAGCTTTCCAACTTTCCAGAATCAAGTCCAAATCCTTAATAAAGCTATGAAGACCTTCACTAAGGTAACAATCTTAAGCAATTATAAGCCATTTACTTCATACATGAGTAGACAATAGTACAAAGACAAAACTAGTTGCTTTATGTAACACTATGAACAACTCAGTTATGAACTGGATCTCAAGGACTGGACACCAAACACCAAAGTAAAGGTCAAAACCTCCTTTTCTTGAATTAGTCTACACGGGGTTTAAGAATGTAGCACTGGGGGGCTGGAGAGATGGTTCAGAGGTTAAAAGCACTGTCTGTCCTGCCAAAAGTCCTGAGTTCAATTCCCAGCAACCACATGGTGGCTCACAACCATCTATAATGAGATCTTGTGCCCTTTTCCGACACATGGGCAGAATACTATAAATAAATAAATAAATAAATAAATAAATAAATAAATAAATAAATAAATCTTTAAGAGTGCAGCACTATATGGCTCAGAAAACCTTTTCCTTTCAGGAATGACTGAAGATATAGTCCTTTGTTTGAGGCTACCATCCTGACCAAACAACTGGAGCAATGACCAAGATTTGTGCATAACAGTGTATTCTTGCATACTTAAGTTGAAGAGCTCCTGCTGTTATGAACATCAAGTAGAGTCTAACCAACGAGCCACTACAACATGAGCAAAACTAGCTAGCTCCATGACTATAACAGCATGGCACTGTCACAGACTTCTAAACTACTCAGTCAATTGATGAGGCTAGAAGCAGCTGTGCTATCTATCTGTGGTCCTTAACCCTCTGTGATTGTCTTGGGATCACACTTTTCTGGCTCCATTTAAAAAAGAGATGGTACCAACCAAATCTTTATGCTGTAATATCTGATTTAAGAATAAATAAAAGTGAAAGTCCTGGGTTCTTTCCTCAACATCTCCCCCCAAAAAAGTTCCCTGCAACTGAAAAGGGGATCTCAACAATAAAAGAATGGACATGGGCTTGCACCAGGGCTTAAATCCAAGAACAAATACTTACTAGCTATGCCACTTTGGACATGCCATAAACCTCCCATATCTCTATATGGTATATACATTCTCACCACATACTGAGTCCTTCAAGCCCATTCACCTGCTGATTTGCCTCTAAAATGTTAGTGATTCATACATTTTAAAGATACATCTTATTTTTTAATTATGTGTAAGGGAGTCAGGGAAAGGTGCATAGGCACATGTGAACACACATACTCACAAAGGCTAAAAGAAGTTGTTGAATCCCCTTAAGCTGTTGATCCTGGCAGCTATGAGCCGATCAATGTCAGTGCTTAGAAACTCCAAGAGCAATAAGCATTCAACCACTGAACCATCTCTCCAGCCCTCGTCTCTTTTTTTCTTTCTTTCTTTTAGAGACAGGGTTTCTCTGTGTAGCCTTGGCTGTCCTGGAACTCACTCTGTAGACCAGGATGGCCTCAAACTCACAGAGATCCACCTGCCTCTGCCTCCGAAGTGCTGGGATTAAAGGTGTGTGCCAGAACCGCGTAGCTTAATTTGGTATTTCTTGAGATGTGCCTTGTGTTTTCACTTAAGATGGCACTAAACTCAATTTTCTGCCTGGCTCTCTTGAATGCTAAAATCACAGACATACACAATCATGCTCAGCATAACTTTCTCCCCCAATTAACATTATCAGACATGTACATATAATAGTAACTATTCATTCATAGTTTTCAGTAAGCATCATTCTGTACAACTACTGCTTTAATAACTAAATGGATTTATAATAGTCTAGACTGGTGGTCATTGTGGCTTTTTCCAATGTCTCATTTATAATTAATATCATCTGAGGGAAGGGTATTCTGTATACTGATATTTTCTTGAAAATGGTCCCCAGAAGAATTACTAGTTATATGTATGAACATTTTCACAGCTCTTGAGGTTTACTGCCCAACTGCTTTCCCAAATGGCTGTACCAATTTACAGTGCTATTTTAAATGACTGTCACTTTCATGGCAAATGGGATCGTGTATATTACTGTGCTTGTGTATGAAGTATGAGTTAGCAGGGAAACAAATTCTCGTTGTTGTTGTTGTTGTTATTGTTAGGAAGATGAAGTCTTTTGACTTTGTTTACTAGTTTTTTCTTCACAGGGTTTTGAATGCTAGGAGGAAATAATTATAGATCCTTCTTAAGCAAAGGAACAACAAAAGTATTTCTTTGCTGAATTACCACGAAAGCATTTATCGGAGCAGAAGAGATGGCGCAGGTTTGATTCTCAGCACCCACATCAGACAGCTCCACAACTGCTACCTCTCTAGTTCTAGTGCATCCGATACCTGTGTGTGCCCCTTAGCGGAATCAAGACATTCTAATCTTGCTGAGATGGATAAAATGAAATCAGTCCACATCTAAGGAAAGTAGAAACCGCAAAAACAAAGTTACAGAAACTTAACCTCTGTAGCTTGAAAAAAATAATATACAGAAAGTCTGAGATGTGTAAGGAGTCATGCTGCAGGAGATGACACCAGAGAAACTAGATGACAGTACGTGAGGACTTTGTGGTTGCCGAAGAGTAAGAGAGCTAATATTTATTCCTGTGTGATAAACCAAAGTGTTCTGTAAGAAGTGCTCTCGAGAGTCTAACTCACCAATTCACCCTGGGCAGAGTATCCTGTCTCATTCTGACTCCTCTTTCTCTCATGTTAGTCTTCTCTCACCAAGCAGCACAGAACTTTTCTAGTATTTTCCATATCACTTAACTAAAGGTAGACTGCTTTAAGAATGTTCCTCATACATTAATACTCGATAAGCCCTCATTGCCTTGGCATACATAGCTTTTAATCTTAGAAAGCACTCAGTTCATTGTTTGACCTCAGAAATCTCCTTCCAACTTCTTGTTCATTCTGGGAAGAAAAAGAAAGAAGGAAGAAGGAGGAAGAGGAGGAAGAGGAAGAGGAGGAGGAAGAGGCGGCGGCTTAGGTACAAAAGCATAAAGTATGTGATATCTAGGAAACAAATCGGGTATCCAGACAGGAGGCCTAGGGAGACACAAATCCTTCTCTATAGCACAGTTCTTGAGCCAAGGACTCTCTCCTTTAGCCCTGTCTGCATTGTAACAATAAAATACAATTTACCAATTGTGTATTACAAGTCTCTTTTGAGGGGATAATATAATCCTTAAGGTATTTCTACATTAATAACCGCAAGGACGGTAGCAGATGCTAAGTGTCACCAGCCTTGTTGGTTGCAGTGTGAGGCATGGTCGGACGTGCCGGCTAAAGTTCATCAGAGGAGACTATCAAAATGATGCCTCTTCCTAGCCTGACTTCATTCCAACACAACAGCAAGCACTGTCTATTTTATCTCCATATCCCCACTACCTTTCAGGATAGGCCCGAGTCCGTAGCAGGTACTCAGGGACTACCTACTTCCCTCATGCCTGCTTTTTAAGAAACAAAGAAACGGGGAAGAAAAGGAGGCATTGTTACAAAAAGCCCAAGCCTTGGTTGGGAAAGGCTATTTTGTATATAAATAATTATTGCTTATCACAAGGTTACCAAACATAGTCCAAGAATGGAGTTGTACAAGGGGAATTCTGAGTGCTTGTGAGAAAACTCCAAGAAAAGAAGACAAAATGTGATCTCAGTTTCCTCAAAAAATGAATTATTCTTGGAATGTGTTTTTGTGCCTTTTCCAGGTGTACTGGATAAGAGCTCACTTTAGATTATTCATTACAGCTGGCTACAGTTATTTGCTTACATGCCTCTATAGAAAAGTATGTTTTTGCCATGTGTGGCTTTGTCCTTGTGAGTATATACTTTCCTCGGGTTTCTCGTCCTAACCCTCGGAGTGTAAAGCTGACTACTGCGTCAGACTTTAGTCTACCTCACTTTTAGGCTCTGCTCTCCCAGGTTCATGCTGCTAACTAGAGTGGTAAACACATGGTAAGTGGTGTGTTAAATATTTCATTTCTCACCTTTAAAACTCTCTTATCATGGAGCCATCTCTCTAGCCCTGGCTTTACAACTCTTGAGAGTAAGAATTAAATCAAGGTCTGTCTCAATGGTCCTTTGCAGGAGCGAGGGTTTTACTTTTATTTTTTCTTTTTGGGGCAGGTCTGTGTTCCCTAGGCTTGAACTTGTGAGCTGAAATGATCCTACAACTTCAGCCTCCTAAGCAGCTCAAACTATAGGTATGCTCTAGCACACTCACATTTGGGCTTTTTAAGGCAATAACCTAGGTTCAAAGCTGAGCTTTCTCAGGTATGGGTTTTATAATGCTGACTGAGTAGGTGATTTAACCGCTCTGTGCCTTATTTTTCTTACATGTTAATCAATTTCTTTAGAATGGGGAAGGAGACTCACATGCCCATAAATAATTCAAAGGACGACTTGCAGGAGGTTGGTTCTCTCCTTCCACTGTGTGGGGCCTAAGGATTGAATTCAGGTCAGGCTTGGCAGCAAGTGACTTTACCCACTAAGCCATCTCCATCTTGTCAGCCCAGTTTTCTTATTTGTAAAATGGAAATATTATAGGATCTTCCTCATACATAGGTCACTAGGAAATTTTAGTAAAGTAATATATTACAAAGTTACGCATTTGCGGAATTTTCTAAGTAAAAATGGCACCATGGTTGGTCCCATTTTCTAGAAGACTCCAAATGTCACAATATTAGTACTGAATGAGATTAAGAGAGCCTCAGTATATATAATCTGGTGAGGAAAGCTGAGGTCAAATAAAATTTCCAAGTACTAATCCTTTAAAGTAACTGATAGCCCTGATGCAAATTTGTTTCTAATCTTAACCCAGGATCCTTGAGATTCTAAAAATCTTCTTCAAACCTCAGCTTCAGTTATCTGCTGCACGTCTATATTTACCTACCTGCCTCCCTGTACTAAACTGTATACTCTAAAAGAGACTGTTAGCTAATCCCTATAATCTTGATCGTCAACACAACTACCTGAAAACCAGCAGGTGTTTGCTAAAATTTATACTAACAAATAGGTGTGAGAATCCTACCAAAGCTGGACATGGTGGTGGTACATGTCTTTAATCCCAGACTCAGGAGGCAGAGGCAGGTGGATCTCTGTAAGTTTGAGGCCAGCCTCATCTACAGAGTGAGTTCCAGGACAGCCAGGGCTACATAGAGAAGGCTGTCTCCAAAATATAAAAGCAAAAAACAAAGCAGAGCAAAACAAAACCCAAAAGATAGGCTTTGGAGCTGGAGACGTGGCTCAGTGATTATAAGAGCACACTGACTTCCCTTCCAAAGAACCCAGGGTCAATCCCCAGCATACACAGCGGCTCCCAACTGTCTGTAACTGCAGTTCTAGGCAATCCTACAGCCTCACACAAATATATATGCAGAGAAACCAATACAAACAAACTTAAAAAGAAAATAAAGACTTTGAAGAGACTCTTCTTTGGAGAGTCAATATAAAGGAGGTTTTTGTTTTGTTTTGTTTTGAAATCTACATCCAACCTAGAAGGATTAGAAAAATATAAAGACAGTCTCCGACAACTGCCAAAACAACAACTTCCAAGGGCTAGATAAAAATCCCAAAGCATAGAAGGCCACAGTGGTGTATACCTTTAATCCAAGTACTTGTTAGGCAAAGGCAGGTGGATCTCTGTTAGGTTTGGGGCCAGCCTGGTCTCCAGCATAGCCAGAGCTACACAGTGAAACCTTGTAGGGAGGAAGGGATGGGACCTCAAAGCACATTCCTACTCTATGAATTTCATGATAGAGATGGTGACAACAGAGCTTAAAACTGGCATTGTAGCTTCAACTAGTGGTGTTGTAATTACTGATACCAGAGTGGTCTTTATTGGGAGCTGCATGGTGAAACTCTTAAGATTCCTGGGGTGCAATCTTAACTTGTAGGAAGAACCGAATGTGGCCAAGTCCTTCACCCCTCCGCTCAGTAGGGCAGAGGGAAAGCAAGACAGTGGTAAGAAAAAACAGCCGTGAAGGTTAGATGCACCTTTGCAATACTAAGCCAATTACCTGACCAATTACCTGACAGTCGTTCAACTGTTAAGAAACATTTAGCTACTAAATCTGTTTGTTTACTCAATTTCCTGCTCTGGAAATAAACACATCAAAACAAAAAGCTTGATGCTCGAACAATGATCTGATTAGTGGTGCAGAAATGTCTATAATTTCAGGATCTGCTTGCTGGTTAGAAAAGGAAGGCTATGAAGTACAAATTAATACTGTGGTCGAGAGGGAGTTGGTCTCTGAACTTTATATAAACAGTGGTTCTGAAAGCTCAGTTGCAAACTTGACTCACTTGATCTTGAGAATAAAGAAGGCGAGCTCAGTGTTGCAGTAATTCTCCAATGGAGACTACTGCCCCTAAACATACTAGTAAGTGACCATTCCTCAGAAAAGGGCTAAATGTCACTTCCTCTACTTCCTGTCAAATTCTTCAACCATTTCCCTCCTAACTTTCCTCCCCTGACTCATCACTGTATCCCAGCCACGAACTCCAGCAAGTACCCCATGCTAAACTATAAAGCCATACCTACTAGAAAACCAGGTAGGCTTTCTCCTTTCTCTGTTTCCCCAGATGCAAAGCCCGGTCTCATCCCTAGCACTACAACAGAACACCAGCTGCAACCTTCCTTGCAGCCTGCCACTATGCAGATTCCCACAGATCTCCCCCCCTCCTAACCTTCCCCCCAACGTGTTGCTTTGTCCTCAACCCCAATGCCAGCAAGCAACCCCAGCTAACCCAAAAGCCGCTCCTCCCAGGGCAACAAGCAGACTAAAGGCTCCTAAGATCCAATCCCCCAAGTTTCATCACCAGCTCTGCAGCAGGAAACCTGCAGTGGTCTCCCTTACCTCTCTAACCCCATCCCCAACATTTCACAAAGACCTACCTTCTCTTCCAACTCACTCCAGTATCCCAGCTACCGACACACCAGCTACAAACACACCAAGTGAACAGGCCAGGAAAACAGGCAACACACAATCATCACACTCTCCAAAAATCCGGAGAAGAAACAGAAACCAAGGAACAAAACACCCGCCCATCGAAGATAAACTCAGAAATCAGCACCTAGACTTATAATCATCCCAACCCCAGATGCCAAGACACCAGCATAAAAATGCAGTCACAGCCATGGTAGTGTGTCTACACTAGAGCCCAGCTATTCTACCACAGTAGGCTCTCTGAGTTGTGCAACATAGCTGAAGCACAAGAAAAAGTCCTTAAAACAGTCTTTATAAATATAATAGGGGTCGTCCTTAAGGAGGATATGAATAAACCCCTTAAAGAAATCCAGAAAAACACAAACAAGCAATGTAAGGAAATAAACTGTTCAAGACCTGAAATTAGAAACAGAATCAATAAAGAAAACCCAAACTGAGGGAATTCTGGAAATAAAAAATTTAGGAATTCAAACAGGAACTACAGAGGCATGCTTCAGCAATAGAATACAAGAGATGGACGCAGGAATCTCAGGCATTGGAGATTCAATAGAAGAAATAGATACATCAAAGAAAATGTCAAATCTAAAATACTCCAGAAAAAGAGACACTATAAAAAGGCCAAACCTAAGAGTAATAGGTATAGAGGAAGGAGAAGAAAACTCAGATCAAAAGTCCAGAAAATATCTTCAACAAAATCATAGCAGGAAATGCCATAAAGGTACAAGAAAAGCATACAGAACATACAGAACACTGAATAGATAGGACAAAAAAAAGTTTACTTAGCATATAAAACACTAAATGTACAAAAAACAAGTAAACAAAAAGGAATATTAAAAGCTGCAAGAAAAAAAAGGCCCAGTAACATATAAAGGCAGACCTATTAGAATTACACTTGTCTTTTCAATGGACACTCTTAAGATCCAGAAGGGCCTGGACAGATGGGCTGCAAATTCTGACAGACCACAGATGCCAACCTAGACTACTCTATCCAGCAAAACTTTCAATTACCATAGATGGAGAAAATAGGATATTACATGATAAATTCAAATTTAAACAATATCTATCTACAAATCCAGCCTTACAGAAGAGCTAGAAGGAAAACTCCAACCTAAGGCGGCTAACTATACCCATGAAAAGACAGGAAATAGTCTCACACCAACAAAACCAAAAAGGAAACACACACACCATCACCACTACCACCCACAACAACAAAATAACAGAACCTAACAGTCATTGACCATTGACACCTCATACTGTCAATGGTCTCAATACCCTCATAAAAAGACACAGGCTAACAGAAAGGACGTGAAAAACAGAATCCAACCATCTGCTGTACCTAAGAAATATACCTCAACACCAAGGATAGACATTACCTCAGGGCAGAGGGCTGGAAAAAGTTATTCTAAGCAAACAGACCTAAGAAGCAAGCTGGTGTAGCCATTTTAAAATCCAACAAAATACGACTTCAAGCCAAGACTACTCAAAAGAGATAGGGATGCACACTCAACTCAAAGGGAAAGTCCACCAAGACAATATTTCAATTCTTAACATCTATGACTCAAACACAAGGGCACCCAAGTTTGTAAAAGAAACACTACCACAGCGTATATCACATATTGAACCTTACACTTACAGTGAGAGACTTCTATATCCTACTCTTACCACCCAAAAAAGAAAACTTAATAAAGAAATACTGCACCTAGCAGATGTTATAAAACAAACAGACCTAACAGATATTTATAGAATATTTCACCCAAACAAACACACAAAAATGTATCTTCTTCTCTGCACCTCACAGAACTTTCTCCAAAATTGGTCACATACATGGTCACAAAGCAAGTCTCAACAGATGAGAAAACTGAAATAACTCCCTGCATCCTATCAGACCACCATGAATTAAAGCTGAATATTAACAACAGAAATAATAAAAAGCTTACAAACCCATGGAAACAGAACAACTCTCTACTGAATAAAAAATGGGTCAAGACAGAAATAAAGAAATTAAAGACTTCATAGCATTCAATGAAAAGAAAGCATAGCATACTCAAACTTATGGGACACAATGAAGGCATTGCTAAGAGCCAAGCTCATAGATTGGAGTGATCTAATATGAGCAACTTATCACATGTGAAAACTCTAGAACAAAAAGAAATAAGCACACCCAATAGTAGTAGATGGCAATAAATAATCAAGCTGAGAACTGAAATCAACAAAATAAAAACAAAGAATACAAAGAATCAATGAAACAGAGTTGGTTTTTTAGAAAAATCAAGACAGACAAAGCCTTATCCAAATTAACTAAAAGGGGAAGAAAGAATATCCAAATTAACAAATTCAGAAACAAAAAGGGACATAACAACAGACACCAAAAAAATCCAGAGAATCATTAAGGACATATATTAAAAACCTGTACTCCGCCAAATTGGAAAATCTAAAAGAAATGGATAACTTTCTTGAATAGGTACCACTTACCAAAGTTAAATCATAATCAAATATACAATTTTTAAGTAGACATAACCTCTAGTGAAATAGAAGCAAGTCATTTTTTTAAAAAAGATTTATTTAGTTACATGAATGTTCTATAAGTTGGTAAAGGGCAACAGACTCCATTACAAATGGTTGTGAGCCATCATGAAGTTGCTGGGAATTGAACTCAGGACCTCTGGAAGAGCAGCCAGTGCTCTTAATCACTGAGCCATCTCTCCAGCCCCTATGAAGCAAGTCTTAAAAGTCTCACAACAAAGCCAAGGACCAGATAGTTTCAGGGCAGAATTCTACAGGTCTTGTTTGAAAGTTAAGGCCAGTTTACTCCACAAAATAGAAACAGATGTAACTTTACCCAATTGAATTTATGAGGCCACAGTTAACCCTGCTACTCAAACCACATAAAGACTCAACAACCCAAAAAGATTTACAGACTGACTTCCCTTAGAAACACAGATGCAAAAATATTCAATAAAATACTTGCGAACACAATCTAAGAACACATTAAAAAGACCATCTACCATGATCAAGTAGGCTTCATACCAGAGATGTAGGGATAGTTCAATATACAAAAATCAGTAATCTACCAATAAAAAAACCACATGATCATTTCATTAGATTCAGAAAAGGCAGGGCTAGCAACCAGTGCCATGTACTAGCTGAAACAGACAGACAGACAGACACAGACACACACAGACACACACAGACACACACACACACACACACACACACACACACACACACCCTGCACCCATGCAGAAGAAGTCAGTGAATCAGAGAAGCCAGCAAAAGTACACAAAGAGAGTGAAGTAAGATTAAAACAAGTAAAGATGGAAAACAACTTAGAAAAAAATTAAATATAGAAAAAGATATTAAGTTTAAAAGTGGTAAAAGAGATATGAATAGATGCACATAGAAAATAAAGTCTCTAAAGAAAGGAGCAAGTCTCCAAAAGAAAGGACAGCGCTAGAAAGATTAAAAAAGAAAAATATTTTCCATGTTAAAAAAATGAAAATCACAAAAACAGCGGATACTTGGACCCCATATAACATTATTTCAATTATCAGCATACAACTGAGGTGCAGAATAAAACAGACTTAGAGAAGGAAAAAAGAAAAATTAAATACTAGTGTGGAGGCAATAAAAAGGAGACTGGAAAATCCTGTAATTCAGAAGAATCCAATCTGGAACCTACAATGACAACAACAACAACAAAAAGGTAGTTGCAGAGGAGAGCAGTCCACAGAGGCTGAAGGAGCCTGCAGAATGGCAGCCCATAGGGATGTTAGATAAAAAGGCTTCAGCTATAACCAACATAATCAGACTAGATTTATTTTCAAGAATCAGCTGCCAGATGAAGGTCTATATGCTGAGTTAAGAATGTTGTAGAGTTTGAAAACAAAATATGTATACCATACCAGAGATTATTCCAATAGGCTTTTGCCTTTAATTCTGAAAAGGATGATTCTGAGACTCCACATATATTAAAGGTGATGGCTATCTTGTAGACGCCTTTGTAGATAGAAGCTGATGATACTCCTATATATATATCCATTAGAATACAACATTTTAAAAAACATTATAGCATAGAACATGCTACAGATGTATTTTACAATCCTACAGGTCAGGCAGTTACCTTTAAAGGAGATGATCATAGACCAGAAAGAAGATATGGTTCTCCCAGAGATAGATTAAATCATGCTTTACTGGCTCAAACTTTTTAAATGTCAATGAGACAAGTAGCACAGCTGCTGAGCAACACTGGGTATATGTATCTCTGCATAGCCAATAAATATTGTTGGCTACAGAGTCCTCTGGACTTAATTTTACATGTCATCCTTTCGCACGTCATGGATGAAAATTTATACTATAGTTTGGTTATACAGTCCAAACTGACTTATAAAGAAAGCAGATGCCTTTTACCTGATAAACATAGAGCAGAGAATCATCTTTAGCTAAATTGTGCACATTGCACATTTCATAATGTGTCAATGCAGAAATGTACATTAACTTTAAAAGTTTATGTTTACAGAGCAAAAAAGACATCAAAGAAGCTCAAAAATCCGTATCCAGAACAACTTCAATGACTAGCTAAGATCGCCCAGCCTCACAGACTGTTCCAGCCAGAAACTAAAAAACAATGTAAATGTCTCTCAACAGAGAATGGATGAAGAAAATGTGGTACATTTACACAATGGATTATTATTCAGCTGTTAAAAAAAAAAAAGACATCATGAGATCTGCAGGCAAATGGATGCAACTAGAAAAAAAATCATCCTGAGTGATATAACTCAGGACCCAGAAAGACGAATATGGTACGTATTCACTTATAAGTAGATATGAGCCATTAAGTAAATGATAGCTGAGCTACAATCAATAGACCCAGAGATGTTAGGTAAAGAGGAGGTGGTCTAGGGCCACACAAAGATCTCCCTGGGAGGAGAAAAAAGAATAGATTTTACAGGCAGGCTCAGAGCAAGTGGGGATGGGAGGGGGAAATCATGGTGTGGGGAGATGGGGTAAAAGGAGACAGTGTGGGAGGAGAGAGCTGGAATCAGGGAGCATAGGGATGGGGTGGACACCTAAGCAGTAGAAACATCTGGAATCTATAAAGGTAGTCCATCTCTTGTAGCCAGTGGGTCGATTCAATTAGTTGTTCACCAAGGGGGTAATCTCCAAACAACCCAGGCTGTTGTTGAGATAGAAGGTTGTACTGTGCAAACTGACAGCAGGACCCTATTAGCAAGGTAAACATGTACACAACTCACGGAACATGGAAAGGTCAAGCTAGTGCCCACATGTAGTAAGTTCTAGTCTCCTGGAAGTTCTAGCTTACCCCCAAGTTCTAGTCTCTTCGGTGGAAGCAGGTACTCTGTAAACTACTGAAAGGAAGCGTGAACACAAACCTAGCCACAAAACCTTTGACCTACACTGTCCTGCTTGCAAATACGCTAGGGCAATGGTGGTACAGAACTTGTGGGAATAGTCAACCAATGTCTGGTCTGACTTACGCCTACTCCTCGAAAAGGAAACCATACCTGACACTGCCTGGGTAACCAAAACCCAGAGGCCTAGAGTAAAACTAAATACCGTAGGTAGGTAGGTAGGTAGGTAGGTAGGTAGGTAGGTAGGTGGGTGTATATATACATATACACACACACAATAAAATAATTCCTTAATGACATTCTGCTATGTTCATAGATTAGTGCCTTATCCAGTCATCGTCAGAGAGACTTCCTCCAGCAGCAGGTGGGAACAGATGCAGAGACCCAGAGCCAAACATCACATAAAGACAGAGACTATACTGGAGGTCTCCATCAAATCTCTCTCCTCAGAGCTTAGGGAATCACAAAAGAGGTGGAAAGGCTGCAAGAGCCAAAGCGACGACGAACACCAGGCGAATCAACTAAGCCAGACACAAATAAGGTCCTCTGTATGTATGTTATAGCTATTAACTTATTATTTTTATGAGACTCCTGACCATGAGAACAAGTGGGTCTCTCCCTGACTCCTGGGCCTACTCTTGGGGCTCTCTTCCATAGTACAGTTTGTGTTTCCTCTTACTATCCCTTGTTTTGTCGTGTCTGGTTACCATCTCTCTGAAGCCTGTTCTTTTCTAATGAGGCAGAAAGGGAGTGGATCTACTGGGGAAGCAGTGAGAAACTGAGGGGTAGAGGGAGGGAAACTGTAATCAGAATGTATTGCATGAGAAAAGTTTTTGTTTTGTTTTGTAAGAAGAATACAACATGTTTAACACATGTTTAACACCAAAAGAGAGGCAGGAGGATCACAGTGAGTTCAAGGCCAGCCTTGAATGAATCCCTGTCTCCCAAACAAAAAGAAACAAAAGGCAAACCGTGAGGGGTTAGAGCCGGCTCAGCAGCACTAGCATGCCCTGCTCTCCCAGAAGAGCCTCCTGTGGCACTGTAGAGCACATGCTGCCGCACAGCTATATGTACTGAGTTAAAAACAATTCAAATAAATCTTTGAGGAATAGAAAAAAACAAAACACTGAGATTAAAAAACCAACTACTGTCAGGCATGGTGGTGCACGCCTTTCTTTAATCCCAGCACTCAGGAGGCAGAGGCAGGCGGATCGCTGTGAGTTCAAGGCCAGCCTGGTCTACAAAGTGAGTCACAGAGAACTGTCTTGAAAAACAAACTAAACAACAAAATATTGCTATCTTTACTTTCTTTTTTCTTTTAAATTGATGGCATTCTCCCAATGCCTCCCAGTCATGTGACCCTAAATACTTATTAAAACCTGGCAACTAAATTTTCAGCTAATCAAGGAACATCAGTTTCTCTCAGTAATGATTATTCAAGACTGTTTAGCAGTCATACTAAGTGGCCAATCTAATTCTTAAGAAGTGGGGAGTAAAAACGGGACAGTGAATGGAAGCCTGACAGGAGGTCTATAGCCAGAGTGATCTAAATAAAGTAGCTGCTTTACTGGCTGTGGGACCAGATTCCTTAACCTCATCTTGAGTCATGACTGGAAAACAGGTTCAAAGGGTCGCTTAGCCCTTATGATGAGGTCAATTCAGGATAACTATATGGGACTAAGAGAAGGGATAGGAAATAGAAAATAGACTGTTAGATAATTTTGCTTTGTTCTGAGATAGAGAATAGCTTGGGAAGAACCTAGTTGTTTTTTGTTTTTTAATTTAAAAAAGCAAAAAACAAAAAAACAGCAGTAGCTGAGTATAGAGCTCTCAACATATCCTCTAGCTCTGTCTGAGGTCATACCCTAATGATCCAAGCTGCTGAAATGGCCATCTGTTCTCCCATGCTTTTGGCAACTAAAGTCAAAACCTACAACAAAGCATTCTTGAATCTAGGCCCTGGCTATGTTCTTAATGAAGGAACTATACCTAATCTCACTCAGGACAGGGTACAGAAGCCAGTCATACTGGCCCTGCAGCCTTAACACTCCCTATGTCCTTCTCCAGTGAACAAATTCCTCATCAGTAGTAGTTATTCCTTCTCTTGTCTGTCTTTCTGTGCATGTGTTCGTGTAGGGTACATGAACGTATATATGCAAGTGGGTATGCACAGATACCAGAAGTCAATCTCAGATGTCATTCTACAGCATCTCTCCACCTGTTTTCCTTTTTCAAACAGGGCGTCTTGATACCCTGGATGTTTACCAGTTGGCCAATGAGTCACAAGGACCTACCTGTCTCTACCTCCCTAGCACCATTCTCACCTTTTATTTACTTACTTACTTTTGGTCTTTTGAGACAGACTCACTATGTAGCCTTGACTGACATGGAGCTGTTATGTAGAGCAGTCTGGCCTTGACCTCTCAGAGATTTGCCTGCCTCTGCTCACAATGAAAGGCATGTGCTACATGTCCAGCAAGCTTTTTTATTTTACTTTGGTTTTGGGTACTGAGCTTGGGTTCTCATGCTTACATGGCAAGCACTTTACCAACCAGGTATTTCCTCAAACTATGTGATGGTCTAACTCGCCTCTTCTACCCTCTCCCAGCCCCATGCTTATTTCATGACAGAATCTCAGCACACAAAATGTTTAAAAGTTGAAGAGATGGCTCAGTGGTTAGAAGAAATGGTTACTCTTCCAGAAGGCCTGGGTTCAATTCCAAGCACTCATATGGCAGCTCCCCAACTGTCTATAATTCCAGGCCCAGGAACTCCAAAGCCATCTTCTGGTCTCCTCGAGCACCATGAAGGCAAAATACCCATACACACAAAAATAAATAAAATAAACATTATGTTTTACAGCAGAATGAATGACACTCTGAATCTAAGAATTTTAAATGGGTTCAAGTGAAATTGGCCCAAAGTCAGGCAATGTGACTAATTTCACCATTAAAGTGCTTGGTGATCTTAAGAGTAGGCTCTAGTCATTCTTTGGACCATCTGTCTATAAATGAATTATCACATGATCTCAGAAGACCCTTTTAGTGATGAAGGTGAAATTTAAATTCATGAAGTCCAAGGAATGATATGCTTCTCAAACCGTATGTATATTCCATAGAAGATTGGAGGCACAACCAACACCCCCAGCTCCCAACACCAAGCACATAGGACTCTGTTGTCAGCAACATCGTAGACTGCTGGTTTACGTAATTCCTTCTGATAAACTGCCAAGAATAAATGGAAGGTGAGCAGCAGAGCATTTTAATGAGTCTAGGGCCTAATGAATCTTTTTCTTCCTGTGTCAATTAGAATTTCAAAGCTAGGATCTCCAAGGACTAATTTATTGGGAACAGAGCGAAAGCCTTTTTTGTTCATCAGCTGCTGCCTCCTGAGCCACCTGCCCTTCCCTTGTTATCTACTAGATAACAGTCCTGCTTACTCATGTATGATGAATGGTATGACAGAACCTGAGGGGTTTTGCCCAAAACCTCTGGGACCTGAAACTGAGGAAGAAAATGAGACCCCATGCTTCTTACGGTAAGTAAGGGTGGTTAGAAAACAGCTGACCTTACTGCCATCTCCTGGAGTCTTCTAAGAGCTGACAAACACAGATCAGCTCGTCTTAGCCTTTACTTAAGCAAGTTTTGTACAATAGTATGATACTTACACTAAAGTATTTTTGAACTCCCAAACTAATCTCTGTTACATTATCTGTCACAATGACAGATCACCTGAGAAAGTCAAGTAAGTTAAGAAAAAATTATTTTGGTCTATGTTTTCAGTCCATAGCTAACTAGCTTCATTACTACAGGCAGCCCTATGGACCTATGACAAATGAGGCTGCTCACCTCATGGCAGCTAGGAAGCAGAAGACAGACAGAAGGAGCCAGATACACCCTTCAAAATCATGTCTTCAATGACCTATGTCTTCTAACCAAGCCCATTTAGTATGAACCTATTGGTAGATATAACCCATTCAAGTCATTACCTTCAATGGTCTAAGCTAGGGAACCAAACTTCAACTCATTAGGGAGGCAGGGAATGACCCACCACCACATCTTCAAATCTAATAACTAGAGCAATCTCAAAGGCAGTTATCAACAGTACTGTTATTAAGACATAAAAACTAATGCTCTTGAGAGGGAAAGAACTGGGGCTGGAGAGACGGCTCAGAGGTTAAAAGCACTAACTGCTCTTCTGGAGGTGCTGAGTTCAATTCCCAGCAACCACATGGTGGCTCACAACAATCTATAATGTGATCTGATGCCCTCTTCTGGGCTGCAAGTACAGACGCAGGCAGAGCAGTGTATACGTAATAATAAATAAATATTTAAAGGAGGGAGAATTAACCTAGGAACACAATTAGCAAAATAGCAGGCAGGGATTAGAATTTATGAATGTAATTCTGAAGACAGGGTTCTTTTTACCAACTACAAGCACCTTGTTTCGGCACTTGCAGATAGATAATGTCCAGAGAAGCAGGGATGGCCACCAAGCAGCCTCAGCAACATTTGAACGCTTGGTCAATTCACTGCCTTTTACACAAGTACATGGGAAAATGTCTATCTGTTTATTCCAGTAAGAATTGAAAATCCTCAACCCCAGAAAATTCAAACGAAATTGCCATCAATACTAGAACCCTCACCCCACCAAACCCTGCCCTAGAAATCCCTTATTTAGTTGATTTCTGTGGCATTCCCAGTTGTGGATCTAACAGCTCAGCTCCCATGCACCTAGTCATTTCCTGTCCTGTCCTCTCCCTGCTGGGTTGCTACTGTTCAATCATCAAAAAATATGTTTTGATGTGAGCAGACATAATCAAATCATGTTTCTAAAAGGCTATGAAGGTTGGATTTTAGAACTCTGATGGGAAAAGCAGAAGTCAAGACAGCAAATTTACATTGCAAAAGGTGGGAGAAGATTCAGAAATAAATAGATGCAGAATCCTAATTTGGCTTCTGTAAGACTCCTCTCCATGTGCTTATGTGCAAAGTTGCACTATACATACAACACACACACACACACCCCTATATAATTGCTTTTTAAAAGTTTTTCCGATTTTTACATTTTCTTTAGTTGGGTAGCCACACTGCGCTGCCTACACTCTCAAACATGGTCTTATAGTAACCCTTCTTAAAGTCACTGACTCAATAACGGTGTGTGGTAGGAAGACTGCTTGAGAAGAAGGCAATCAGCAAAAGTAGAAGAGACAGAGTGGTGGAATGTGAGTATGGTCAAATATTATGGTTATACTCACAAAAGTATTATATATAATTAATACATGGTAGTAAGTTCAAATTGTTTAACTGTTGGATTAACTGTAGATTCCTATGCTCAAAGCACTGAGTATAGAAGACCCCCCCCCCATCCAATGTCAACTGGTAAGTTACTAGAGAAAAAAGAGATGCTATTCCAGGAGAACGTTTGGTAAGTTTCCCTGGGGCTCAAATCCAGATATAGTAAATTTCAAACCTCAATTCTCTTCCACATTGCTTCTGAGAAGGTTAAGAATGGATCCAGGCTTCAGACAAGTCTACATACTGACTAGATAGAGTGGAGAGCTAGCAGCTAGTTTAAATGTGAGGGTGGCTTACATAAGAGCGGAGAACTGGCAACTTACCATCTTTGTACAAAGTGGTAGTTCTAAGACATTGGTTAGAATGAAATAGTATTGTCCCAGGACAAATACCAAATAAAAAGCAGATGTAAGAAAAATGACAAAAGACCCTAATTGCTCTTTTCAACCATGTGGGTTGATAAGTGGAGACTAAAGAGTGATAGCATGTGCTGGGAATGGTGGCACACGCCTTTAATCCCAGCACTCCTGAGGCAGAGGCAGGCAGGTCACTGAGTTCCAGGCCGGGCTGGTCTACAAAGAGAGACAGTCAAGGCTACACAGAGAAACCCTGTGTCAAAAAAACAAACAAATAAAAAAGAGGAATAATATGTAAAGATTTATAAGCCCGAGACTGAAAGAAGAGAAGAACATGGGGAAGGAAATCAAGTTTTTTCTCCAGGGCTTGAGAGATGGTCATTATTAAAGTACTTGTAGGGTAAACAGCAAAGGAAAAATACCCTGACCCTGACTAGTCTCAAGACCAAGACCAGGGTCAAAAAAAAAAAGAATCCCATGAATCCCTGAGTTTCCACAGAAACCCACCAATTCTTGAGCTTGCCCCAAGCTCAGGACTTGACATCCCACCAATCCTTACCCTGGGAAGCTCTGACCCCTAAGAAATCCTTTTAAAACTTCTCCTCAGTTCCCTGTTGTTTCTCCTCCAAGGAAAAGCAGCCACCCTCCTGGGTTTTTCCCTCTTGTATGAGGTTTTCTGTGCAGTGTGACTTAGTTGTATTACCTGACTCCTGACTGCCAGGATACCTCTTCCATCCAAGCTATATCACTTATAGCAGGGACTAGAAAGTGGTTAAGAGCACTGGCTTCCAGAAGACCCAGGTTCAATTCCCAGCACCCACATGGTAGCTTACCACTGTTTCTAACTCCAGTCCAAGAGACCTGACACCTTCACACAGACATACATGCAGGCAAATACCAGTGCACATAAAATAAAATAAAGCAGTAGCATTCTGGTGAGAAAGAACCTATCTACCATGTTTAAAAATAAACAAGGCAAGCATGGTGGTAATGCTAACACTTGGAGAAGCAGAGGCAGACAGATCTCTGTGAATTCCAGGATAGCCAAGGCTACACAGAGAAAACCCTGTTGCAAAAAAAGATACTATGATGAAAGTGTTACTCATGCAAATCTAAAGAATTAATAATAAAAGAAGACTAGCAAGATGCCTTAGTGTCTTAAATTCAATCTCCAAGATCTAGATGATAAAGAAAGAACCAAGTTCCAAAAGTCCTCTGACCTCCTTTTGCACTGTGGCATGTAAGCAGCATTGAGTCTTTTCTATCAAATACTATAAAATTTTTATATAACAAAAACTCAAATCTTTTTGTCTCCCCACCTTATAAAACTTCATGCAAATGTTTTAATCCCATTACTCATAAAGCCATTATTTACACAAAGGCCCTGCTATATTCTTGGATTAAAGTGGTTAACTCCTTTCCCCTTTATTTCCTTTGTACTTTTCCTTTAAAACTAGCTAATCTCCAAAACTAGGAGGTTGAACCCTAGGCAATGGGAAAAAGACATAGTCCCTGGCAGTGTTAGAAATCAAGTATACTTCCCAACTGTGTGTTTGCTGCACTGCTTTTGTGAACAGTACATCCTCTTGTCCAAGAGTAAAGTTTTCCCTTGCTCAGATTCTTACTGGAGTAGTGGTCTCTTTCTTTGCAAACTTATTTCAAATAGCATGCATGCATCTATGCACAAAAATTTTTAAATTTTTCAAGAAGGAAAGGGCAAACTAGAAAAATATGATTTTATTTCTTTGGGATTGAATCATTGAAAATAATGATTCTGAGCCGGACAATAGTAACACACACCTTTAGTAACAGCACTCCGGAGGCAGAGGCAGGTGGATTTGTGAGTTCGAGGCCAGCCTGATCTACAAAGTGAGTTCAGAACAGCCAAGGCTACACAGAGAAACCTTGTCTCGAAAAACTTTTAAAAATAAATAAATAAATATAATGATGACAACGACGATGACAATGATGACAACAACAACGACGGCTCTGATTCACGTGACAGGTAGGCAGGACTTAGGGACAAATCCCAGCCAGCAGATCAGAGTGCAGCACCACAGGAATAGGCTGATTTAGACAATCTGCTGTGCTATTTTAAGATCATCTGGATCTTGTACCAGCCAAAGTAAATCAAACAGGAGTGCTTATGGAGTGCTTTCTCTAAGACAAGTACAGCTTATGTTATTGACACACACCACAGGGGACCTAAGAAGGCCGTTGATGGAGATGTTAGGAAAGCTGACGTGTTTTCTGTTCCAATCTTTGTTACCACATGTGTGTAAGTGCAACTGGCCTGGCCTTGGCCCTAGAGAAGAAAACCCTGGAATGACACAGAAGAGATCAGAAATTTGGTCTGAACAAGTGAATTCAATTCTTACCTTTTCTTTTTTTCTTTTTCTTTTGGTTTTTGGTTTTTCAAGACAGGGTTTCTCTGTTTTGCCTTGGCTGTCCTGGAACTCAGTGATCCACCTGCCTCTGCCTCCCAAGTGCTGGGATTAAAGGCGTGCACCACCACGCCCAGCTTCGTGAATTCAATTCTCCATCTCAGTTTTTTCCTCTTTTTCTCAATATTATTTCTCTGCATGTCCATTCTATTATCGCTATCTCCTCTTTCAGGTAATAGTAGTTCTGAAAGACTAAGCTAATACTGTCAGGAACTGAAATTCTGAGTGTATCGTTCTAGTCTGTTCTACTGCATTATCTGTTCTAGGAAGAGATCCATCAGAGAAACCAAGGCATTTCTAGAACTGGGAAACAAACAAACCCAAAAAACAAGTGCTGGGATTAAAGGAGTGTCCCACCACTGCCTAGCAAACTAACTTAACTTTTCTGATAAACTAAAACCATAGAACTTACCTAATTTCTCTAAGTGTCACCCCCATTTTAGTGAAGCACTCATGTTTGCAGGGCTATTTCCCACGTTTATATTCAATGCCCTCCAGTCTATTATTTTAAACTTATTATCATTTTTCTTTATCCTTTCCATTACTGCCAGATTTCAGCTCTTACCTCTAGCTGTTATTTTTTTTTTAAGATTTATTTATTTATTATGTAGACAGTGATCTGTCTACATGACAGAAGAGGGCATCAGATCACATTATAGATGGTTGTGAGCCACCATGTGGTTGCTGGGAATTGAACTCAGGACCTCTGGAAGAGCAGCCAGCGCTCTTAACCACTGAGCCATCTCTCCAGTCCCACCTCTAGCTGTTATTAATGTAGCACAGCTCCTCTCACTGCTTTTAATTTTATCTGCAGGAGTTTAAAAGTAAGATTGCTAAACTTGTAATAACATGTTAAAAATAAGAATAAATTAGTATTAAGCAAGGACTTAACAACGATAATGTTTTGCTTCCCTGTTTTTCAGTTGGGCCTTGGAACATGAATTGTTAGATTAATACACACACACACACACACACACACACACCCCTACCCCTGTATATTATACACTTATTTACATGGAACCGTTTGTATTTTTAAGTAATAGTGAATTGTATTCCCAGGGCGGGAGTTTCTAAGCTTGGCACACAAGCCACAGAAAGATTAAAATTTGTAGAACTTTTAGATCACCAAAACAAAAACCTGAGGATTCAGAGTAGGAAGAAAAGGTGAAACTGCTAACACTAAATTCAAAGAGTACCATGTAGGCATTATATTCTTCTGTGGCTCCACAAATAGAGGAGAAAACAAAGTGGCCCAAATCACTGGCCGGGGGAAAGAAGTAAGGCTGTGGGAAAACCAGAAGGAGTACACCTCCAGCCAGCCGGGTAGGTATACAACTTCAACACAAGTGCCCCTTTTCACTACCAGGAAACCAGCAATGTACAGAGCTGGTTAGTGCTGACATGAGCTCTCTACACCACAGCAGAGGCCTTGCACCCTGAGCACCTGAGTGCATTTAAACCTAACTCTACAGAACACGTTTCAAGCGGCAGCTGCCACTGCTGCATAGTTCTATCATCTGTGCACTACAATCCATTTCCCTATGATAAAATATTGCTTGTGGTAGGTTCTATAGAAGAAACAGGAGAGAAAGATAGGGGGAAAGATTTAGCAGAAATTCCCTAAGAAACTCTCCCCCCTGACTCCAGGAAGTAGGGAGGCAAACAGGTCTCACTTCCTGTTTCATTCATGCTACTCACTGATTCAAAGTTCTCTGACTTAGAGTCCTTATTTGTCTACATTATCACCGGATGGCGGAACACACAGAAGACTTACAGCAAGGGTTTGGAGACTTAATTTGGTAGTAGAGGCCATGGGTTCAGGCCTCAGCACCAAAAATGTGGCCAGGGAAGCAGAGAGATAAAACATTATTACAAATTGCCCAAGGACACATGTTGACAGATAAGATTAAAAATCACACACCTGTGATCCCATGACTTGGGGAGGCAGAGGCAGGTGGATCTCTGTGAGTTCGAGGCCAGCCTGGTCTACAGAGTGAGTCCAGGACAGTCAGGACTACACAGAGAAACCCTGTCTCAAAAAACCAAAGCAAACAAACAAACATACAAACAAACAAAAGGATTTCCTGATGCTAACCTGGGGCTTGGCAGAAAATCCCCAATGGCTGTGAGAACACCTAACAGAGCTCATGAGAAGATAGGCACAGGTTCCAGGTCCTGAGATATGCCCTCTTCCACAGCACTGGCAAAAGCAAGAAGGAAAGAAGCCTTCTTTCTGGCAAATGATCAGATACATTCTTACGGCAACCCCAAGAAAGTGACCTCAATCCTCCTCCCAGGCCAGCAGGCCATATAGGCTCACATCTCATCTCTACGATAATCCAACACCTAGAAAAATTAGCCACTGTAAGATATCAGTACAAAGGCTGAAAGGAACCCCTAGTCATCCTGTATCTTAGCCTAAGGTTGCCCAAACTTGCCCAAATGCCCTCACTCACCAGTACCAAGGATGAGTTTAGCCAGCTATTTCGTCCTTTGGGTTACAGGGTCAGCAGTAGCTGTCTCTAGAAACAGGGCTCACCTAGAACAAAGAAAAGACTGGTAAGGATCTTACCCTCTACATTTTGACTCCTGGTTCATTACTTCATATATCATGTTCAGACTATGGTGAGTGCTACGAAGAAAATTTAAGCACAGTCATGAAATAAAAACAAGGAGTAAGAGTAGAATCTACTTCAGATAAAATGGCCATGGAAAACCTTTCACAAGATGCCATGAGAGCAGAGTGAGGGCTTTTCTTTGAAAATATAAAAATAAAAAGCAGTAACATTACTTTCTGAGACAGAATCTCACATAGCTCAGGCTGGATTTCAACTTCCTAAGTAACCAAGAATGGCCCTAAACCTAAGCCTGATCCTCCTGCCTCCAGTTCCCAAGCTGAGTTATAGACATGTTCCACAGCCAACCTAGATTTTTGCAAAACCAGAACTGGTGCTGTCAAGTCTTTTGTTACAGAAAGAGTTCACAAAAGTGTATTAGTTACTTTTCTGCAGCCAAATACCTGTGACAAATACCTGATAAAAAGTCACTTAAGGCTGGAGAGGCCAAGCAGTGGTGGCGTACTTCTTTAATTCCAGCACTTGGGAGGCAGAGGCAGTCGAATCTCTGTGAGTTCGAGACAAGCCAGGGCTACACACAAAGAAACTGTGTCTCAAAAAATTAACCAAAAATAAATAAATAAAAAATATACAGAAGGCTGGAGAGACGGCTCAGCACTTGCTTTTGCAGAGGACCAGCACTCAGTTCCCAGCACCCACAAGGCAGTTTACAACCACCTGTAACTCCAGTTCAGATGATCCATGCCCTTTCTAGCTTCTGTAGGCACCAGGCAAGCACATTATACATATACACACATACAAAGATACACATAAAATGAAAATAAACCTGTTTTTTTAAAAAGCCACTTGCTGGGGGCTGGAGAGATCTTTCAGAGGTTAAGAGCACTATGTGCTCTTCCAGAGGTCCTGAGTTCAATTCCCAGCAACCACATGGTGGCTCCCAACCACCTATAATGTGATATGATGGCCTCTTCTGGCATGCAGGTGTATACATATACATAGTGATAAATAAATAAATGATTTTTTAAAGCCACTTGCTGGGTGGTAGTAGTAGTGGTATATTTAATCACAGAACTCGGGAGGCTGAAGCAGGTGGACCTCTGTGAATTCAAGGCCAGCCAGATCTACACAGGTAGTTCCAGGACAGCAAGCCCGCTGCAGAGTGAACAAACAACAACAACAAAGACGGGATACAGAGGTCTAGAGAGATGGCTCAGGGATTGAGACCACTGGTTCTTACAGAGAACCAAGGTTCAATTCCTAACACCCATGTGGTGACACATAATTGTATGATTTATCTTGTTCACCTGCATTGCTAGTTAACTGGCCTTTTAAGACTTCTTAGCCATTAGAACTACTTGACCCTATGACCTGCAGTGTTGGTTTTATATTAAAAACAAAACAAAAAAAGCCAGCAGAGGCTTAAAAAGAAAGACTAAGTAGAGTGAGAAGAGAAAGCTGCTGGGACAGAAGATGTTGTCAGGAGACAAGCTGTGCCAGGAGAAGCTAAGCTGAGCAGAGGCTAGAACAGTTATTATACTTTGGAGCTGCTACCATCAGAGAAACTAGAAGAAGTGACTGTTAACTATGGGAGGAACAGTTGAAAGAAACATTTGAAGGGGCTCCGCTGTGAACTGAGAGAAACAGCTGGGGAAAAAAATTAGATTCAGGGATATCTCTCTGTCTGTCTGTCTCTGTCCTGTCTGTCTGTCTCTGTGTGTGTGTGTGTGTCTCTCTCCCCTCCCCCCTTTCCTCTCTAATCTTCTTTCTCTCCTCTCTAGTGTTAGGGAGTGAAAAGGGGGAGGTAACAGTCGAGAAAAAGAAGAACCCACAAAGTAGCAAAGAACACCTACAAGTGAAGTGACACCCCAAAGTGGGGCTGAAAAAAATATTAAAAGAAAATTAAACACATTTTACACACAATCATACATAACTCTAGTCCAAAGCCCTCTTCTGACCTACGTAGGAACCTGGCGCACACATGGCACACAGACACACATACAGCAAAATATTTTCATACACCAGGCATGGTGCTGCACGCCTTTAATCTCAGCACTCGGGAGGCAGAGACAGGCGGATCTCTGTGAGTTCGAGGCCAGCCTGGTCTACAAATCAAGTCCAGGACAGCCAAGGCTACACAGAGAAACCGTGTTGAAAAGAAAAAAAATTTTTGTCATACATAAAATGAGTAAATCTTTAAAAAAAAAAAAAAAAAAAGAATGATGGATGGATAGGAAGGAAGGAAGGAAGGAAGGAAGGAAGGAAGGATGGATAGAGCTGGCTACAGGATTAGCAGAATGGTTCAGTAGATAAAGGCACTTTATTGACCTGACCACAAGAGTTCAATCTACAAGACCCAAAGTCAGAAGAAGAAAGAACTCACTCACTAAGAGAGTTGTCCTTTAACCTGTATATATACACACACTCATACATACACAATTAAGTTAATAAGTAAATATTAAAAATAAATGAGGGAGAAGAGCACATTGTTGTATCAGGAAGCAGACAGCAGACAGGAAATGGGACTGGGCTATAAAAACCTCAAGGCCTTCCCGCATTAACCTACTTCCTCTAGGGAGGCTCTATCTCTGGAAGTGCCCAAACCATTCCAAAATAGCACCACCAGCTAAGGGTGAACGTAGAGGAAACACTTCACTTTCAAATGATGACACAGGGCCTTTACCATTTCCCACAGGCCCATTCCCACTGGGATTTTTTCCCCATTTACTCATTTATGTGGGTATGGAGGTTACACATCAGCATGCTAAGGTACATGTGTGGGGGACAATTTGCAGAAGGCAGCTCTTTCCTCCTATTGTGTGGGTCCCAATTATTAAACTCAAGCTGCCACACTTGACAGCAAGTTCCTTTACCCCTTGAGCCACACACACCCCTTTAATTAAAGATTGATTGTATTTGGGGCCTTGGAGTATAAGTTTTGGTTTCTTTAAAAACTCAGTTATATTATATAACCCTGCTTTTGTTCTAATACCAAATGTGGGATATGGGGCTGCCTTTGTTTATACACAGCTGCTAACAGTCTCAAGTGGCTCAGAAAAGGGCCTGATCTTTGCCAGCTGCAGTTAGTTTAATCCTGAGGACTCTGAGAGGGTATAAATACCAGAGCCCATGGAGAGGAGGAAGACGCTTCAAGGAGACAGGTGGAGAAGGAAGCAGAGCCACCACGGGTTAGTGGGGAGATAAGCCCATGGCCGTTATCGGTGTGGATGGAGGAACGCGGCCCGGATAAAAAGCATGAGCAAGTGTTTATAGAGTTATGGAGGGAAGCAGCCCAGACAGGAACTGTTAGCGCAACTGGCATGGTATGAGGACTGAGATAACAAGGTAGTTCAGGTTAGTATTTGCCCAAACCCAGGTTAAATATGGCTTTTATCAGCTGTCGATGGCTTTTATTAATTTGATAGCAGGGCAAATAATACCAATGAAATAACTGTAGCCTATTTAGCAATAAAAATTATTAGACATTTTCATAGTTTCTACAACAGGGGCTGGAGATGGCTCAGTGGTTAAGAATACTTGCTGTTCTTCCAGAGAATCCATCTGGTTCCTAACACCCACATCAGATATCTCATAAACACTTGTCAAATGCAGCTCCAAGGCCCTCTTCTGGCCTCTGTAGAATCCAACACACAGGATCACACGAACATACAGACACACATGAATAAAAATAAGAAAAATAAATCTTAACAGACATACAAAGATAAAAATAACAGATTATAATTTATTTTTCTTATTTTTATGTATGTGTTTCTGTGTGGGTTTATGTGAATGAATGTCAAGTCAAGTGTGTGCAGGTACCATGGAGGCCATAAAGATCAAATCCTCTGGAGCAGCAGTTAGAGGAAGTTTTGAGCCATTAGATATGGGTGCTAGGGACCTTACTGTGATAATCTGAAAGAGCAGCAAGTGCTCTCAGTCAATCACTAAGCCATTTCTCCAATGACTACATTCTAAAAGTAGAGATTTAACAAGTATGCCTGTCCTGAAGTGAAATATCTAAGCAAAGCACCTTATACAATGTATGGAGACCTTTCTGAGAGCCAGCATCTACTCTGTCCGAGGTGTGTACTCTATACCTGCTTCTGGGAAGCGCATTACTATGGCCCAATTAACTGCAAGTTAGACTGAAAAGAGCTACTCTTCCTATAAACCATGCTATTATTTTAGGGCATTCCATCTACAACAGGGTACAACTTCTACAAAAATAAAAGGAAACTAGGAATCTATACCTAGAAGGTAAAAAAATAAATAAATCAGGAAGTAATATAAAATTATGGTAACAATGGAACCTGAACAGCAAAGGTGGGATGATGAAGCAAAAGGCCCAGTGACATAGAACGGGAATGGTTCAAGGGGCAGAAGACTACACATTTGGTAGAAGCAGTCCTCTGTATTTGTAAACACAGCCTGTCTCCATAGAACCCTTGTTTGTTTACAGTGAGAGATTCTAAAGTCTACCTGAAAGAAGGTGCTAAGGTGGTTTCTTCCTTAGGGGGAGGGGGAGGAAAGAGACAGAAGAGACAATAGAGAGGGAGAGTGTGTCTTGGTTTCCTTGGCTTCTGAAGTAGCAACCAAGACAGGAGAGAGCAGCCACAGAAAATAATCAGTCTACTAGCTCCAAGCTCCCTCCAGCCTGCTCACCAGCAAAGCCCCCTCCAACCCACTTCTGCTACAATCAGTACTTCTGGGCTCACAATTGCCCACACACAGAAAATGAAAGATTAACACACAGCGAACAGTCATTGACCATAGCCAAGCTTGCTTATGGATTTACTAACTGTTACAACTGCCCCAACCTCACTTTCAAAGCTGCATCAACCCTTCTATGAATCTTGCTTTTTTTAGCCTTGACCAAACTACAATCTTCTAATTCTTACGAGACTCCTCCCACTCACAGAGACACCTAGCCTTGACTAGAATAATATATTCCAATGTTGTGTGGCTTCAAGATCTCATAACATAAAAATGCAGCCAGGTCACTCACAAAGTAGTCCAGCAAAATCCCACCCTGCTCCTTAACAAAAGTAGGTGTCAGAATGCCTGGCATATCACAGAAGAGACTATGATGGGTAGCTAGTAACTTAATGACACAATGAGAACATGATATATACCGCTCTCGGCTCTGTTTTTTAGCAATTAGATTTTATTATACAATCTAACAATCCTATACAGGAAGGAAAAAGGGTTAAAGGGAAACAAGAGTGATCCCCAGGTGTCTCTGGCCTGCACTCTGGTCTGGCTTGTAAGCTGGTCTCTCCCCAAATCCACACGTGATCCTGCTCCAAAAGATGCAGCCTTCTCTCTCCGGCGTGCAGTGGCCGGTCTGGGTCAGGATCCCTGCCCCAACGATGTTTGAGTAGAAACACAGTAGCCCGGCTGGAGTCCCCAGGTCCACTTTCTGAATTTCAGGCCCAGGATGGCTCCATTCAGTCTGTCTGTGGTGTTTCCAAGGTGCAAAGCCCGCCAAGACTGCTTTCACCTGGGACAAAAGCTTACAATCCTTCCCACATACTGCAAAAATTGAAATTCAATCCAGGTAGTCCCTAGCCTGCCTGGAGGAAGGTCCAAAGAATACAACAGATGTGCATATTCTGGGAACTAAAAGCATTTCTCCTTCCTCAGCCAAAGCTGTCTCCAGTTTCCCCCTCCTCCTTCCCTAAGAACCAACCCAGCAGAAATTATCAAGGGAGGCACAAGTAATTACTGTTTTCCTTTCTCCATGCTAATGAGACAGTTGGATGGTTCCCCTTCCCCCTCCAGAGCTAGAAGGAAAATCTAAGGCTTTATAATCAGAAACCAACATACCAAAGCACACGCTAGGCAGCGCTCTGTACAACTGAGGCCATATAGAAGACAGCTTTTCTATCCCTGACAAGAGCAGCACGGAAGGACTGCACCACCTGACAGCAGAGATCAGACCAAAACTGTCAGTTACAGCACAGGTCATAACCACCACTAAACACAGAATTGCAAGGTTTCAGTCTTACTTTTGACCCAATCATTGCTTGCTATCCTCCCAATCTATACTTTTAAGTACAGAAATGTTTCCTTTGTGCCACTGTATACTGGAAGCATATAACTTTGCTTTTTAATTTTTACAAGGGCTCACAGATAAGAGTGTTTCATGGCTCAGGTGAGACTTTGGACTTTCTAGAATTTAAGTTGTACATAATATATTTTTCATTTTTAAATGTAAAAAAAATCCTCATGTTGATCCTCCCCCGTATTTTTTTTTGGGGGGGGGGGGATGAGAAACCTTTAGAAAGTAGAGCATAACTCAAAGAGGGTCACTGTGATGTGGCCCTTAAGATTTAGTCTAGTTACTTACTCTCTTACTGCTCTACTGAGAGCCTTTTCCATAGTCGTGCCTTTCCATGAGGGGAGCATATACCTCAAGATACTACGCAAAATAAACTCTTCCTACCTTAAGTTGCTCCTTTGTCAAGTGAAGCTAGTTTTCTTCTGTTGCTAAGATAAAACATTCTGACTAACAGCAACACAGAAGAGGCACCGGCTTACTTGGTTATACTTCCAGATCACAATCATTGAGGAATTTGGGGCCAGACCCATAGAGGACACTGCTTGCTGGCACTCACTCTGGCTCATGCTGAATTAGCTTTCTTTTCTTTTCTTTTCTTTGTTTTTGGAGATGGGGTTTCCCTGTGTAGCCCTGACTGTCTTTGACGGCCTGTAGACCAGGCTGGCCTCGAACTCACAGAGATCCCCCTGCCTCTGCCTCTGCCTCCCCAGTGCTGGGATTACAGTCATGTGCCACCACACCCAGCTTTCCAACCAGCTTTACTGTATAGACCAGGACCACCTAATGGTTGTCCTGCTCACGGTGGGCTGACTCCTGCTACAGTAATTACTCGACAATCTACCACAATCATGCCTACAACCAATCTGACACAGACAAATCTTCAAATGAGGCTCTGTCAGATGACTCACTACAGACTGCACTACAACTGATGCTAACAGTACAAATGTCAATTAGAGCTTATGCTAGTTTCTGGTCAGAGATAAAGTCAGCCTTTGAGTTTTGGCAGTTGAAGGGCAGAAACAAATTCAATCTGGCTACAACAAATAGATGCCAGAAGGAATGAAGGAAAGGAGCACATGGCATTTTGAAATTATTATGAGCCCTTCCCTACACCTACCAGTATCCCTATGTGCTTTCACTACCTGCCCAACTTTTTCCTGAGACAGGGCCTCACTATGTAGCCCTGACTGGCCTAGAACTCAAGAGAGGCCCACCTGCCTCTGCCTCCCAAGTGCCATCCCCAACCCAACTCCAACTATTTTGTAGGTTGTTTGTCTTTCCAACTAGAGGACCCTCAAGACTTACAGAATTCCGTAAGGAAGAATCAGACTGATGAGGCTTTTCTTTATCCTACTTATTACATTATCTGAGCCTCTAGGCAGTTAAGATGACTGGGCCAAGCTTACACAGCTAATAACAAAAGCACATCAGTACTTTCCTACATATCAAATGTCTTTTTCAAACTATAATGATGATATTACAAACTTGAGAGGCACATAGGACAAGTGCTATCTGTTAAATAATGTTGCTAACTTCTTTTAATATTGCCAATCTAGTTCTAACATTTTCTTCTTAACAAATTCTATACAATTACCTAACTTAGTTATAAGCCAGCCTTTTCTTTTCCTTTGTTTTTTGTTTGTTTGTTGTTGTTTCAAGACAGGGTTTCTCTGCGCAGCACTGGCTGTCCTGGAACTCATTATGTAGACCAGGCTGGCCTCTAACTCAGAGATCTGCCTGCTTCTGCCTCTCTCGTGTGCCACCACTGCATGGCTCAGCCATACTTTTCTGTGTAGTGCTGGATTAACTAGAATTTTTGGCTTTGTAAGCTATAGCACTAGTTCCTGTAATACTTAACACATTACTGTATACAAAACCAATCACAGGTGAACAAGTACGTTTTTTGGGTCTGTGACTGTTTATCATAGTTGGTCATAGTTTAGGAACACTTATTCTAACTTATCTACTGTCTCTGATTACCTCTGATTACCAGAGAATACAATAAATGCACTGCTACCTCAGGCCTGTACCTTCTCAATGGATTCAATTCCTCTGGCCTACTGGATCAAGTTTAAACTCTTCCCTCATCATCTACCATATCCTCTCCACACATACTAACCCATCACACCAGACTGTCATCACCTGACAGCTCCGACTTTGGCCAAGGCACTTCCTAGTATCTGCAGTGCTCTTCTCCCTTCCTCAGCCATTCCCTACTCAAGGACAAGCTCAATGAAAAAAGCTGTGGTCTTTGTAGACGATCAGTGGAAAAATTAGTTTTCTCACTTTTCTTGAGTAGCCTCTTCTCCAGGTAAATCTGTCTAGCATATCATCTAAAAATTGAGTGGTACAATTAACTTTTCACATGCCTACATGCCTTAAGTTACTAGGTGCTCTTGAAAGTAGAACCCATATCTGAAATATCTATGTGCCTTTTTTTCAGTACTTCATACATATAAGGCACTCATAAGGCTTATTCTGCTCTGAATAATTTTTCAGATACAAACAGCTGTTCTCAGGAACAGGGACTGTGTCTTTATTCAACTTTGTCTCTAGCTATTAGCATAAGACATAGGAGCCAGTGTCTAGTGACTTAACAGGCTTCTCTGATTTAGCAGAATTCCTGACTCAGTATCAATTGATTCTTTAGTTGGTTTCATGGGCTTAGATGTTTTGAGGCTAGTCGGGTAACTAATTAAGACTATGCATCCATCAATACGAAGTTAGAAAAACTGGAAACATGTGAAGACTTCTGTTTTCAGCCTTTCTTGTTCCTAACCTCAAACTGTGGGTCATTTTTTTGTTTGTTTTTGAACTAGGACTTGCCTAGCCTTGAATTCCTGGTGATCCTTGTGCCTCCAGAATGCAAGGTTTACAGGGGCTCATCACCACAGGTGCCTAGACAGTGATTCCATAATACCAGCCATAAACTTAGAGCATGACCTAGCCCCAGATCAACAGTCTTCTAACAAGTACCAGGTCCTTGGCCTTCAAAACAGAGAATTTCACTCAAAGGCTTAAGTAAGTCCAACTTCAACTGGGGAGGGGGAGGGGGAATCAGATATATGTGGTACCAATCATCTTGATCACTACCTCAGGGCAAACAACCTCTACAGAGATTGGGTCCAGGGTAAGCCTGCAACCCACCACTACAACTACCCTAGTAGGCAAATCTGTGGGACCAAAGACTAAGCTCCTGATGAGAAAAATAAAAGAATTTTTCTAAGCCCCGAACAGAACAACATTTCATCTGGGTAAGTGAGCCTGCGATAGGCCTGGGGTACTTAGTATATCTGCCATTTCAGGATTACAGCTGTCAAGTTTTAATTAGAGTAATTAGAGTTAAAAATGTAATTTCATTTCAGAGGTATTTTGAGCAGATTCCATTAATCTCTTTTTTAAAAAGCACACAGAAAGGAGGGGCAAATTATATGGAGCAAACAGAATTTTACTGGGGGGGAGGGGGAGAAATCAACCAATTTGCCCAGGCCTGAATTTTCAAATCACTGCCAAAAACTCAGCACCTCTGGCAGACGTGGTCCAAAAGACTGCTACTGGTTCTTTGGCTTTCCTCCTTCCTTCCCTCTACAAAATTCCAGAAATTTCAAGTGGTACCTGCTAATTAATCTAACTTTTCCTCTACCTGTACTCCTCCATCACCATCATCTGATGCCTACAGATGAAATGTGGCAAATGAATTTGTTATATGGGTTTAAGGGGTTTTGTTTGTTTGTTTGTTTGTTTGTTTGTTTGATTTGGTTTGAGACAGTATTTCTCTGTGTGGCCCTGGCTGTCCTCACTCTGCAGACCAGGCTGGCCTCGAATTCCGAGATCCACCTGCCTCTACCTCCCAAGTGCTGGGATTGAAGGTATAGGACGCCACCGCCTGGCTGATTTCCAAATGGTAAGACCTGCTCTACTGTCCACTCCTTTACCCTGGGTTCTTGAACATATCTTTGTGCTTTTGTTTGTGGTCTGGGATGCCTTTCTCTATTTTAACTCTTACTTTTCCTTCAAATCACAGATAAAGCCAGGCATGGTAGTGTACACCTTTAATCCCAGGGCCCAGGAGGTAGAGACAGGCAGCTCTGTAAGTTCAAGGCCAGGCTGGTCTACAAGACTTCAAAAAAGAAAAAAACAAAACAAAAACACAGGTAAGAACCAAGTATGATGGCATACACTTGTGATCCCATACTCAGGGGGTATGGCAAGAGAATTGAGAGTTTGAAGCCAGCCTGGACTACATGAGACTATCTCAAGAAAAAGAGAACAAAGAAAGATTTATGTTCCCCCGAAGCCTGTTTTCATCCCTATACATGGCTATATTAAGGAGCACACACCATGTACTATGGTTAGTATCCTTCCCTGAATGATGCTAGACTGTACAGTTACCTAGGAATCCTTAGCATTAGTGAAAGTACTAATATATAGGACAACACTCTTCAAATATTAGTTGAATGACCAACAAATAGGAATAAGGTCTGACACATCAAAGCACCTGAACATGTTAAGCCTTCGGGTTCTCAAAGCCTAGAAATATCCAGTAGAGTCCTTTCCTCCTTCAACAGGGCATCTATCTGAAAGCCCTCCCATTGATCCCAAATGATGATTGATCACATCCATTAGAGCCTGTTCGTTCCTTAGAGGCCTTGAAATGGGAGATGAGAAAGCAAAAACAGAGCTCCCCCCTAATAACTATCTCACCACTGGTTTTAAAAAATTTCCTCCAGTCTTTGAAGAGCTGCAAGGAGAGGACCTGATCTTCACTTGAGTATATAATGGTAAAAGTGGGCCCTGGCGCAAAACAATTCAGCAGCTAGAATTACAACTGTGCTCAAATGTTATTGGACATCACCAGAGAATATGCTGTGTCACAATGAGCAGTCCAGACTTTTTGCTTTGACTTCTCTCAGCTTCCAACTCCTTTTAAACCTGTTCTAATAACTTAGAAGAAATAAGCATGCGAAACAGCTTACCTTACTATTTAACAAACTGAACATGACTTTTGCATTTAATAGTGAAGTGGTGGTCTATAACTAGGCACTAGATAGTTTATAAAATGAGGAAAACATAACGAAGAAGAATACAAGTTTACCAGCCCTTTTACAAATGTATTCAGGGCAGCACTGCCTACTACTGGTCCCTGGAGAGGATAACACTTTTAGAACCAAGGTGCTAACAAGTATAACCAGATCCAGTCTCTGGTAATCAGACTCTAAATGTTGTAAGCCCAATAGATCCATTTCTCATTAGGACCCACTGCAACACTTCTGACAGGTCAGGCTCTAGACAGGCTCTGTTGGCCTCCAGCCAAACGCCCTGAAATGTCCTGCCATGGGACACTCTTGTGAGGTAAAAGATTCCAGATTACTCTAGTGAGATTTCTTTAAAAATCCAAACTAAATTCCTCAGAAAGCAGTCAGATATGGTGGCACACACATTTAATTAGGAAGCAGAGGTGTGTGAGTTCAAAGCTAGCCTGATCTACAAAGTGCAGCAGTTCTCACCTTCCTGGTGCTGTGACCCTTTAACGTTCTGCTGACCCCCAACCAAAAAAAAATTTTTTTTGGTTGCTTCCTAAATGTAATTTTGTTGCTGTTATTGTGATGTAAATATCTGGTATGTGACTCCTGTGAAAGGGGACCCCCAGGGGTCACAATCCACAGGCTGACACCCACTGCTCTAATCTAACCTTCCTTCTCCTCTACTCTGTTTCCAAAAGACCTGCCATTAGACGCGCAGAGGTCAATAACCCACCAACTAAGCTGTCAGCAGGCATTTCTTTCAAAAATAGTTTTTTTTAAATGTCTGCTAGACTCAGGCCTGCCATGGCTACAAAGTACGACCCTGTCTCAGGGAGGAATAAACTTAAAAAGTCTGCTAGGAAGACAGACAAGCCCAAGGAAGAGAACGGTTGCACACTGGTGAGGAGCATACGGAAGATGTTACTGCATTAGATGCCTGGACAGAAGTGTCAGTGGTTATGAAGCGGAGAGGAGGATGCTGCAGGAAGAGGGTGATGTTTAATATGACAATTCATCCTAAACTACCAAGTTTCTTAGCTTCATTCTTTCTGTAACAGAACTCACTGAAAACCAAAAAGCCTTAATGGGCTTCTTCAGTCCCAGCTCCCTATGAGAAACATCATGCTGACAGTATAGACTGCCTGCTCAGAAGCCCTGACTGGGTTAAACAAGAACCAAATAGAACTAGAACTCTTGTGACTGACACCTGTCCAGGTTAACTCAAGGAGAACCACATAAATTTACATAAGCCTATTTTCTTATTTTCTGGTTTTCTGTTCGATCTTTTCTATAAATTTTAACACTTCTATGGGGAAAACAGAGACATACTAAATATGGCTTTGTCTCCACTTTTGGGCCAAAACTATAAATAAGCTTTTCTTTTATAAATTTCATGTCATTTTTATCCTTATGGGGGCAAGGTGCCAAATCCAGAGCCAAGCCTCTGGCTAAGGACAACTGCCTGGCATTTCTGACACCATTAACCTATTTATAGCCATGTCCAAAGTCTAATTCTTTCTCAGATCAATAGTATATGTTGTAGGTCACTAACAGGTACCTCAAATATAAACAAATCTGGCTAAAAAAATCCCAGGTTTGTTGCCAACATTCAAAATTAGATCACACTTTTTAAAACTTTAGATTTGCAGAAAGTATGGTGAAATATACTTTTAATCACAGTACTTAGGAAGCAGAGGCTGGTGGTGGATCAATTCAAAGATAGCTGATCTACATAAGGAGTTCCACGCCAACTAGAGCTGTCTCTTAAAACTGTCTCTTTAAAAAAAAAAAAAAAAAAATCCAACTGTTTTAATAATTGTCAAGAATAACGTAAGATCCACTGAAAGGTCAAAAGGCTTTCTATAATCTTATTATTTCTTTGATGTCTTCTCATTTAATCTTTAATAAATAAATAAATGAAACCCCATACCTTTCTTGGGCTGGTGACAGCTCAGTGATTAGGTGTTTGTCACCAAGCCTCTCTGTGCACAGTAAAAAGAACTGATTGATTGCTTCCACACGTTCATGCTTGCACATACACTCGCACATGCACGCACATACACACACTTTTGAAAAATGCATTAACAATTTATTATCCATTTCATATGATATAGGAATGGGGTAGGGGTTTGGTTCAGTGGTAAATTGGGTCCTCAGCAAGACACACACACACACACACACACACACACACACACACATACACACACACCACAAATCCCCTTCTATGTGATTTAATATTAAAAGCAAACTCTGCCTGGACGTGGTGATACATGCCTTAAATCCCAACATCCAAGAGGCAGAGACAAATGGGTCTCAGTGAGTTCAAGGTGAGCCTGATCAACACTGAGTTCCATGACAGGCAGGGCTATGTAGAGAGTGCCTGTTTCAAAAACAAAAAGAAACAACAACAAAAACAAACAAACAAAAAAAAAAACCCACAAACACACACACACACAAGAACAGAAAACAAAAACAATAAACAAAAGAACTTTAAAACTGCCAATTCTAAAATGCAAAAGAAAGCAAGTGTCCTGACACTCAAGTATGTTATGATTTCACATATTTGCCACATGCAACCATGTGCCTCAATCTGAGAAACTGGCATCTCAAGAACGTAGTTGACTACTTTGAGTTACATACTTACTGGGATCCTCTCCATCAGGTACTCCACATCTTACAATGACCGTGTTACAATAACTTCAACAAGTCTCTTGCTCAGAAGATGGGTATAGACCCAAAAAAACTCTAGGTCAACATATTACAAATATACTTAAACATCCATGTTTATTGCTACTCTACTAAAAATAGCCAGGAAATGGAACCAGCCTAGCTATCAATTGATGATACACAAAATAGAATTTTTTTTTTTTTTTTGGTTTTTTTCGAGACAGGGTTTCTCTGCGTAGCCTTGACTGTCCTGGACTCACTTTGTCGTCCAGGCTGGCCTCGAACTCACAGTGATCCACCTGCCTCTGCCTCCCGAGTGCTGGGATTAAAGGCATGTGCCACCACGCCCGGCTTCACAAAATAGAATTTTATTCAACCACAAAGAAAAGCAAAATCATGACATTTGCAATAAAATAGCTACAACTGGAGATCATTATGTTTGGAGAAATAAGCAAGACTCAAATTATCACATTTTATCTTATATGCAGATTGTGAGGTGTGCAGGGATGTGTGTGTGTGTGTGTGTGTGTGTGTGCGCGCGCGCGCGCGCGCGCGCGCGCGCGCGCGCGCGTGCGTAATGTTAAAAGTAGAAAAAAGATCTTCCTGGAAGGGACTGAAAAGGAAGGGGCAGAGGAAAGCAGTAAGCAGAAATGGGGACCTTAGGGAGCACAAGGAGGGCAGCAGGAAAGTGGGATAAGAGCAGACATATACATAAAAGTGAGGGAATGAAACCTATCACTTTGTACACTAACAACATCTCTCTTCACACGCTGTCACTCCTGTAACACACATGCCAGAGCTATCTCAAGGTCTAACGCAAAGTAAAAACACCACAGGTCAGAGATAACACAGGTGGCCAGTTTGTGATCTCTGATCTAGAGATGAAGATACCCTGAAGACATCTAAACAGAAAGCACTTGGTTGTCCCCAAGGGTAACACAACTGTTTTCTCAAGTTCACAACTACAATTTTCTTTTCCTTGCAAAAGAGCAAAACTGCCTTCATTAGATGCCACTGGGAGTGAACAGCCTCCCCTGAATGTCTGCTGCCCATGCAGCAGAGTAGCATTCCATTAGCCTCTGGATTCTTTCAATATTTCTACAAAAGCAAAAACACCTTCACCCAACAAGAGAACTTTGAGTATCACCTCTATTAGCACAAAGACATGGAACCAAGTATGGCATCATTACAAAATGAGCACACAACTAATTCACTGTAGCTATTAATGAAGACAGATTCAGAATCCAGGTCAGATTTTTAAAACAAATATTCAAACTGACCAGGAGCCTATAGCCCTCTGGTGAATGTCTCTAGTGGATACTCTAACATCCCCAGACTTTTAACAAATGCCCCACAGACACAGAATCAAGAACTGACTAATGTTTAACATTATGGAGCAGCCAGGGCCATCTATTTCCCCCAACCAGGTAATTTAAGGTACATTTTCTAATATTTGTTTATAGAACAAAGAAGAAAGGCTCTAAGACATAAGACATGATCTATGTTCATGCCAGCCTTTCAAAGTGATATGGTGAAACTACAGGAAATAAACACCCAGCAAGGTTCCAGGGGCAAGATAAAAGCTAACAAAAATATGGTCATTTTTCCCTGAGCAAACAACACAAGTAATAAGTGAGCTAAAAGATTGGGTCTCAGTGCTTCCCATCCTCCTCATCCACTTAAAGCAAAAAACGAGGGCCAGGCATGGTGGCACATGCCTGTAAGCCCAGAACTTACTTGGGAGGCAGAGGCAGGTGGATCACTGTGAGTTTGAGGTCAGGCTGGTTTACAAAGTGAGTCCAGGACAGCCAAGGCTACACAGAGAAACTCTGTCTCAAAAACAAAACAAAAACCAACAGCAACAAAAAAAAAGTGGGTTTTTTTTTTCCCCTTTTTTTGGGGGGTGGAGTAGACCAGGCTGGCCTCAAACTCACAGAAATCCACTTGCCTCTGCCTCCCAAGTGCTGGGATTAAAGGCATTTGCTACCACGCCCTGCTGGGGGGGGGGGGGAGAACAACACTCTTACACACATGGAAAGAAAGAATCTTAATTAAGAAAATAGCTCCCCAGACTGTAGGGCATTACCTTGATTAACAATTGAGGTAGGAGGGCCTGGTTCACTTGGGGGTGATGTCAGTTCTATGCAGATGGTGCTAGATACATAAGGCAGCACGCTTGGGGATGGAGAGATGGCTCGGCAGTGAAAAGCATTTGTTACTCTTACAGAGGATCTGGGTTCAGTTCCTAGCACCTACATGATGGTCCACAACCATCTGTCACTCCAGATCCGGGGAACTGTCACTCTCTTCTAACACTCACGCACACACCTGGTGCACATATGTACGTGCAGGCAAAACTTACACACATCAAGCAAAGTAAATCTAAAAAACATTTTATAAGAGAAAAAGGGGCTGGAGAGATGGCTCAGTTTGTTCTTCCAAAGGCCCTGAGTTCAATTCCCAGCAACCACCACGGCACCAAGGGAGCCATGGGAGCCTCTGTGGCCTCTGTATCAGTTCCCGCCTTCAAATTCCTGCCCTGACTTCCCTAGATGATGTACGTGAAGCTGTAAAATGAAATAAGCCCTTTCCTCTCCAAGCTGTTCTTTTGGTCGTGATGTTTTATCACAACTGAGACATGTCCCTCCCCCTGCTAATGACTGCCAGGAACACGGGTGCTGCTCTAGTCATTCGTCTAGATCTCTGCTCTATGTTCACATTATGTGAAATCTCACCTATCCCTGCAGTGTAAGTTTCTAATGACATCTTTAAAAAGTACAGAGAGGGGGTAAACAACTCAGAGAAAAAGTATTTGGATGTTTCTTCTAGGTAGTCTGGGTGATACCACCAGAAACAGAAATACTGGCATTTAACCATTTGCAGTCACAGTACGACAGACTATTAGAAACAAACCCTCTCTCAGACAAACAACAGTCATTACCCTCTTACTACAATACTGATCCAGCTCAGATACCCAAGTGATTTCTCTTAATTCTAGATACTTGCTCAGATGTCACTACAACCCAAAGAGATTTCCCTTCCTACAGAAAACCTCTGCTTATATGGCACTAATAAGGTAAACTGGAGAAATCATTTTTCTCACTGAACTTCCATTTTCTAATTTTTAAGTTGGGGTTAATATTCTATATATTGCTTTCCTTACCAGGTAAGACGAAAATTAGGTAGTGTTATTAAAAATATACCAGAAAGTAAAATGGTAGGGTAGTCATTAGTCAGAAGTAATTAGGTAAGTGGCAGGGGCTTCCATGGACTCATGCAGACTCGGCAGAGTCTTGCTGTTTCTGCTGGATCGTGCCACCTCTATGGATTCATGTGCTGCTTGGTGTTGGCTATTGGACTGGACTGCTGGTATCATGACAACACAGAGTGGAAATGGCCCAAGGAACTACGTCTAAACAGATCCACAACCCCTTTTTCCTATGAACATTCTTTCTTCCCTTCCTCTGGTTTGTAGGTTAGAAGTGAGCTTGTAGTGTTTAGGAACCCTAAAAAGTTCTAAGTCATGGGGCTAGAGAGATGGCTCAGCAATTAAGAGCACTGGCTGCTCTTCCAGACGATTGGGATTCAATTCCCAGTGCCCACATGGCAGCTCACAACTGTGACTCAAGTTCCAGTGGATCCGACACCCTCACACAGACATTCATATAGGCTAAACACCAAATATACATAAATAAATATTTTTTAAAAGAAAGCTCTAAGCCTACACCAACTTGTTCTTTTAGACCCCTCAGGCAATGCTAAGTTGCTTAAAGAAATCATGACTACAATACAACATTCTAAGTAACTTCTCTCCTTTAAAGGTGGCCAGGAGTGGTGGCGCCCACCTTTAATCCCAGCACTCGGGAAGCAGAAGCAGGTGGATCTTTGTGAGTTCAAGGCCAGCCTGGTCTACAAAGTGAATCCAGAACAGCCAAGGCTACACAGAGAAACCCTGTCTGGAAAAACCAAAAGGGGGGGGGGGGAACGCACCTGTTTGAGATTGGGCATGGTGGTGTATAACAGCCAAGGCTACACAGAGAAACCCTGTCTGGAAAAACCAAAAAGGGGGGGGGGGGGGGCGCCCCTGTTTGAGATTGGGCATGGTGGTGTATACCTTTAATCCCAGCACTCAGCAGGAGGCAGAGGCAGATAGATTGATGTGAGTTCAAGACCAGCCTGCTCTACAAAATCCAGGATAGCCAAGGCTAACTCTGGAAAAAAGAAAAACAAAACAAAAATCCTTCAAATTAGGGGAACCTCCATGTCTCCTCCATTTCTATTTCCATTTTCACTTTTTTGTTGTTGTGGTTTTGTCCTGGCACTTGCTCTGTAGACCTAGCTGGCTTCAACTTACAGAGATCTGCCTCTCTCTGCCTCCCAAGTGCTGGGATTGAAGGCATCCAGCCTCTATTTCCATTTTCTAAGACTCCATGCAACAAAGCAGTCAGAGATGGCAGCCACAATGATGAACTTTTGAGAATCACAATTAGTAAATTACAAACTTATCAAATTCAAAAAACACTCAAATAACTGTACTGCAAATAAAGCAAAGACCTATTTTATACTAAAAGAATGTAATAATTCAATATAAAAATTGTTTCCCCTTATTCTTAAGGCAGAAGCTGGACAATACCAAATCTTTCTGGAAGCCAGCCAAAGAACTGATGTAGGCAGATGTCTGGACCCTCACCAGGGTCACTGTTCTCCCCTATAGACACACTGGATATGAAAAATAGACAACTGGCTGGATAACAGGCAGAAGAAAAGAAGAGAAGAAAATACCAAAACCAAATCAATACACTAGAAGTCAGACAATCAAAGCCCCTTACCTAGTCATATTACCCATCAGTTATGCTACTTCCAGTCTGATTAAACAACTCGGGTATCTGGGCCAGAGAAACAAAGGAAGGAATGAGATACAAATTGTCACTTGTTTTAAATTTACTTAGACTGTTTGTATAATGCCCCGCCCCCCCTAATGCCCATGTGGAGGTCAATGTTCTTTTTGCACATGTGGATCTCAGGAATCAAACTCAAGTCATCAGGCTGAGCAACAAATCAAGTTCTTTACCCGATGAGCTGTCTAACCGGCCCCGATTAGTTTAACCTATCCTCTCAGTATTGAAAAACAAATTTAAGTAGGAATAATCTTGCTTGGTTTTTATGTTCTCTACTAGGAGAGCACGCAGTAGGTACACAAAATTGCTGCAATAACTAGATGAGCTTAGAAACAGAAGATGTGCAATTGGGATTCCTGAACATGGTCGCATTACACCATCAAGATAGCACAGTAACCCTATTCATAACCCTAGCTATAGAAAGGGCTATTTTAATTAGTGTGAGGTCAATTTAAGGTGAGACTTAACGGTTTTAAGAAAAGCTATTCCTCTGTCCCACTGATTCACGCACAGCCCTCATTATTATTATACTGACAGCTTACAGCCTGAAAATGGTCTTGGAACAAGTTACATGTGACTTCTCAGTGTAGCATGATCAGACCTAACACAAAGAAAAACCTAGACCAACTAAATGATGAATTACAGAAATGGCCCTTTTAAGTCTCCTGCTGGGCTTGCTTTCCCTAGCATCAAGAACTACAAAGCAAACTAGACAAACAGATCAAGAGAAACCATGCAAACATAACCTTTGACTAAGCTTACTAAAATCTTTAATAAACAGGAGACGGCTAAATACCAGTTAAATACCTCCAGAATGAAGAAAACCTGGCCAAAAGCATTAAGCTGCCAAACTTTGCTTTCTAAAAGAGAATATTTATTTGGAGTAAAGCAATCATTTTTTGTAGCAAGAGTATCCTGTATGTTGGATGGACGCATTGCCTGTCAATTAAAAAAAAACCTACGGCCTATAGAAAGGGTAGAAAAGAAGGTGGGATATCCGGCAGGCAAAAAGGATTCTGGGATACAGCAAGGCCTGGATGATTCACCCAGGAACACATGAAATAGGAGAGACATATGCAGAGGTAACAGGCCATGTGGCAGAACATAGATTAAAATAAGTAAGTTATTAAAAGTTATGAGCTATTCAGGGAAGGATACGAGCTGTATGGCCTAAGGAGGAAAGAAAACCACCCGCAAGTTTTAGCTTGACAAGTTGAACTACTCATTCTCTATAGATGTCATTTCAAGGGCCGGATGTCCGCAGTAAGAGTACCTACCTCATAAGGCTAAAAGTCTGCAAAAATGCTTGTTTGGGAGCCAGGCATAGTGGTACATGTCTTTAATCCTAGCACTGGAGAGGCAGAGGCAGGCGGATCTCTGTGAGTTCTAGACTGACTTGCTCTGCCTAGTGGGTTCCAGGACAGCCAGAGCTACAGACTCTATCTCTAAAAAAACCAAACAAACAAAAATGTTTTGGAACTAGTATTTTTCATGCCTATTATTGTGCTATTCTACTATCCTACTTTCCTTTTTTTAAAGGGATTTTCAGACAGTTTGTCACATATTCAAATGTAATGTTCTATATAGTCTTAGGCTCCCAACTTTGACCATAGGACTTCAGGCTCCAAGATTATAATGGAACTCAGCAATTTGATAAATTAACCTCACATATTTTCAGCTATCTGTCCACTCTAAATAGCAATATCCATCTGTTCATATAGTAAAAGATATGTTTGATGACCCCAGAATCTAACCCTGAGATATCGCTAACGATTTAAGTAAACCCCTTCTTCCAGAGTAAAATTCCCAAGCCATTTCCATAAACTAGATTCTCTATTCCAGGCTGGATGTGGTGGCGCACACCTTAAATCCCAGCACTTGGGAGGCAGAGGCAAGTGGATCTCTATGAGATCAAGGCCAGCCTGGTCTATAAAGTGAGTCTAGGACAGCCAGGACTACACAAAGAAACCCTGTCTCAAAGGAAAAAAAGAAAGAAAATCTGGTGACAGATCAGAACCCAGGGTGAAAGATGAGAATTGACTCCCTAAAGACCTCCGCACTTGAGACATGACACATACATCATACTCATATATGCAAACAATAATAAAATTAAAAGATTATCTAGTTCTATCACCTTGTTTTACAGAAAGGAAGACTAAAATTCCAGTCTTAGTTAATTATAACTAACATGAGTTTGGCAGCATCAAAAGCCCACCAAATGCTATTTTAACCCTTATGGAACTCACTACACATGGTGAGAGAACTGCTAGATTTTGCACTCTCCTTAACTCTCAACATTCCCAGATGCCCTCTGGGAAACCTAAATATTCAGCCAGCCACACCCTGATTCCTTAACACATCCACAGTAGGACACAGTAGACAGCCTAAAGTGTTCTTCTAGAGATGGAGACTAGAAAAGAGACCACATTTCATCTTCCTCTTTTTCCTCCAAAGAGGCATAGCACATGCATTATTACAAAAGCAATTTGAAATGGCATGAAACGTAACATGAAAGAAAAAGGAAGTGCCATGGAAACAAGGAAAACAGTTAACAATGGTGCCCAGGCACAGTCCTATGTATTCACACAAGGGGACAGAGGGAAGGGGAGTAGAAAGGGTCCTCCAATCTGTCACCACTTCCTATCTCTAATCTTGGCCTTTATAGAATTTCAGGGACTTCCTAGATTACTTTATGAAGAAAACAGGATCAGTGAATAAAAGGGGCCCATTCAAGCTAACACACTTAGAAGCAACAGACCAGACCAGATAATCCTCAGGCAATCTTCCAACTTATGACACCCTCTGTCCTAAGGACAGATCTCAAATTTTCCTTTCCTACCTAGGAAAAAACAAGCAGGCATTACTGCTGTTATTTCCCCCCCTTACATGAACCTACAATTGAGTACTGTTTTTACAGGCATTTGCATGAAAGCCCTTTTGCTTGTTATCTCCTCCCCTATCCAACCACTAACACTGCTAAGATGTCTGGAAGGTAAATACCTCTCCTGGAGATATAGTGTCTACATTATCTAGTCAGAAAATGTTACTGCTAGGAGGGACCTTAGTTATCCAGATGAACAAACCTGAACATTTGACACCTGATAAAAAGTCTGCAAAGTGAGCCGGGCGTGGTGGCGCACGCCTTTAACCCCAGCACTCGGGAGGCTAAGGCAGGTGGATCGATGTGAGTTCGAGGCCAGCCTGGTCTACAAAGTGAGTCCTCCAGGACAGCCAAGGCTACACAGAGAAACCTTGTCTCGGAAAACAAAAAAACAAAACAAAACAAAAGTCTGGAAAGTGATCTCCAGACCCCAATCCCTAATCAAAACAGTCCCTGATACAATCCCATCCTGTCCTGTCCAGCTTAATCCCACCATCTTCTCTCCCCATTGTACTGCTAGACCGAAGGGAGGTCCTTGGGCTCTTGTATTCATTTTTGGTTTTCTGGTGCCTAGCTAAGGTGACAATACTTACAGAGCAGCACACTGGAACACAGAGAATGTTAGAAGTAGTTGTCTAGAGAAAATCTAAGTTTATGATGGCTTAACAAAAGCTTTGCAGCTGTACAAATCTAGCGCCTAGGGACTAGCATTTGCATCACTCAGTTTAGCCCAGTGGTTCTCAACCTTCCTAACACTATGGCCCTTTAATACAATGCTTCATGTTGTGGTGACCCCAGCCATAAAATTATTTTTGTTGCTATCTCATAACTGTAATTTTCTTTGGGGAAGGGGAGGTGTCAAGACAGGGTTTCTCTGTATAACCACTCTGGCTGTCCTGGAACTTGCTCTGTAGTCCAGACTGGCCTTGAACTCATGAAGATCCACCTGCCTCTGCCTCCCAAGTGCTGGGATTAAAGGTGTGCGCCACCACACCCAGCTTTGTAACTGTAATTTTGCTACTGAGTGGTATCTCCATTCCTAAAACAGTTGGAAATATGTGTTTCTGACAGTTACAACCTACACATTGAAAACTGCTGCTTTAGCCAAATAGACTTTGAAGTCATACTAACCCCCATCTATCTCCTTTCACCACTAGCTCCAGCTTACAGAACTCATATCTATAATAGAAATTAATGAAAGCAGATGTATGATAACCAACTTTATATGACAAATCTTCGCCCTTCCCTTCTGTATTCTCTCTCTTTGTTCCCACTTAAACCCCCACCTATGAGATAGAAATGTGCCTCCTTCCTTATCCTCTATTCAACAATCTTTGTCTTATTACTTGGTTCACTTTTTTTCATGCATACATACTCTTGTTACTGTCATCTGAAACACCAGAACATTGAGCCAATGATACAGTACCTGGCTAACTAGTCTTTACCCGTAGTGCTCTGGCTCTCAGTTCACTCCCTAGTACCAGAGACAGCCTTCACAGGTCCCCTCACACTCAGGATAAATCCAATGTCCTCCACGGGGTCTGTGAGCTGACTTCTACTCTACCTACCTTGCCAGTCGTGCTATCACCATATCCACTCGTCTGAGGCTTTTTACATTTACCTGGGAACCTTGAGAAATTAATTTAATCCCTTTGAGATTGTTTCCTCACTTACATAGTACTAACAATAATTTTAGCTACCTCTCAGGGAAGAGGTTAACAAATGTTAAATGCCTAAAATTGTACCTGATACAGTAAGCACCAAGTCTCACCTAACACCATGACCATCTCTAGCATTACAGCTCTTTCCACCTCTCCCCTGGCCAGCTTCTCCAAGGATGCCCTCTTGGCCCACAATGCTGGGTTAGATGTCATTCCTCTATGTCTTCATGGTCCTGTCCTTGTTTAACTCCAGGCTGAGGCAGATGTGCCAAGTTCCAAGCTAGTCTTAGCTACACAGTAAAACCCTTTCTCAGAAACAAAACAAAACTTTCCAATACTGATATATTATCCACTGAAACATGTAGTCATCTATATCAACTATAAACCTCTACCCAAGGGCTGGAGACTGTTCAATGGCTAAGAGCACTGGGCTCAATTCCCACTACCCACATGGGAGCTCACAACTACCTGCAACTCCAGTTCTAGGAAATCTGACATCATCTGGCCGCCTTAGGCACTGCACACACGGTGCACAGATACATATGCAGACAAAACATCCAGACACATAAAATAAAACTAAATAAAAATACAAATTGCTATCCAAAACTGGGGACCTCGCTCAGTACTCGAGGGCTTACCTCCCATGTATCAACTTGACTTTCAATCTCAAGTACCACAAAAGAAAAGAAGGAAAAGCTTTGGCACTTTATCAAACATACTTTTTAATACTATCTGACTTTAGTACATAGGCAAAGTGAGCTATCAGACTTTTAGAGAGCACAATATGTTCACTGTCCTATTGTTTGTCTCTGAACATGATCTACTCCAAAGCCACATTATCTATCATCAAAGCAAAATTTCAGCCAAACTTCATAAATACAAAAATCTCACTACAAGCCAGGTGGTGGCGCATGCCTTTAACTCCAGCACTCGGGAGGCAGAGGCAGGTGGATCTTTGAGTTTGAGGACAGCCTGGTCTATAGAACAAGTCTAGGACAGCCAGGACTACACACAGAGAAACTTTGTCTTGAAAAACAAAACAAAACAAAACAAAAAAGGCACAGAAACAGATAAACCAAAATGAATTTAAAAGACTAAATGCAACACCCGACCTACCCTAACAACCTACAGCAGTGAGGATCCATAAAAATTTCTAAGACTCCAGACTCCAAATAATCCCTTCTGTGTGCCTTCATGAAAAGAGAGGGACACAACAGGGGAGCTTGTCATTGAAGTAATCCTCTTAATCAGCTGACAGGTTTTGATCTGAGCTGCTGTCATCGCTCTACTATTCCTCATCACTACAGCTACGTATGCCCAATCCTCATGGCCAACCAGGCATGCACAACCAGAGGCTATGGAGCAGTCTGAGTTCTAGCTCAAGGATAGGCTGCCTCATCCAAAAATAGTTATCTCCATAACTGGCTTCAGCAATAAATCTTGAACTGTCGTGTGGAGAAGGGGGCTTTGCCAAAGGTACAACCATGCCTGGATTCCTGCTCTAGGGGTCTCACTCTGCCACTGACAAGACCTATAATTCATTCTGCATTTACCAAACATCAAAATGAAGAAAGGAAATACTAGATTTGGCAATCACAAAAGGAAAAAGACTGACTTAGTTCTCTTCACTGTGAACGTCCTAGGGTAGTCAACTTTACAGCAGAAAACAGAATGGTGTTTGCCAGGAGTCTTCAGCAAGACCAGTACAGTGTATGACAAGGAGGGTTTCAGGTGGGGAAGGCAAGGTAATTTGGAGGTGTCAGCTGTACAACAATGTAAGTACACTTAGTCCCATAGAACTATACACTGTAAAACCGTTACAATGCCAACTGTTTAAAATATGACATACATATCTGACACCACAATTTTTGAAAGCATCTAACTTTCATGTCTGCAGAGTGAATCCAGCTTGGCCAATTACCAATTGCATAGCCCTGAGCAAATCACGTAACCTTTCTCTAAGCCTGCTTCTTCTGTAAACAGAAGTAATATTCAGTTCATAGACTGCTCTAAGGATTAAATGACATGCTCCACTGAAAACTTCAGTCCTGTGACTGACTAATAAATGTTAGCTTTTGTTGCTGAGGTTGTTTGGTTGGTTTTTTGGTTTTTCGACACAAGGTTTCTTGACATAAGGTTTCTCTCTGTGTGTAGCATTGGCTGCCTGGATGCACTTTGTAGACCAGCCTGGCCTGGAACTCAGAGATCGGCCTCCCTCTGCCTCATAAATGCTGGGATTAAAAGCATGCGCTACCACCGCCCGGCTATTATTAATTGTAACAAGCATTTTCATAATCATTTTCTTGTAGTCTCCACAGCACCCAATGAGACTTACACATAATGAAACAGACTCAAAGAGCCACAAGAAGTGGCTCAGATCCTTGCAGAAGTCAACATCAGTTAAATCCTGTGATTCTAAAACAAATGTCCTTATCTTGTCTCCACGGCCTGACACTACAAAGGTGTGAATCAAGCCTGCAAACAACTTCACACTAGATTAGAAATCAGATAATGGTTACAGAAGTGTACCTAAACCATTAGGAAACTAAAACAAAGCAATAACTAGAAGGCACAGACATCTGGCCTTTTAGACATGAGGCAGAAAGTGGCTGAGATTACACAGGGTCTTTTAAGATATCCAATTACCTGAGACCCCTGATCCTGAGGCCTGAAAATGTAGTTCATATTCAACAAATGACAATGTATGGGAAAAATAATAACAAAAAAAAAAAAAGACTGGAAGAACGGCTACCGGGAATCCTAGTAATGACCAAGGTAGTCCATTTATTCAGACAGCGGTCCCCTTTCCAATGGTCAGTTGAACGGAAAGGGGGTGGTCTATTAAGCCATCAACCTCCTATATCCCACTAGTAAATCTAGACTCTCAGGGATGGGTGAAGTACAGCCCACCAACAGACCCAAGAAACTAATGCAAATTTGAAAACCTCAAGACCCAGCCCTGATTTTTTTCAGATGATCCCCACAGGCAGTATCAAACTCACTGCAAAAGGAAAACAGTTGCCAAAGTTAATTTTAGCTCACTTTAACCCCTCTAGGACTTATTGGAAGACAAAGAGAAATAACGCTACTTGAAAGCAGGGAGCTGAAGATGACGACTTAAGGTCCCTATATCCCTGACCATCTAACTAGGATCATAACAAACATACAAAACTGGAAGTATGGGGAAGAGGGAGACATGCAATAAACAAAAGTAAAGGGTTGACTTCAGTGAGGTCCTCAGAACTTCATTTATGTTTGAGACTTGGAGATCTCTGGATCCATCTACCCCCAAAACAGCAAAAATTATCACCCTAATCACTTTCCCTCAGAGATCTGACAGCAACAAAAGGGGAACTTTATTACTGATCTGTTAACGTCTTGGGGAGGAACCCACAGCTTAAATATACGGTGTTAAGCCTAAGGTAAATCAAAATGCCCTCTGCACAAAGAGATGGCACCTGCTTTTATCAGAAAATAAGTAACGGTTACTAACTGCTCTGTGCTTCTATGGCTGTTTCATTTCTCTGCACCTGGATTTCTGCTGTGAGTAAGGACAGCTCTGAGAGACCCCTGTGGATCTTAGGTGACACATTCACAAAGTTCCTGGGTCAGTCTCACCAAACGTTACCTGTTGGTGCTTAAAGACTCGGCCCTGTAACTAACTCCCTCCCCGAATTCACTAACACCCTGAGAGGTATGCGTCCCTTCTTTGACCCCCATTTCACCCCGAGAAAACTGAAGCTCGGGCAGGAGCGGTGTGTGGGACGCAGCCCCAGTTGGAGAGCTGGTCGCTCCCTTCCGCGCCCCAGGTGACAACGACCAAAGGCTAGGCAAGGGTGGCGAGCGAGGCGCTCAGACTCGTGAGGAATATGGATCCGTTTTTGCGCGCCGAAGGGAACCCAAAGAGCTGGACCTGGGGGAAGCCGGAAGAAACCTGGGGCCCCGACTGAGGCCAGAGCCAGGCCCCAGGCCGCCCGAGGCCTCCGGGGCGCAACCTCCGCTCCCTCCCCTCCTCCCCTCGCCGGCCGGGGCGGGGCGCGAGCACAAAAGACTCCAACTTCCGAGCGGGCACCGGCCCACCCCCAACTCCGGGCCCCGGCCCGAGGGGGGGGGGGGGGGGGGAGCCGGCCCGGGGGGGGGGCGGGGGGGTGCGGGGGGAGGGGGCCCGGCCAGAGGCATGCCGCGAACGCCAGGCGGCCAGGGACGGGCGCAGGTGGCCCCGGGCGGGCGACCCGGGGCGGCGGGCCTGGGAGGGGAAGCTCACAGGGACCGGGGGGGGGGGGGGGGCCGGGAGGGGGCGACCGAGAGTTACTCCGGCTCCCGGGACTCCCGGAACGACCGAAAACAAGAGTTTCTAAAAATAGGCAACGGCCCGCCCGAGGAGGTGAGGAACAAGGAACAGCCCGCCCGCACTCCCCGGGAGCGGCCCGCGGCCCGCACTCACCCGCGCTGAGGTCCGGAGGAAGCCGCGCGGCGCGGCCTGCTTCACGGAGGGCGGGAGAGAGGAGGCGGCCCGGGCCGCCGCGTGAGGAGCCCGAGCACACGCGCAAGAGTCGCGACCGCTTCCGCCCCCCTCGGCTGCCCTCGGCCCCGCACCCCGCGCCGCTCGCGCGCCCCGCCGCACTGACAGAGGCGCGAGCCCCGCAGCCGCGAGTCCCTTCTCCCGGCCGCCACCACTCGGCCGCGCGCGGGGAGTATGGGGAGGAGGAGGAGGGCCAGACAGGTGTCTGCACTCGGCCTGCCCGCCGCCTCGGCTCCCGCCCGGTCCTCGGCTCGGTCCTGCGGGACGGATCCCGCCACCCGAGCACTCAGCTCCCGGCGCCGCCCTGCCTGGGCCCGGCTCTCCAAACGCGTGGACTCCCCGCACACCCCCGCGCCTTGGCTTTGGAAAGGTCCAGAGCCTCGGCGCCGAGAGGAGGAGGGCGGGGCCGGGGCGGGGCCTGGCGGGGGCGGAGCGTGTGGGGGCGGGGCCTGGCGGGGGTCGGGGGGGAGGGACGGAGGTGGATGGCGGGGCTGAGTGAAAGCAGCTCGCGGCTCGGGCCAGCGGGGAGCCGAAGGCGGGGATCCCGAGGGCTGACGGGCCGGACCTCACTAGGCAGGGGCCGGCTTGAAGGCGGAGCCGAGCCGGGAGAGCATGCCCGGGGGAGGAGTCTGAGGGGCAGGGCCCGCGGAGGCGGAGGCGGTGCTCAGAGAAACCCCGGGAGCCGCGAGGTGGCCGCGGGCCTGAAGGAGGTGGGCCTGGAAGCACGGCGAGCCCTCTGAGGTAGACGCTGAGCAGCAGCCGGAAGGAGGAGGATCCTAAAGGAGGAGCGAGGGGGGCGGGGGGATGGTGCTTGAGGGGACGAGCCCTGGAGATGGGGCGTTACTGTTAGCTGCGGGCGGTGCGGCAGGGTCCTGAGGTAATTGGAGCAGGGTTATTTCACTTTCTAGGAATTAAGTGCAGCCCTTCGCTGAGAAGGCTGGGATTGGGCAGAGAGGCTTCCAAGTCTGGGGTCTGAGTGCCTCTCCTCAAAGGGGAAAAGAAAAGCCTAGTCAAGTAGGATGAAATATCTCTCTCTCTCTCTCTCTCTCATTCTCTCTCTCTCTCTCATTCTCTCTCTCTCTCTCATTCTCTCTCGTTTTTAGAGTCAGGGTTTCTCTGTATGTTTCTGGCTGTCCTGAAATTCGCTCTGTCGCCCAGGATGATCGTGAACTCCTGATCCTCCTGCCTCTGCCTTCCAGCAGCGATGCCAGGCCTTTTTAGTTGCAGAATGGATCATTCAAACAGGTTCACAGACTTGGAGAGCAATCACTCTTACCCACTAAGCCGTCACCCGGCTCCAAGACCAGGAAGTCTTTACTGACTTTTGCACTTTACTGTGTTTCCAGACCTTGTACATACTCCGGTGGTGAATAAAAACTTCCATCAATCAGGCCAGCCCCTACTGACCTCCTCTGCTCTTGGTTTTCGCCCAGCTCCATGCTTCCTTCTCTGCGCAATAGCCTTAGCGTATTTGCTTGAATAAGCCAATATTTTTATGGTGGTTTTTGTTTGTTTTTTTCCAGACAAGATTTCTCAGTGCACACCTTTAATCCCCACACTTGGGAGGCAGAGGCAGGCAGATCTCTGAGTTCGAGACCATCCTGTGCGACAGAGTGAATTCCAGAGCAGCCAAGGCTACACAGAGAAACCCTGCCTTGAAAAAAACCACAGAGAGAGAGAGAGAGAGAGAGAGAGAGAGAGAGAGAGAGATTTCTCTGTGCATCCCTGTCCCCGAACTCACTCTATAGACCAGGCTGACCTTAAATTTAGAGATCCACTTGCCTCTGCCTCCTCAGTACTGGGATTAAAGGTGTGATCTGCCACCACCACCACCAGACTTTGAATATACCAATCTATTAACGCCTTCTGTTGTGGAATTTTCACTTTTCCACTTCTGTCCAGACACCTCTAGTTCATCCTTACACTCAGCTCAGGAGCCACCGCCTCTGAGAAGCTTTCTCTGAACTTTTAGCCCCACTATCAGGCAAGTTGCTGCTGTTGCCCTGCTCTGTTCATGGCTTCCGTTACAAAAAATTACAGGTGATAACTCTACCGGCCCGGGACTTGCGTTCACGTTGTACGAAGTCCCGTGTGACTTACCACCTCCTACCCTTCTGACGTGTTGTAAGCTTCAGTCTGCTATTTGGCTCCGGCTGTATTTGGGCCTTTTTCCTAGTCTTCTAAAGTGCCAGCTTTACTGCTGCTCCTGGGCCTCTGCCTTTGCCGCTTTGTTGGCTTCATATTCTACTCCTAGGCATTGGTATGGCTCACTCCTCAGCATCTTAAATATTTCCTTTTTTTTTTTTTACACTTGTAATTTTATTTTATTTTTTAATATATTTTATTAATTTATTTGTATTACATCTCAATGGTTATCCCATCCCTTGTATCCTCCCATTCCTCCCTCCCCCCATTTTCCCCTTATTCCGCTCCCCTATGACTGTGACTGAGGGGGACTTCCTCCCCCTGTATATGCTCATAGGGTATTAAGTCTCTTCTTGGTAGCCCGCTATCCTTCCTCTGAGTGCCACCAGACCTCCTCATCCAGGGGACGTGGTCAAATGTGGGGCATCAGAGTTCATGTGAAAGTCAGACCCTACTCTCCACTCAACTGTGGAGAATGTCCTGTCCATTGAGTAGATCTGGGTAGGGGTTTGAAGTTTACTGCACGTATTGTCCTTGGCTGGTGCCATAGTTTGAGCAGGATCAGATCTGCCCATCATAATGTTCTTGTAGGTTTCTAGGACCCTCTGGATCCTTCTTTAAACGTTTCTTTTTTAAAAACGTTCTTAAATGTTTGTTTTATTTGTTTGTTTTTGAGACAGGGTCTCACTACGTAGCTCTCTGTCCTAGAACTCACTATGTAGGCCAGGCTGGCCTCAAACTCCCATAGATTTGCCCGCCTCTGCCTCCTAAACACTGGGATTAAAGATATACACCACTATTGCCAGCCATCTTCAGGCTTTCTAAAAAGAAGTCTTACATGGTCAGGAGTGGTGGTGCAGCACTTGGGAGGCAGAGGCAGGCAGACCTCTGGAAGTTTAAGGCCAGCCTAGTCTACATCCCAACTTTCAGACGAGCCAGAGTTACATAGTGAAACCCTTTAAATAAATAAATAAATAAATAAAAATCTTACCTGTCCACATCCACATTTTAGATAGTAAACTATCACTACTTTTTTTTTTTTTTCTTTCTTTTTTTTTTTTTTTTTTTTTTTTTTTTTTTTTTTTGAGATAACGTCTCTCTGTGTAGCCTTGGCTGTCCTAGAACTCACTCTGTAGACCAGGCTGAACTCAAAACTCACAGAGATCTGCCTGCCTCTGCCTCCCTTAGTGCTGGGATTAAAGGCGCGCATCACTATGCCCGCTGACCGCTTATACTCTTTCTTGCTGAATTTTTCTCTAGAGCAATGTCCCATCTGAAATCTGTATATCTGCTTATTGTCTCTCTGTCATACCCACTTTCTACTATATAGTGATCAGTGTAAGGACAGGCTCCTGTCTGTTTTGTTCAGTCTTCAGTGAATAAAATAGTATTAATGTTTGTTTTATGATTGACTATAACAAATTTAACAAAGAAATGTCAAAAAGACGCTCAGTGTTGCCTAAAAGAATCTTACAAGATGAGAATTTGAAGGGAGATGGGTTTGTTTGTTTTTTTTTTTTTTTTTTTTTTTTTTTTTTTTTTT
>OU015742.1:79875582-79888242 GCA_907169655.1 Acomys percivali
TCTTCTTCTTCTTCTTCTTCTTCTTCTTCTTCTTCTTCTTCTTCTTCTTCTTCTTCTTCTTCTTCTTTTCTTTTTTGTTATTTTGTTTGTTTTTGTTTTTCAAGATAGGCTTTCTCTGTGTAGCCTGAGCTGTCCTACAACTCATTCTGTGAGGCCAAGCTGGCCTTGAACTCAGAGACACCCCTGTCTCTCAAGTGTTGGAATTAAAGACATGCACCACCTGACTGACCACAATTATTTTAAAATGTCTTGCCAGCATTCATGCCAGTATCAGAAGATAGCCACTCAGCCCACCCTGTCCTATGCACACAAGAATGGTCCCAGCTGTGTAACCTTACCCAGGCTGCAAAGCCTGAAGACTGGAAGGTATGATTATCTGTGTTCTTTCCCTGGGTTGTTATTGCAGCTCTCCTATTCCTGTGACTGTAGGAAAAGGAGGCAGAAGCCCAGCCTCAGATGCATCAAGCTGGTATAGGAAAGAGAGACAGGAGTGGAAACAAATTAACCCTCCACATCATGATACAATGGTGAATGGGCCTAACCCAAACATGCCTGGGTCCTAATCCTGACTGCATGAACTGTGTGCTTCTGCACTAGTTTGTGTCTTTCCCAGTCTCAATTCACTCATCTATAACAAGTGGTGTTTCTAGTCGCTCAAGCTTTAGTGAGATTAAGCAGGAAAATGCATAGGCAACACATATTACAAACTGACTGCCTCCAAGTTATTTGATCTCCCTTGCCAAAATCTGGCTCTACTTCTCTAGCAAGTGGAGTTGGCCACAGTGACATCATCTGGCTGATGGTGTATAAGTGGAAACTGTTTGGTGTTACCAGAAAAGTGTTTAGGTTTGGTTTGTTTGTTTGTTTTTGTTTTGAGGTAGGGTCTCATTGGCTAGTCTGAAATTCACCATGCGGTCTTGACTTCACAGAGATCTACCTCCCGAAATTCTGGGATTAAAGACGTGTGCCACCATACCCACCCGGCTCCGGTCTTGGCTCTTAAGCAAAATTCAGCCGGCACTACTCTTTAGCCTTTTGCATGATGCCTTCACCTTCCTACCATTTCATCTCTACTCACTAACTTCATGTTTTAGTTGGGACACAGATTTGATACACTGAGGCACAGCAGCCATATTGAAACCTTGATGGACACCAACAGAGAAGAAATACAAAGCAAAGATTCTTTAGAATCCTTGTTACGTGAGATAACGTTTCCTGTGATTGTGCTGCTACTTTGAGTCTTGCTTCCTTCTGTCTCATTTCTGACTCACAGCATAATATCTAGTTCATTCTAGCGTCCAGTAAGCATTAGCTATTGTTGCTTTATCTGTGTTACCTTTTCTAAATACAACCATGCTATGCAGACTGTTGCCCTGAGTTTAGACGCCAGGGAAGTCAGACTGCTTCCCAGGGAGGGTTGAAAGTTTCAATGACATAGATTGTCCTAATGGCAATCGTTTATTCAGAGCTGACACGGTTCTAAACGCTTCCCACATCTTACTCTGCTGAATCCTCACAGCAAGTCATAAGACAAGGATGGCCTTGAACTCACAGACATCTGCTTGCTCTGTCTCCTGAGTGATGGGGACTGAAGACTTTTATGCCCAGTAAGTACATTTACTTCTTTGTATATGTATGTGTGCATGCACACGGGTAGAGCTCAGAGGGCAACCTTCTGTAGTCAGTTCGCTCCTTCTCCCGTGAGGGTCCCAGGAATAGAACTCAAGTTGTCTGGCACAGCAGCAAGTGCCTTACCCACTGAGACATCTCACCAGCCCTCCGCCACTTTGAGTCAAAGAGTCCTTATATATATGCCCTAGGCCTCCCTCTACTCAAGTTGGTGTCTAGGTGTCAGCCAGTCTCCTTGTGACATCCTTATGCTACTCCGAGAGTCAAAGCATGATATGTGGACTACCGAGTGTGAGTCAACACTCCCCTCCCCGTTGGTTCAGCAGGGTAGCAAGAGCCCATAATACATGGTTTAGAAGAGAGGAATGTTAACATTATTTTTATAAAACTGTGGAGGATAACCACGCTATCACACAAATAATTGAGAGTCTTTTATATGCTTAATAATAAACTTCAGAGCACAAGAACTGAACAATTGTTAATCTATTCCTTTTTTTTTTTCAAGACAGGGTTTCTCTGTGTAGCCTTGGCTGTCCTAGACTCACTTTGTAGACCAGGCTGGCCTCGAACTCACAGTGATCTGCCTGCCTCTGCCTCCCAAGTGCTGGGATTAAAGGCGTGCGCCGCCACACCCATCTTGTTAATCTATTCTTAACCCTCTAGCTAATCTGGTTTCTTCCCAGCATATATCCCAGAGGTACTTGTACCTTGTAGCTTTCCCTGCTCCAGCTCCTTCCTCTCCAGATGTCTCTGGACTTTTGCCTGTAGCTGAATCCTCTCTTTCTTCCTCTAACTCCTCCTCCCCTGGCTGACAGGAAGTCCAGCCCTATTCTCTCCTCTGCTCAGCTATTGGTTGTAAGCTGTTTTATTGGCATATCAAGGGACAACTGGGGAGCAGTGTTTACACAACATTGGGACAGGAGATTCTCAGCACAAGGACTGCAACCAGATATGGTAGATACAGAAATCAGTATTTGAATTACATAATAACCTTCTGCCTACAGTGGAATTCATTTGTCATGGACTGACCACTTCAGAGATGAGTACTGCAGCTAGGACCCTGCTGAGGGGTCTTCCTGGCCATGAGAACAATCTTGGTCTTCTCAGGGGACATGACTGGAGGATTGGAGATGGAATACCCACAGAGATATCCACCAGCCAATGACAGGTAACAAATTGATGGTGACTTCCATCACTTTTCTTACCGCATGAGTAATGTTTTCTTACTTTGAGTAATGTTTTCAACTGTCTCCCAGAGGCCCCAGCAGAACTGAATCAAGTTGCTTTTGGTGTAAAATAACAAGTTATTGGCATATTTTCCTTCTTGTCCCACCCCTTACTAAACTGGTTTCTTCAATCCATCCCACAAAATAAGCCACTTACATTTCATTTGGTTTTTTGTTTGTTTGTTTTTGACTGCTTGTATGTTTTTGACAGGGCTTCCCTGTGTTGCCTAGGTTAGCCTTGAACACTTAGCCTTAAGCAGTCTTTCAGGAGTCCTCAGCCTCCCAAGTACAAGCACTATAAATATGCACTACCATACCTTACATTCATCTCAGTTCTTGTCCTAAGGTATACATCTGAAGTAACCCCTAGACATCAGTCTTTGTTGTTGTTGTTTTTCAAGACAGGGTTTCTCTGTGCAGCCTTAGCTGTCCTGGACTTGCTTTGTAGACCAGGCTGGCCTTGAACTCACAGAGATCCGCCTGCCTCTGCCTCCCGAGTGCTGGGATTACAGGTGTGAGCAACCACGCCCAGCTTAATCTTTTAAAATATCAGATCCATTGTATATTCTATGAAAGGCTGGTAGACAATAAGAATATGGTAGAATCGAGGCAGAAATTATCTGTCATTCAACAAACTAGCTCAAATGTGGATTCATCAAGCATATGATGCATATATACGTTAAGCGTTTTTAGCTTATTTTAAAATATGTAAGTGCAGTTCTGTGCCACTCTTTTGTTTGGTTATCTTTTGAGGAAAATGTCCCATGTGATACCCACTTGGCCTAAACCTTGGCTCATATGACCCTTCTGCTTCAGCTGCTCAAGTGTAGCTGGCTACTGGACAACCTTGACACCTTTGGCCAATGCTAAGAAAATTCCACACTGCTCCTTAAGGCTTCTGAGTGAGTAGAGACGTGACTAGGGGCCTCGCAAAACAATCCAGGAGATGACTGGAGACTCGGCCGGTGGTGTGGCACAGCCAGGAAAATAGATTAAGAAAACAGAATAATAGCATTCAGGGCTGGTGTGGCCCAACCCTCATATCTAGAGCAGACTTCACTAAGCTGCCAACAGAGATACTATGAAGCTGGCCAGGATTCAGTTTTCCCAGGACTTCAAGGTCAGTGGGTCCCTGTGTTTCTAAAAGTACTACCTCAGAAAGCCAGGAAATGGCTGACTGCTTTGCCATCCAAGTCCAGCTACCCTGACAACATTTAAGATTAAATTCTACCTGCAGATCTACAGGCTCCAAATCGGAAGGGCCATCAAAGACAGCATGAGAGAGAGCTGTCTCTTTGAAAACTGTTATTTTACAACAGGGTTACAGCATGTCAGTGTAGGAAGAACTTCAGGATCACAACCCCCACCTCCTCCAACACAATATACATACCAGTCTCCCACGGTGCAGGCCGGGGAAGGGTCTGTGTGGTGGTTTAAATGAGGGTGGTCCCCACAGGCTCTGGTGACCATGGTTGGGGAGGCCTGGGAGATGGGGCCTTGCAGGAGCAGGCATGTCATGGGGCGGGCTTTGAGAGTCTGAAGACTTGCACCATCTGAGTTTGCTCTCTCTGCTCCTGTTGTCGTTAGGGACATGAGCTCCCAGCTGCTGCTGTAGCCACCATAGCTGCCACCTGCTGCAGTTTTCCCACCATGGTGGCCATGGATTCCTATCCTTCTGGAACTGTAAGCCCCCAAATTAACTCTTCCTTTTATAAGTTGTCTTGATCGTGGTGTTTTATACAGCAATAGGAAAGTAACTAAAGGCCAGGAGTGGTGGTGAGTGCCTTTAATCCAGCACATGAGAGGCAAAGGCAGGTAAACCTCTGTGAATTCAAGGCCAGGCTAGTCTATGTAGTGAGTTCCAGGACACCCAGGACTACATAGAGAGGCCCAGTCTCAAAAAAAACAAAAAAGAAAAGTAACTAGGATAGTTTCTCACTTACCTCATGTCCCATTCTCATAAGGAGCCCAGCATCTCGTGGCTTCTTGTGATTTTCCCAGCGTTCCTCACCTGAATTCTGCTAATGATGGGTCCAGGCCATAAGCAAGTGATTCAAACCAGGCCAGTTAGTGGCATCTCCTTTTCACACTTGGTATAAACTTTACTAAAAGTGATATGTTCTCCGTCCTCCAGAAGCTCCTGAAGCCCAGAGGCTGTAAATCTGGAGTCTCCATTGTTCATATTCCTCTCCCCAGAGAGGAGAAGAACCCGGAGGAATTTGGATTCCTTAGATCTGTTCTGCCCTGAACAGATAGACCAATAAATATATAGGCCACGCATAGACCAATAAATCCCCACCTTGCTCAGACTAGTAGCAGTTTGGTTTCTATCCCAACAAAGAACACTTGACCAATAAATATATTCCCCAAAATGGGAGAGAAGCCTTCAGGGGGCCTCCAAAGCAACAGATGTCCACCTGTCCATGGTATGGGAAGGACTAGAGAGATGCATCCTGCTTAATGATGGCTACCAATAGGTGGTCTTCAAGCACTTAAAAATATTTTATAGGGGGCCTAGAGAGATGGCTCAGAGGTTAAGACCACTGCGTGTTCTTCCAGAGGTCCTGAGTTCAATTCCCAGCAACTACACAGTGCCTCACAACCATCTATAATGTGGCCTGATGCCCTCTTCTGGTGTGCAGGCATACATGCAGGCCTGTCTACACAATACATAAATCTTTAAAAAACATTTTTATGGACCTTCTAGGAATGCACATACTTACTGATTATGCTTTACACATACATACACACATACACACACAAACACATACACAGTGGTAAAGAAAAAATCTTTAGGAAAAGGTATTAAGGTCAGGTCAGCTGCCATATTGTATAACTCCCCTGCTAATCCCACTCCCTGAGTCTGTTCTCGTCAGCCATACAAGACAGCAAAGAAAATAGATGTCTTAGCTATTATTCTGACTCTTATTCTCTCTCTCCTTTTTGAATCATTTCTAAATTAATTTATTATGTCTTGAACCTTCTATAGCCATAAAAACTAGAACAAAGCCATTCTTTATGAGGAATTGCACAATGCACAATGCACAATTCCTCTCAAACAGAAGATCTTATGTGCATGGAAAAGCCTGAACAGAAAGCAGTGGGTTACTGTGGAGTCCTCTGAGAGCCAACCCCAGCCTGCTGGGTAGAGGAGGAACTAGGGAGGCGCAAATCTTGAGTCAATGTTGCGATGTCTAATTTTTTTATTATTGGGAAGAGATGTTGGTTAATTAGAAAAATGAGTGTGAGGTTTTCTAAAGCCCTGTTCTGGCAGAAAGGAGAGGAAACTATTGTGGACAGTCATTATTTTGAGGGTTAGTTGTATTGTGGTACTTTAGAAGGGAACATAGGTAAGATTTATAAAGATGGTTTGAGGTCCCATGTGAATAAAAAACATCATAAGAACAGAAATCACTTGCTTTCGACAGGTGATAGATTCTACTGAGGCCAAAACCGTGGCCTCCTTCCCCCACCTCCATAGACGGCTCCTAACTTCCTTGTCTGGACTCTGAGCTTGGCCATGAGACTTGCTTTGGCTGGTAGAATATCACCAGATATGAACAAAAGGCTCTGAAATATACTGGCACTGCTAGGCACATTCTCCTGCAATTCCATCAACTTCAACCATTAAGCATACTCAGGTTAACCTGTGATTCCAAGAGAAGGGTGGGAGCTACAGTAAGCCGAGCCACTCAGCTGACCACGAGGCTCATAACCGACAGTAATGCTGTCATATGCCAGTGGGAGTGTGCTTCTTTGCTTGGTGGGTTGTTTTGTTTTTTAATGTGTATGATGTTTTGCCTGGCTGTATATGTCTGTGCACCACATGTGTGCAGTCTCCACAAATGCCAGAAGTGAGCATTGGATCCCCCTAAACTGGAGTTACAGATCATTATTAGCTGCCATGTAAGTGCTGGAAGCCTGGGTCCTCTGGAAAAGCAGCCAGGCACTCTTAACTGCTGAGCCACCTCTCCAGACCCCAGAGGGTCTGTTTGGCTTGTTCTGTGAAATTATTTTAGTAATAGCTAATTGACACAAGTCATCTATATGGCTTCTGTTAAGTACCAAAATTGGAAAGGCCCGGGAAAATGTGGGTTATTTTGCTAAAAATGTTTACAAATTTACTGGAGCTGGACTTGGTGTCTCATGTCTATAATCCTAATATTCAAGAGGCTGAACCAGATTGGTCACCATGGACAGCCTGGACTACACAGTGACCTCCAGGACAGCCCAGGCTACACAGTGAGACCCAATCTTGGACTAAATAAATTACTTACTTAATTTAAAGTATTGAAGTGAGCCATTTGCTCAACTTTTAAATGTTTTTTAATTTAATTTGTATTTTATAGATAAGAGTGTTTTGGGTGTGTGTATGTCCGTGCACCATTTGTGTACCTGCTGCCTGTAGAGTGCAGAAGAGGGCATTAGATTGGGAGTTGCAGATGTTCGGGACCCACCATGTTTGTGCTGAGAATCAAATTTGGATCCTTTGGAAGAGCAGCTAGTACTCTTAACCCCTCACCATCTCTCCAGCCCTCCAGCTTTTGTTATTACTGATTAAAATGGAGTCAAGAGGAACCCAGTAACAGCCCTGCCTAACCAATTCGCAGGCTTTGCTTCAGAGTAGAGAAGAGAATGGTGAGGTTTCAGATCTGGGAGCTCAGGGGCCCCCCAGGCTGATCCTGGTCATGGGACTTGTGAGGAAGATGCACATGGGCTGTGAGCATCCCTCTGTGTTCTTGGAGGATGTACCAAGAAAGCTAGGCTATGACTACCCTTTTCCCAGGCCATGTCTCAAGTAAGCCACCTTGAGGGATACAGTCACGCGTTTCCTCAGACAAAGAACAGGTTTGACAGTGCTTACTGTGAAAGGAATAATCTCCCCAAACTCAGTTTTCCTGCCCTGTTATGCTGGCTATTGGCCACTGCATCACCTTGTCAGAATGTGGGCAACATGGAGAGCCCATACGAGCCTGCGCCTCTGCCTCTATCTTCTCCACGGGGAATACAGTTTCTTGTGTCAGAGCTAGGAGTCTGTTCGCCATGTCCACAACAGTCTCACTGATAAGCCTTGCATGTAGGACAAAATCTCAGTGGAGTCCCCTCCATGAATGCTAACTGTCCCACCATCATACAGGAATGAAGTTTTCAAACTTCTTCAGAAAAAAATAGGTTTTTCTGGGGGAAACATACAAAGGTAGCCAGAGGCAGGAGAACTTTTAAAATCCTCACCTGTATAAACTGGTTCCAAGGCTGGTAATTTCCAACACACACCCAAGAGATTTCTATACTTAAGGAACTGTCTACCAGTAACTAAACTGTTTTAAAATTTTGTTCTTATTTCTTGTCCCTTCCACTGTTCTCCCACGTATATGCCAATGAAGTAGTGCTTTAGACGTCACGGCACACAGCGGAGGTGTTAAACACTCCTGTGCCTTTAAAAACTAGAACGTAGGGTTAGGGGTATAACTTAGTGTTACAACCCCTGTGTGGTATACATAGGCCTGGGGCCCAGTCCCCAGCACTTAGAAAAAAAATTATAATGTGATCTGGGCACACACCTGTAGTCACAGCTGGACTCTCAGGTGGGTACTCTGCCTGGCCTCATTGTGTGCTTTTGTTTGTTTTCTTTGCTTATTTGTTGAGGAAGAATCTTGCTACTTAAGACTGGCTGGCCTTACTCACTATAGAGCCAATCTTAGCCTTAAATTCATGGTAATCCTCCAGCCTCAGTCCAGATGTCATATTATACTTCTTAAAAGATGTTTATCTTTCTTTCTTTCTTTCTTTCTTTTTTTTTTTTTTTTTTTTTTTTTTTGGTTTTTCGAGATAGGGTTTCTCTGTGTAGCCTTGGCTGTCCTGGACTCGTAGACCAGGCTGGCCTCAAACTCACAGTGATCCACCTGCCTCTGCCTTCCAAATGCTGGGATTAAAGGCGTGCGCCACATGCCCAGCCTAAAAAAAATGTTTATCTTCTTATTACACTTCATATGTTTGCTTATTTACTAATTATTATATGTATGTGAGTGAGTGTATGTGTGAGTGTGTGTGCATACCACCTGTAGGAATGGAGATCAGAGAAGGGCCTTCAGGGGTTGAGTCTCTCCCTTCACCATGCGGGTCCAGGGCGTAGAACTTATGTTGTCAGGCCTGGAAGCAAGTATCTACCCACCAAGCCATCTTGCTGGCCCATATGGTATTACCAGTGCATTGATGATTGCAGGATTTTTTTCTACTACCTAGGACCTCACATGTGCTGGTCAATCATTCTACCACTGAGCTACATCCCCCAGCAGTCATAGTATATTGAACTGGAAGCTTTGATATAGCAAAAATGTTAATTCTACCAAATCTGTAGTTGTAATGCAAGCACTGTCAAAACCCTAGCAAGGCTTTTTTTGTGATCATAAGCAAGTGAAAGAGATCTAAATCAACACTGAGAAGAGTGATGAGATGAGAAGACTCACTCTACATGATATAAAAGCCTCCTAGGATGGTATGGTAATCACAAGACAGAGGCTCAGCACAGAAACCAGCGACACAGAGTGAAGAATCCAAAGGTAAACGCACAAATAAGCCACATTGGTTTTCTTAGAGAAGGGGAAAAAAAATAATTCCATGGAAGAAGGATGGCCCCCACAACTTTCTTTGAGATTGAGAATGGCCTTCAGCTTCGGGTCCTCCTGCCTGCACCTCCCACGAGCCACCATGCCTGCTTTTGAAGGACAGTCTTCTATACAGATGGTGCTGGAGCAGCAATGGCTGACTCTGCATAGGGAAAATAAAGAAGAGAGATCAGAGGAAGAAGTGCAGAAGAGAAGAGAGAGAAAGGAAAGTAACTGGCTCAAACCTGACACATTATAGTAACTCAAAAACTTTTTGAGTTGTCAAATAGCTCTAAGACCTCACCCACAGAAGTATGGCCAATAAAGGATAGAACTGACACAGTGGAGTTTATTAAAATTAATACCATTTTCTCTGAGCCAGTGAGATGGCTTTGTGGGTAAAGGCGCTCACTTGCTGTGCAAACTTGGTGACCTGAGTTTGATTCCTGGAATTCATATAAAGGTGGAAGGAAGTTGGGCAGTGGTGGTGCACGCCTTTAATCCCAGCACTCGTGAGGCAGACAAGAGGATCGCTGGGAGTTCAAGGCCAGCCTGGTCTACAAAGCGAGTCTAGGACAGCCAAGGCTACATGGAAAAATCCTGTCTCGAAAAACAAAAAACAAAAAACAAAACAAAACAAAACAAAAAAACATGGAAGGAAAGAACTGACTTGACTCTGCAAAGCTATCCTGTGACCTCCATACACATGCCATGGCAAACGCATGCTACATTCACATCAAATATGCATCATACATACCATACACACACATTAATATAATAAAAATAATAAAACGTTTTCTCTATGAAAGACCCTGTTAAGTGAGAAAAATTTTGCAACTCACATATCTGAAGAACCAGAATCTAGATGTGTAAACAGCTCTCAGAATTCAGCAGTAAAAATAAACAATATGTTCAGGAAGTGAGGGCAAGCAACAGACAGACATTTGACCACAGAAGGTGTATAAGCTCTGAAAAGATGTACAGGACCTTATCACTGGGGAGCTGCAAACCAAAGCCTTAGAGAGATGTTGCTGCACCCATCAGAGCTGCTAAAACAAAAATCCAGACATTAAATGCTGACAGGAAGTCACAGAAATTGGACCACTCCTACATCAATGTTGAGAATTTTAAATGGTGAGGCTACCCTAGAAGAGCTTCATATATATGTAGTTTTATAAATATGTATATATGTACATAGATATACAGATATGTTGATGTGCATGCATGTAGGTAGATGTAGGTGGTTGTGAGGGTTGTGGGGGTATAGGAGAGGGAGGAAGGGGATGCTACTGTGTAGTGGGTAAAGAGTTCCAATTTTGTATCTTTTTTTTTTTTTGACAGGGTTTCTCTGTGTAGCCTTGGCTCTCCTGGACTGGCTTTGTAGACAAGGTTGGCCTTGAACTCACAGCAATCCACTTGCCTCTGCCTCCCTAAGTGCTGGGATTAAAGGTGTGGGCTACCATGCTTGGCTCCAAAGTTTCAGTTTTGCAAAATAAAAATGTTTTGTCGACAAATGATGGTGGTGATGGTTGTATAATAATGTCAGTGTACTTAATGCCATTGACTCTACATTTAAAAATGCTTAGGGGAGTAAATTTTGTTATGTGTATATTATTACTACTAACTATGCAACTCTAAACAACCTGGCAGTAGCATACTTGGGCATTTATCCTAGAGGAATGAGTGCTTGCAGTCATTTGAGAATCTGGAGACAGGACTCATGCAGTTTGTTAACAGCAGTTCAAAACTTTATTATATGTATGTATATATGCTTGTTTGAGTGTGTTCATGAGCAAGAGTGAGCTGTGGTGTGTGCCAGAGGTCAGAGGACAACTGGCATGTGAGTTCTGGGAATTAAAACTCAGGTCACCAGACTTGATAGCAAATACCTTTATCCACCGAGTCATCTCAAAGGCCCAGAAGCCTAAAACTTCAATAGGTGACTCATTTAAAAAGCTATAGAATACAGCCAGGTGGTAGTGGCACACGCCTTTAATCCCAGCACTCAGGAGGTAGAGGCAGGTGGATCTCTGTGAGTTCAAGGCCAGCCTGGTCTACAGAGTAAGTTCCAGGATAGCCAGACTACAAAAAGAAACCCTGTCTTGAAAAACCAAAAACCAAAAAATATATATATATATATAAATAAAGCCACATCATGGTAGATAAGATGCCTATAAAAAGAAATGCACCTAGAACCTGGGTGAATATTCTGAGAATTCTAGGGAGGGGCTAGAGAGGTGGATCAGGGCTTGAGCATTTGTTGCATAATCGTGAGGACCGGAGTTCAGATCCCAGCACCCAAGGAACAAGCTGGGCAAATATTTCTGTAAACCCAGTTCCACAGAGGGGTGGAGACAGAGGGTCACTACAGCTTAATGGCTTCCAGCCTTGCTGAGGAAATGAATGAGAGTCTCAGGTTCAGGGGGAGATCCTATGTGAAGTGATAGAGGAAGAAACCCTGTGCCCTCGCTCTCCTGGCCTCCATGTATGTGCACAGCTGTGCACCTGCATCCATAGAGACACCCCGCCCCACCTCCACATATGCAAGTCATAAGTACAAATAAAAGAGAAAACACCAACCCCAGAGAGTCGTGTGCTGCTGCACTATTCTATCTATAGAATATTGTTCACAAGACAAACTTACAGGACTGGGGAAGAGAGATGGGTGTGGTGGCACACACCTGTAATTCCAGCACTTAGGAGGCAGAGGCAAGCAGATCGCTGGGTTCAAGGCCAGCCTACTCTATGGAGCCAGTTACAGGACAGTCAAGGCTGTATGGAGAAACCTGTCTCAAACAAAACAAACAACAAAAAACCTCAAACAAACAAACAAATATAGAACAGATTAGCTGCCAGGGTTACGGGAAGGTAAGAGCAGAAAACCAGGGAGAGAAAGTTGACTCTCGGCATAAAAGGGCAACATACAAGATCCTTGTAGAAGCTGGGGAGTGCCTTAGTGGGCTGAGCACTTGCCTGGCGTGTGTAAGTCCATGGGTACAATTTCCAGGATTTAGACACAGACACAGACACACCCATACCCCCACCCCACCCTGCAGCCACACACACACCCAACAAAAGGAGGAGGGAGGAAGGAAATTTTCCCAAGAATGTGGGGTATTTCCATGTCTATAATGCCAAAAAAATCTGAAAGAGCACACACACACACACACACACACACACACACACACACACACACACAC
>OU015742.1:79890153-79902397 GCA_907169655.1 Acomys percivali
GTGTGTGTGTGTGTGTGTGTGTGTGTGTGTGTGTGTGTGTGTGTGTGTGTGTGTGTGTTCTTGTGTGTGCTGGTCACATGCATATGCATGAGGAGGCCAGATGTTAACTTGGGTGTCCTTCCTGGGCCGGGGTGTGGTCTATCCTTCTTGCTTTTATTTATTTATTTATTTATTTATTTATTTATTTTTATTTTTATTTTTTGGGTTTTCAAGACAGGGTTTCTCTGTGTAACCTTGGCCGTCCTAGACTTGCTTTGTAGACCAGGCTGGCCTCGAACTCACAGTGATCCGCCTGCCTCTGCCTCCCAAGTGCTGGGATTAAAGGCGTGCACCGCCACCACCCGGTTCCATCTTGCTTTTAAAATGATCTCTCACTGGGACCTGGGACTCACCATTATAATGAGCTGTCTGGGCAATAAGTCCCAGGAATCCTCCTGTCTCCACTTCCTCCATGCTGGGGTAACAAACATGCCACCATGCCCAGCTCTTTGGGTGGGAGCTGGTCCTCACACATGCTTGGCAAGCCCTTTACAAGGCATTCTCTTGAACCCCAGCCTGGGACCCTGAGCACCCACAAGCTCAGTGCATTCATACTGGGAAGAAACCAATTGCCTCATAGTCCCTCAGGATGGGAAGTCAGAAATGAAGGTGCTGGCCAACTGGGTGTCTAGACCAGGCTTCTTTCTGCTTCCAAGAGAGCACCTTGTTGCTGCCACCTGGGCATGAGCCTGAGCCTTACAAGGCAGACAGGATGGATAGGACGAACACACCCACTGAAGCTTAGTACTAAGGTACCAATTAGCTGTGAAAGGTCCCATTTTTTAGGCTTATCTGTCACCGGGGGTTCAACATGAATTTTGGAGAATCTCAATGTTCACACCCTGACACCAACTCATCTTAAAGGAACAGCATTCTATTCTGCACAGCGCCCTCCAGCGTGTTCTAGTCAGCACAGGGAAAGACAGAAGGACTGACATCAGCCACCTCCCATATGTGATCCTATTTTGTTGTTGTCATGTGTGTGCATGTGTGTGTGTTGCTGTATGTATTGCACACCTATATGCAGGCCTGTGGAGGTCGGAGGATAATCTCAAATGGTGTTACTCAAGAGCAACCTTGTTTGACACAGGGCCTCTCACTGGAATTCACCAAGTATGCCAGGCTAGCTGGCTCATCAGTGAGCTCCAGCAATCCAGCTGTCTCCACTCCCTCAGCACTGGTTTGTTTGTTTGTTTGGTTTGGTTTTTGAGACAGGGTTTCTCTGTGTAGTCTTGGCTGTCCTGGACTTGCTTTTTAGACCAGGCTGGCCTCGAACTCACAGCGATCCTCCTGCCTCTGCCTCCTGAGTGCTGGGATTATAGGCGTGCGCCACCACGCCTGGCTGGTTTGTTTGTTTTTAAACATGGACTCTGAGGAGCCAATTCACGTCTTTGCACCCTAGCAACTGTGCCATCCCCAGCCCTGTTCTTGGTGTTCTGCTTTGATTTCGAAGTTTTTTTTCTTGAGATGAAGTTTTGCCATATAAACCTCACCATATAAATCAGTTTGGCATCAAATTTGTGGCAATCCTCCTGCCTCTACCTCCTGAGCATTGAGATTACAAGTGTGGGCCACCAGGCCGGGCTGTGTGGCCCTTTTGACTGAAGCCTTGCTAATGTAGACCATGAACTTCCTGGGGTTCTAGGCCAACAGTTGTCAGAGTTAAGCCCCCCCCCCAATGCACTCAGAAAGCACAGGGGAGTCTAGAGCTGCATGTCCACCAACCACTATGTTTAAAGTAACTACAGTTAAATACAAACTCAGGATCTTTGGTCAAACTAGCCACCTTCAAACACTTGTGGGCAAGTTGTTCTTATACTGGGCAGCATAGAATTATGAAATATTTCCATTATGACAGAAAGTCCCATTGGATATCATTGGACTGGTGAATAAGCCTTTACTGGGTGCTTGTTAGGAGATACAGTAGTCCGCATCTCAGAGGGCAACTTTTTTTTCCCCCTGAGACAAGGTTTCTCTGTGTAGTGTTGGCTGTCCTGGACTCACTTTGTAGACCAGGCTGGCCTTGAACTCACAGCGATCCGCTTGCCTCTGCCTCCCGAGTGCTGGGATTAAAGGTATGCGCCACCACACCTGTCTCAGAGGGCAATTTTAAGCTCCATCAGTCATCTGCTCTGTGGCCTTAACTAGTTACTTCACCTCTCTGTTCCTTCGAGGGTCATCATATATCCACCTTATCACATTGCTATGGGGGTTCAATGAGAATACATGCCAAAACACTTAGAATTTCATCTTGACCCTCAGAAAGCTCTCAGAACCTGTTGTTTTTATTTAAGCCTCTGTTAGATGGATCCTATTATGATTCTGATATGGACATTGGAATCAGAAGGCTGGAAAAACTTGCCCAAAGTCACATGACAATAAAGTGGCCAAGTTGGCTTTGAATTCCAAAGCCCATGACTTTGTAGACAACTTAGCGCCCGTTTGAGGGATGAGCAAGGGTCTGCTCTCGGACCCAGTAGAAGCAACCTGGTTTTGCACCATAGCTCCCTGGGTCAGGTGGGCACCTGGCAACTCTGCTGGGGGCTCCAAGCACTTGACTCATGACATTCTGTCCCCATCGGCATCCATCCATCTCTACCTTGCTATTAGCTGGCATCCATCAGAATGCTTCCTCCCCCCCACGCCCCCGCCTACCCCCCACCCATCACCCTGGATGGACCCAGAGCTCTGTGCAAATAGAACATGAATTCTGCTGACAGGGTAATAATAAGGCCCCTAAATCAGAGCCTGAACTTTCTGCTTTACATATATTACTCAAATTACATGTCAGGGATTAATACACATTATAAACCAGCCGTGCCGCTGACATATTTCTCTTGAAATGTCTCTCTTGGGCGTCTCCTAGAACTCCTAGTGGTGTTAATCACAGTCTCCCTATCCTGCTTGGGTCCTGGGTGGGGCGACACAGAGAACAGGAGGGCCAGAGAGAATCACAGGAGAAGCGAACAGTGAAGGGCCCCAAGCTGATGTACAGCGTCGAACTAGGCCAGCTTGGTTGTGTTCCAAAACCACTCCCATATCTTTCCACTTACACAGGCTCTAGGTTTCAAGCTGGGACCCAATAACTTCTTGTCCCGTGGCTACGATCCAGTGCAGGCTGAGGTCTTTAGTACTTGGCTAGGGTCTGGCACGTGGTCCGCATTCATAGGAGGGCTCAGAGGCTGAAGGTCGCTTACACTGACGCTATTCTCTCTTTGTTTTCACTTAACAGAAACCTGAGATTGTTTGGGTCTGCCATGTAACGATCTAAAAATATCCCACTCTCATTCTCCTGATGACCAGGTATTGATGTGGAAAGCAACTCTGGCCAGGGAGATGGAAAGAGAAATGTGCTGGGACTTCTGGGACATTTTAGTGTAAGGACCACCTCTTACCCCACTTTTTTCTCTCTGCCTGGAACACAATCATGACGGTCGCAGTCGTAGATTCCTTGCCACCAGTGAGGTAAAGCCTTGCATGCTAAGAAAAGCCGGGATATGGCTGAGGTCCTGTAGAGAAATTTAATCTGTGTCCTAGCCAGTTCTTCGTATCTCTGGTCGTGCAATTTCATAGGTAAGATGACCTGAGCCTGTCTCAGGCTGGCAGTTGCTGGGGGCTCATTAACATCCTCAGCATTTGCTCTTAATGCACCTGACATCCACAGAAAAGCAACCGTCGGGGCGTGGCACGCCTGCAGTTCTCATTTCTCTTCTCTGAATGTGTGTCCCGGAGTGTCTATCACATCCTATACTGGCTAGGCAGGGGGCGTGGCTATGGCTGATTGTGCCAGCAGAACCAACTCAACCCAATCCAACCAGGTTGGCGCCTGACCATCTAAGGTGGCACGAAGAGACCCACATGAAGAAACACAAACCGGCCTCCGCGACCTACTGTGACCTCAGTGCAGTGTTTGTGTAGCTTTCTGTAAAGATCTGAATGTCTGGCTTTGCTTGAAACAGTGTGAGGCCTGAGCTCACCACCCACTGGGCAGTGAATGGCGGTTGCTGAGCAGTGCCTCCCCACCACCCCACCACCCCACGAGACAGACGTGGCTCTCACAGTCTCCCTAGCTGCCACCTTGTACCAGCGCGTTTGTATATGCCGCTCCCCGGCTCTCGCCGCCCCCCACCCCCCTCCCCCGCCCCGCTGCCCCCCGCAGGTGTTTGAGTTGATGACACCTGCTCTAAGCGGGCTCCATAAGGCCTCTGAATCATGATGATGGTGATGACAATGACATGTAAAAAGATAATAGCAGCTGCTGCTGTCGATGGGTAGCAGGAGCCAGGCGGCTTAGCGAGGGCTCCACACACACGTTCCCTTACCCAGTCCTCAAAACAAGATCTCTCCCACTGGACACATAAGGAGATGAGAGTTCACAGCCGGGCAGTAACTTGACTTCAACCTTACAGTTAGAAAGCTTTTCCTGTGGGAGTTAGATCCGTTAAAGTGGATGCCTCCTGACTCACAGACTCTACAGCCTTCCCTCGAGTAGAGGCGAAAGTACAAGTGGTGCAGACTTGGAGGATCAGGGGCTCAAGGTCACTCAGCCTGGGCCACATGAGACCCTGTGTCAAAATGCCAGCCCCTGTCCCAATGCACAGCTGGAAAATAACATGACAGGCATGCGGAGGAGGAGGAATACTGAGGAGGGAACCAAAGAGAGAGGCAGAGATAAGGCCTGACTAGTCTGCATTGGGCAGGGGCTGGGGTGGCTGGGTAGGAAACCTCCCACAGCTGGGGTTCATAAATGTAGGCAATATGCTGACTTGAATCTAAGCAGATCAGGAAAGGAGAGAGTTTTGAACCTGCTAGGAGGCAGAGGAACTTAGACCTGGACACTTTGATAGCAGAAACGCAGGGCCAATCTGATGATAGTCTTGTGTCCCACGATGCAGGATGCCAGAATCCCCATCAGCCCCCTGTAGTGGTTCCTCAGAGCTGGTTGCCTCTAGCATCTGGGTTGTTCCTAGAATTAGGGCCCACCTTCGCAATGCCCCCATGTCTTTGTGTCTCTGGCTCCTTATCCAAACTCTAGTCTGTGCCTCTGGTTGACAGAGCTTAGGACTAATAGCCAGACCCTAGCTGCAAGGGAGGCTAGCGCTTCCACATTCTAAGTGGGAGCAAGCTCTGTTTCCCACTAAGACTCATACTGGGAGGAAAGTCTCCAGACAAGGGGATGTGGTTCTGAGACTGTGCATCCAGGAGGAACAATGCTCCCTGAAAATTCACAGGTGCCTTTTAAAGGACTCGTGTGCTACCGAGTCTCACTGGGAAGCTGATGATGCTGGATTGGAGCCGTCAAGGCACACATTAACACACAGGAAGGGTTGAGGGAATCCAGCCGTTCTGTGAAGCCATCCTAGAGGCTGCAACATTCTGAGGGAAGGAGGAAGACTCCAGGTCTGAAGGGCCAAGAAGAAAGGGTATTTATGGGACTATGAAAATAACTGACTAGGAAGAACAGCCTCCTCCAGGGCATGGCTCCAGTGGAGGCTGAGCTGGGGAAATAAACCTTATTTCTCACTTCCTCCTCTTCCTCATACCCTATAAGTCTTCCTAGAGGCAACAGAGAGTCAGACAGAGAGCAACAATCTTGGTGACATCTTCCATAAAGGTTAGCTCCTGGGCATAGTGCTACCTGGTGCAGAGGCTGAGGGCAGCTTTCCAAGAGTTAAACAGATGGGTATGAGCTTCCTGTATAACTCAAACACTCCAGACTAGTGTCTCCACTTTGTTCGTGGGCCCAGGCACGTGAGTTGCCTTGGTCATTTCCACTTCACTGTGCGTGCTTCCTTCTGTTGCTGTGACAGACACTTGGAGCAAAAGCAACTTAGAGAGGAAGAGGCTTTCTGGCTTGCCATTTCAGGCCACAGTCTGAAGAGCAAGCCAAGTCTTGGAGAAAGGAACCCGGGGGGGGGGGGGGGGGAACCCTGCTCACTGGCTCCCTCACAGGCTTTTGATTAGCTAGCTTTCATGCATATAGCTCAGGCTCACCTGTCCCAGGATGGTACCTGACAGTGGGCTGGACCCTACTAACCAACCAACAGTCGTGCCGTAGGCTAGTCTGATCTAGGCTGTTCCTCAGGTGAGACCCCCTTCTCAGATGACTTTAGGCTGTGTCAAGTTGACAGTTAAAACTAAGGAGGGCGCCCTCGCTGGCTCGGTTTCCTGCAATCACCTTTTTTTTTTGGTCCTGCCCTAACAGTTGGCCCCTGTGACAGACTCCATATGATGTTCCAAGCCTGCTTTTTCCAAAATGCTGGGCCTCCTCTGTGTTCACGAGGATTCTTTGTTGCAGGTGGAACCAGTTCTCTGTTCTCTTTCGCAAACTCTGATCTGAGGACTCCCCAGGAATTCTGATGCACAAGCAGTTTTCCCTTTTCTAAACATCTGCCCAGGTTTGAAGGGCTGTTTTGAGGGGGCTTTTCTTTTGTCCATAAACGCCTCACTTGGTCTATTTGTCTTCTCTCAGTTTCTCCTTCAGCCAAATTCCTTCCTGGCTTGCCCAGACCCCGTTCAGTGCCCCATGGCCCCAACCTCTGCTCTTCTCTCCCCCACCTATAAGGAGCAGTGTCCCCACTTTGACTGCCCTGTGACTTCTTGTTGTTGTTTTTCAAAACAGGGTTTCTCCATGGACCCCTGGCTGTCCTGGGACTCTCTCTATTGACCAGTCTGGCCTTGAACTCACAAAGATCTACCCGCCTCTGACTCCCAAGTGCTGGCATTAAAGGTGTGTGCCACCACGCTACCTACCTCTGTTATTTTAAATTGTGCTATTTGGCTGGAGGAGGGTGGCAGGGTAGTGGTATGCACATGTGAGAATGCGGGTATAGAGGCCAGAGGAGGACACCAGACACCCTGGAGCTGTGAAGCAATGGATTTCGGTACTTGGAACAGAAGTTGGGTCTTCTAGAAAAACAACAAGCACTTCTATTTGTTTTATTTTATGTGTATCTGCTATTTTGTGTGTATGAGTGTTTTGCTGTGTGTGTCCAATGCCCATAAAGATCAGAAGATCCCCTGGAACTGGAATTATAGATGGTTGCAAGCCACCATGTCGGTTCTGGGGATTGAACCTCAGTCTCTAGAAGAGCACCAGTGCTGATAACTGCTGAATCATCTCTCCAACCCACTATTCTATTCCTCAAGTCTAAACTGGCCTTGAGACTTGCTTTGGCCACCGCAGGAGGCAGAAGGCAGAAGGCATTCTGCCATTCTGAGCCTGAACCACCAGAGGCTCTGTCTGCTTCTGATATTACAGCCCTGCTGCTAAGCAGAGAACAAGCCCAGGCTAGCCCAAAGATCACGAAAGATCCACCAATTCTACTTCTGGAAATCTAAAAAGGACGCTCTCACGCATGCATCCAGAAAATACATGCAAGAAGATCTGCTTTTTGTCGCATTGTCTGTCACAGAGGAGTATTTGTAAAATTCTTAACTATCTACAGTAGAGCTGTGCATAGACAAACTTATATTCATGTGATGAAGTGCTATGTAACAGTTAATATGAATGAACTGTATATATCTGTGTCTATATATATATATATATCATCAAAGATAGCTCTCAAGAACACATTATTGTATTAAAAGCCTGTTGCAGAAAATAAAATATGATACTATTATGTGCATCTTAAAGCCACACAAGACAGGCGTTTATGCTACATTACGTATAGTAGATGTATGCTAAGAAGGGTAGATACCACATTCTTGTGCCTTTCTCTAGGGAGGTGACTGTGCATGAGAGACTTCACTTTATATCCTATTAGATATTTTTTTTAATCAGAAGGAAACATTGTAAAGTGATAACACTAGATTCTGATTTGGAAGGCAGGGGCATTTATTAGATTATTCTCTGTTCTTGTCTGTATTTAAAATTTTTTACCAACCGAGAAAAAAATCTAATTATACCCATGAATGCTTTTTGTGATTTGAATGGTTATTTGTCTATGTGTGTGACTGAGTTTCACATCTGTGTCACTGAAATTCATAACAGAATCAGGGCCCTGGGAGGCAGATTTTACTGAGCAGGAGTCCCTGGGGCTTCCCAGCACCTGAGGAGAGACCTGTGGACCAACAGGCCACGGCACCGAACCTGAGTCCACCATACTGAGATCACTCCCAGCAGGAGCCACGGGCACATCTGGGTTATGTGTGTAATTACATCAGGCATTTACACTGCAGTGAGCAGGTCTCATCAAGTGAGAAGTGGAAAAAAAAAAAAAACCCTGCTGTTCTAGTTGCTGATTTTCCAGGGTCCATGGTCAGGCTTGACAAGGATGGTTTTCTCTAAATGGGCCGTCATCCCGCATAGTTCAAAGAACCTTTCTGGGAATGGCTGAGCGATGAGCATTTGCTGATAAGAGACTGGTTTGGTGGGCTGAGGAGGCAGCTCTGTGGGTAGAGCGCTTGCCTGGCATGCCCAGTGCCCTAAGTTCCATCTCAAGCACTGCATAAACTTGGCATAGTGGTTATAGGCCTATCATCTCAGCATTTGAGAGGTGTGAAGGCAGGAGGATCAGAAGTTCAAGGTCATCTTTAGCTACGTAGCCAGCTTAAGACCAGCCTGATCAACTTAGACACTGTCTCAAAATACATACATACAGAGAGACTGAACAAACACAAGAAGAAGATGACGTCTATCTGTAATCCTAGTGCTGCGGAGACTGAGGCGGAAAGATGGAGGCGGAAAGATGGTGAATCCCAGCCTAACATGGGCTATATAGGAAGACTGTTTTTAGAGACAAAGCAAAAACAAAAAAATGGGGCAACAACAAAACCAGTGCTAAGCAAAGAAGTTTTGTTGAGTTAGGAATAAAGAGAGAGCTCACAGGTCCCACTAAGGGTACCTGGTTCACAGTACCCTAGAGGGTATCTCTGGCCTCCTGCCTAGGGGATGAAGCCGCCCACCCTGGCCTGAGTCTTTCCTCACGAATCCACTTGAGACCATCAAGACAATGCTCCCCAGACATATCACAGGCCAGCCTGATGTAGGCAGCTCCTCACTGAGACACGCTTTCCAGGTGATTCTAGGTTATGCCAAGTTGACAGTTAAAGCTAACCGTCATAGTAAAGTGCCTACTAAGCAAGCCTGAGGACTTGAGTTGGTCCCCAGCGCCCACATAAAAAGCCAGGCATGGTTTGTACTCCGCTGTTGTACTCACCATCTCCCGTGTTAGAGAGGTAGCAACAGACAGATCCTCTGGCCGGCCCATCTATCTCGCAGGATAAGTGAGGCTCAGGACCCAGAGTCTCAAGACCTCCAGTGGGCAGCTTCTTGGGAATGACACCGAGGTTGTCCTCTGGCCTCCCCATGCATTCACACACATGTACATACCAGCGCACACATGAACATATACACACACTGAACACACACAGACAAGATAACATAAAAAATCGATAGCCAGCTGTCTGCCTGTAAAGGTTCTGTGGGGAACAGTGGTGAGCCATGCTGTAGCTTTCAGGAGTAACTGTTATAGATTCCTTTATTGACTTCTATCTATCTATCTATCTACCTATCTATCTATTGTTTTTTGAGACATCCCTGGCTATCCTGGAAATCACTCCGTAGGCCAGGCTGTTGTCCCAAGTGCTGGTATCAAAGGTGTGTGCCACCACACTCAGCTCTTTTATTTCTTTTATTTTTATTTTTTTATTTTTTGAGAGTGAATCCTGCTAATTTATTGGCAGTCAGTTTATCAACAAGATGGGTAGTTTTGTTCCCAGGAGGTGAGGTTGATTTCAACCTGCCATAACAGGTACCCACATGCCTTCACTTTGAAGACTCAGCCGTTCATGGTTCAGTCTACTCCATGGTTCGACTACTTCATTACTTTCACGGTTTTTATGCTTGAAGTCTTCTCGGCGTTCGCTTTGAACTCAGTCCTCAGGGCATTCTCACTGCTTTTGCACAGATCTGGGAGAGCCAGATGTAGCTGAGTCCAGCCTGTTGCCAGTACGGCATCATGGTCTCTCCAGAGCGGCCTAGTAGACCCAGCTCTTTTATTTAAGTCCAAGAGGGATTGAAGATGGCTACTATTGGTTTTGCTCCTCCCCTCCAGGAGAGGGCACTATTACATTGTGGCCGCACAGGTCTTTGAGTGCCTTTAGTCTAGGCTGCGGCAACATCTCTTTAGTCCCGGCTTTCAGCTTGTACTATGGGGGTTGTTCGAAAGGAGTCTCTTTCACAGTTCTGGGGCCATGTTTCTACCATAGCATTTGTATCTTGCTTTCCTCATATATAGTATAAATGCTTAAAGGAAGGACTTAAGCCAAAAATATTTCAATACCTTTTATTGGGAAGCAGAGGCAGACAGATCTCTGTGAGTTCCAGAACAGCCTGGTCTACAAAGTGAGTCCAGGACAGCCAAGGCTACACAGAGAAACCGTCTCGAAAAACCAAAACAAACAAACAAAAACAAAAGGATCCATAATTCTTTCTTTCTTTTCTTGCTTGTTGGTTAGGTGGTGGGTGTATGTTGGTTTGTTGCTTTGAGACAAGGCCTCACTAGCTAGCTCTGACCTAGAATTCATCAACAGACCCTCCTGCCTTAAACTCCGGATGACAGGTGTGTCCCCAGGACCAGCTATAAACCACAGTTCTTTTTAGCATCTTTCCAGTCTAAAGGTTGGGTCAATTTCCTTCAGACCCATGGGAATGGTGAAGCCTTCCCCTATCAGTGTGGGGATGCTGACGGAAAGTAGCCACTTACTTGGCAGCTTCCTCCTTGGATGATTACAGCCTGAGACTGCTCCCTTCAGAGAGAGCTAAATCTGCCTCCTTGTTCAGCTGTATACAGTAAACTTACCTATTCTCCACTGCAAATAATAAATGTGATGAGTTTCCCAGCTGCTGATGTGTTTCCATCAAAGTGCATGGCCTGGGCTGAAGAGATGGCTCAGAGTTTAAGAACACAAACTGCTCTTCTTAGAGGTCCTGAGTTCAATTCCCAGCACCCACGTGGCAGCTTGCAACCATCTATAACAAGATTGGATACCCTCTTCTGCAGAAAAACATGTAGACAGAACACTATATACATTATAAATAAATAACTTTTTTTTAAAGTTCATGGAAGCCGGTATGGTGGGACACACCTGTAATCCCAGCACTCAGGAGGCAAAGGCAGGCAGATCTCTGAGCCTGAGGACAGCCTGGTCTGCAAAGGGAGCCCAGGATAGCCAAGGCTACACAGAGAAACCCTTCCTCAAAATAAATAAATAAATAAATAAATAAATAAATAAATAAATATAAAACAAAAGTTCATGGCCCACCCGATCCCAGCTTTTCTGTGTCTGTCTGTCTGTCTTCACTCCCTCATCACCCCAGTCCCAAGTCCAGTTGCCAGGACCCAGCTGTGAAGGTCACGGTAAAGGATAAGGGCAGAAGTTTTAAAAATAAAGTAAAATATTAAGTACAAAATAACAAACCATATTCTATCATGTTGAGTCTTGCCATGTTTTCTTCAGGCATTTAGAAAATTAATTCTAATATTTGGGGAAAGTGATGAAACCCTTTCATGAAGAATCCAATACTATAGAGGAGAGATTAGGGGAAGAAACCACACCAGGTGCTGAGATGTAGGCCTCACAACAAAGAAACATCATCTGAAGCTTCACTCTGTGCCAATGTAAAACCAGAAAGATAGGTGATTATGGTGGGATGGTATTATAGGTTCAAATTTTAATGAAAAGCATTGGTTTTGCATATTTTATTATCATTTGCTAGAGAAAAGAAAACTGAATGAACTATAAGAAATAATGAAATTCAAAAAAAAAGAAAGAAAGAATAAAATTCATGGGCTGGAGAGGTGGCTCAGAGGTTAAGAGCACTGACTGATCTTCCTTCCCAGCAACAACATGGTGGCTCACAACCATCTATCATGAGACCTGGTGCCCTCTTCTGGCCTGCAGGTCTATATGCAGACAGAACACTATACATAATTAATTAATAAATAATTTTAAAAAATAATGACATTCAAATAAATAGCTGCAAACCTCAAAGAGACCGGTTTTTTATAGTAACCATCTTAAATTTGTGGATTGAGGCTGCAAACCCATTGACCTTGTGGTTGGTTTTATATGTCTGCTCATTTTGAAACCACAGCAGTAGACTTTTCTGCTCTCCTTTTACTTCCTGATTTTTTTGTTATCTGTATTCTCATTCTCTCTCTCTCTCTCTCTCTCTCTCTCTCTCTCTCTCTCTCTCTCT
>OU015742.1:79905969-79928655 GCA_907169655.1 Acomys percivali
AGTTCTCTCCTCCTGCCGTGGACATGGGCATCACCAGCACCCTGGGCGGAGGCGGGCGTGGCAGCAGGTGCCTCTGTAGTTCTTAGCCCCGCCCCTTCCTCTGAGCTCACCGTGGTTATCTAGACTCTCCTTTGTGTTAGTATTTCTGTTTTTCAGAAGTGTGTTCTCTGTGGTTCTAATTTATTAATCATAATGGTGCAATTTGGGCTTCAATTAGCCTCCTTGGGTCCTATCTGTCTGATTTTGACATCTTACCTTGAGTTCTTTTGAAAAATAAAATTAAGGGACGCGGGAGACAGCCTACTAGTAGTGCCTTGAATATGTGTGGGTCCTTAATTTGATAACTAGACCTGCAAAAAAATTACTTAATTGGACTTCAGTATACTTTTTATTGTGCTTTGGAATTGTAAAAGACGTTTTCATCAGTCTTTTTAATTATGTTTTCTTCCCACAGAAGGTCTGCGGTTGTATCACTTTTGATTGCGTGTGGGAAGGGTGGGTTTCACACACACGTGGTAGTCAACTTCACACAGGCTAGAATCACATGCCAAAGGGAGTCTCAACTGAAGAACCACAGATCAGATTGTCTGTGGGGGGTTATCTTGGAGTGCCCAGCCCACTGTGGGCAGCACCATTCCCTGGGCAGATAGATGGTCCTGGGCTATCTAAGAAAGCTAGCTGAGCTTGGCCTGTGAGTGAGCCAACAGACAAACCTCCTCCGTGGTTGCTGCTTCAAGTCCCTGCCCTGACTTTCACCAATGGTGGACAGTAACCTGTAAGCGGAAATAAACCTTCGCTTTCCTAAACTGCTTTCCATGATATTTGTCACAGCAACTGAATGAAACTAGAACAACCCATTTGCACACACATGTACACTCACACTGAAAGAGCAAGAGAACATGCTAAGTCATCCTTGTACCTTGCTCACACTTTCATGACTTACATGTGTTCATGACTTCACGTGTGTTCCATCTCCTCTGCGTCACTCTTAGTCCCCATCTCTCTGTGATTAAAATCAGTGTGTTTTCTCCTTTGAAGCAGGACTGAAGAGTCGCCTGGGGTGTCCTTCCTGCCCGTTATCAGCTCAAGGGCATTGTGGGGGGTGGGGGTGGGCAGAGCTCCGGAGGCAGCTGAGTCCTGGCTTCCTTAGTGAGCGCAGCCTCTGCTGCCTCTCCTCAGCTTCTGCTAACTGTTCTGGTCCAAGGTTTCCTCCCCCAGTGAGCAGTGCGTTTTATTTCTGTGGGGTGGACAGCTTTCATCTTTGAGTTATTCCAAGTTTGTTTGTCTGGAACTTTCAGTTCCATCAGCGAGACACAACAATATTGTTCACTTTTTCTCATTGATTCACAGCAATAGTGATTTCTTTCTTTTGTTTTGGAAGCGAGGTTTCATCATAAAGCACAATAGCGGAGGCATCTGTAGCCTCAGATTTCTCCTCCTCCTTCTCCTCCTCCTTCTTCAAGATTTATTTGTTATGTATACAGTGTTCTGCCTGCATGTGTGACTGCCCACTAGATCTCATTATAGATGGCTGTGAGCCACCTTGTGATTGCTGGGAATTGAACTCAGGACCTCTGGAAGAGCAGGCAGTGCTTTTAATCTTTAAGCCATCTCTCCAGTTTCCCCTTCTTCTTCTTCTTCTTCTTCTTCTTATTATTATTATTATTATTATTATTATTATTATTATTATTATTATTATTATTAGTTGGTGTGTTTGGTTTTTGTTTTTTGAAACAGAGTCTCACTCTGTAGCTTTGGCTGTTCTGAAACTCACTATGTAGGCAGGCCGGCCTAGAACTCACAAAGATCCACCTACCTCTGCCTCCATAGTGCTAGAATTAAAGGCGTGCACCACTATGCCCAGCAGGCCTCAGACTTATGATCCTCCTGAATAGTCCCCCAAGTGCTGGGATCACGGACAAGCCCCACCTGTCCCTGCCAATTTCCCTCTGTTATAACGACTCTAGTAACAGTGGTTTCGGACCTAACCTAATGACGTTATTTTCCACTTGATTGCCTCCATAAAGACCCTCTCTGCAACTCAGGTCACATTCTGACACACCTAGGGTTGGAGCACGTGACCTGGAGGCAGCCATAATTCATCCTGTAGCAGCTGTCTGTTTTGTTTGCTAGTTCATGTTTGGGTATCTGCCCCTCCCCCCTTACTTTTATCTTATGCTCGTTTAAAAAAAAAATTAAATTTCCTTATTTATTTTGGGCGAGGGGCCTGCAGAGATGGGAGGACAACTCATGGGTGTTAGTTCTTTCCCTCCACCGTGTGGCTGTGAGGGAGCCGACTCAGGCCGTCAGCTTTGACGGCAAGTGCCTTTGCACACTGAGCCTCCTGCTGCCTGGCTCATAAATGTTAGAGGAGTAATATTTCCACTTTTATTTTATTTTATTATTCTTAAGATTTGTAATTAGCGGGGGAGGGGTGTGGTGGTCAGAGGACAGTTGTGAAGTGGGTTTTCTCCTTCTACCTTTATATGGTTCTGGGCTCAAACTCAGGTCTTGAGGCTTGTGGTAAGGCAGCCTTTACATACTCAGCCATCTCACTGGCACTCCGTATTTACTTGTATTTGTGATTTGTTTGTTGGTTGGTGATGTGTGTGGCTGTGCACACTCATGCAAATGTGCATCGCCAGGATGTAGAGCACCCTGTTCTATTACTCTATATCGTACTTATAAGTGATGGTGCAGAGACACTACCAAACTAGACTACCCCATGGGTAGAAAGAAAAGTTTATTGGAGATCAAAGTGCCAAGGCCATCATTGGGGTGGGGGTTCCAAAGGACAGAGAGAAGAACAAAATGACAGAAAAGCAAGCAGATTTTACGTGACATTGAGCAGGGGATCTGAGTTGACACGGGCTGTCGGGCTTGAGCTGGAAGTAGCTCAATTCATCCTGTAGCAGCACCTTTGGGGCAGGTGATCAGGGGCTCAGGAACACACTGTAGCAGATCTGCCTTTCTGGTACAGGGAAACCCTTTTAAGGCTTGTTAACCTGGTAACAATCTTTCTGTTTACTAGACCAAAGCCCTTCTGTTTAGGCCAATGTCACCAGCTCTGCTCCTTGGGACAGGGAGCGGGGTAGACTTTGGACCTAATAATACTCCTCTGAGACAAGGTCTCTTGCCATTAAATTGGTGGCCAACAAACCCCAATGGTTATGTTATCCTGACATGAGTGCTAGGACTGAACGCAAGTCTACCGGAAGAGCAGTAGCTGCTCTTAGCCACTGAGCCATCTCTTCAGCCCCTAAAAAAACCTGTTTTTAAAATTACATATGTAGCCGGGCGTGGTGGCACACGCCTTTAATCCCAGCACTAGGGAGGCAAAGGCAGGCGGATCACTGTGAGTTCGAGGCCAACCTGGTCTACAGAGTGAGTCCAGGACAGCCATGGCTACACAGAGAAACCCTGTCTCAAAAAAAAATTACATATGTGACTTGCATTTGTAGCTCATATCACACTTCTATTTATTCTATATATTTCTAGTAACATATAATCATCCATCAGTATATATAGAGGCTTGGTTCCAAGACACATACACACCTGTCAAATACCCAGATCAAAAGATGTTCAAGTCTTATACATAAAATGGCAGGGTTAGGGATGTAGCTCAGGGATTCCCAGCTTGCCTGCTATGTGCAGGGCCCTGGGCTCAGTACTCAGCAGAAGAAATGAAAAATTGCTGCAGTGTTCGACTATTACCCCCTAACACAAACATCCTCTAATATACCTAAATGACTTCAGAACATTAGATGGTTTCCGATACCTCATACTAAATGCTATGAAAATATTCACAAGACTGTTGTTTAGGGAATCATGACAAGGAAAAAAAAAGTCTATGCATGCTTAATATAAACATGGGAATTAAAAATTTTTTTCTGTCTCTAGTTAGTTGAATCCATAGCTACTGAGCCCACAGATCCAGGCAGCTGACTGTATTGTTTATTGCTGGTTCTAACTTGGATTTTGGGAGCTGAGAGGGTCTGGTACCCACCCTGGTGCTGTCCAGAGTGGATGGCTGCATGTCTTCTGTGCGCATCCCAAGGCCAGGGTGATTTACTAGGAACTGTTCTATCAGACAGAAGCACCCAGGTTAGGTCTCTGCCAGGTTGCTTGGTGAGCTAAACCTCAAGGGTGGCAGTTGAGTCGGTGCCTGCCAGCTCAGGTATTGATTGGCATCATGACCTCGTGCATTCCTTCCTCCTCCTGACCTCATCGAGCATAGCTCATTTTGGAATGGAGCCCTGGGGCCCTGATACCCAGCAGCTGGGTCTGCAGCTCCACTCCGACACAGCCTGTTTTCAAGCAAGGATTTATTTTCTGAATTGGCTCTTCCCCAGTCTCTGTGATGGGGCTGCCAAATTGCATCTCCAGATGAGGCCAGCCCCTCCCTCTTTTCTTTCCTTTCTATCATTTTAGAGTTTGTAAGGAAATGTAAATTTCTCTTTTCTTGATGAAAGTGTGAATGAATGATGCATATATATATATATACATACATACATATGTATGTGTATATATATATATAAATGTTCAAAAGCCCAATCCATTTACACAGAGAAAACTTCAAATATCCTTTCCAATCACACTCAGGCCACCCAGAGGGAGGCATTCATTGTGAAATTCAATTACCAGACTCTGTTCAGCTGCTCCCTGGAAGACCAATTAATTTTCCCCTATTCTACATGTGAAGCCTCTTTATAAAGCTGCAATTAAGAATCTTCCCCCAAAGCAAAGCCTGTTTTACCTTTCAGGTAAATACTATGAACAGGAAACGGACTCTTATCCTTGCAGCAAGCGAGGAGTCCGGAGCCACGAAGCAGCCTACGCCCTGCAGAGAGTGTGCCCCAGCCCCAAGGTTCCCCCGCCCTCCCAGACCTCCTAGGTGAGCCAGGAAATGGTGGGAGTCCAGCACGGTCCTTTCTTCCAGGTCAAAGGATTTCCTCAGAGCCATATGCTCTGTGTGGTCCTAAACAGAGGCTGCGCAGTGCCCACCCAGAAGCCTGGAGATAAGAGCTAATGGCATAATTAGCATCGTGGGGCGCTGTAAGGGAAATGGGCCACCTGTGTGACAGCAAATAGATATTTTGTCTGATTGCAATGTCTGCGGATTCTTGTCTTACTATAGTTTACTGTATTGTGTTGAAGTTTTGATTATTACTTCTTTAACAGTGAACTGAGTTTCCTGAGACAGAAGCCCAGTCTATAAAGCAGATGATAGCGGTGGTGGCAGAGGCAGGAGACTCCCACCATGGACAAATGACAAGCTCCAAGTTCAGTGAGAGACCCTGCCTCAAGGGAACAAGGCAGGCAGGAAGCTGGGCCGGGTGGCCCACAGCTTTAATCCCAGCACTCAGGAGGCAGAGGCAGGCAGCGCTCTGTGAGTTTAAGGCCAACTGCGTCCACAAAGCAAGTTCCAGGCCAGCCAGGCCTACACAGTGAGTCTATGTTTCAAAAGACAAAACAAACAAACAAAAAGCATACAAGGGAGCTAGAGAGATGGCTCAGAAGTTAAGAGCAAGTCCTGCACTTGCAGAGGACCCAAATTCAGTTCTCAGCATCCATGGCAGGTGGCCCATAACTGTCTGTAACTCCAGTTCCAGGAAATCCAGGGCCCTTCTCTGGCCTCCAAACTGCACTCACATGCACATATCGCCCCATCATACACACATCACATAATTTAAAATGAAAATAAATCCTGAGAGAGAGAGAGAGAGAGAGAGAGAGAGAGAGAGAGAGAGGGAGAGAGAGAGAGAGAATATCTGTGTAGCCCTTATTGTCATAGAACTCACTCTGTAGACAAGGCAGGAATCCACCTGCCTCTGCCTCCTGAGTGCTGGGATTAACGGTGTGTGCCACCACCACCACCCAGCAAAACTGAAAATAAATGTAAAAAAATTTTTTTAAGCCAGACAAAAATGGACCTGCTCTGGTTGAAGCAGATAGAAATAAGCTGTCCTGGCTGTCTAGAACAACTTTTTGTCAATGTGACAGCACACCTCTAAACTCAAAGGGATAGGGGATCATTTATTCTGATGCCAAATGTGAGCAACCATAACCCAGGGACACAGGCTTAGATTGCCCGAAATACCATGTTCCAGCATGGTAATAGTTTCATCAAGTTTTTATAGGAACAGCACTGAGAAAAATGATAAATCAAGACTTTTTCAAATATATTTATTGGATATCAGGTAGGTAGATTTACAGCAAAGTGAGAAAGTCTAAGATGTTTTCTTTCTTTTTTTTTTTTTTATTTTGTTTTTCGACACAGGGTTTCTCTGTGTAGCCTTGGCTGTCCTGGACTCACTTTGTAGACCAGGCTGGCCTCGAACTCACAGTGATACGCCTGCCTCTGCCTCCCAAGTGCTGGGATTAAAGGCGTGCACCACCATGCCCGGTCCTAGGTGTTTTCTTAAGACATTCTTCCTATTGTATATTTTTGTATGTGTGTGTGCATGTGTGTATGTGTATGTGTATGTGTGCGTGTGCATGAGTGTATAGTGTGTGTGTGTGTGTGTGTGTGTGTGTGTGTGTGTGTGTGTGTCCTCCTGTGCAGGTACAGGTCAACATCAGGGTCTTCTTCAATTGGCCTCTACCTTGATTTTTGACCCATGGTCTCTCACTGAACCTGGAGCTTGCTGATTTAGCTAGACAAGCTGGCTCTCTCCACCCGCTCCAGTGCTGGGGATACAGACCCAGAACAGCACACCCAGCATTTGGAAGATGGAGGTAGGAGGAGCAGACGTTCAAGGTAACTTTCATAAGCTACACAGTGGGCTGGAAACCAACCTGGAATACGGAGACTGTTTCAAAAATAAACCAATAGGGCTGGTAAGATGGCGAGCAAAGGGGCTTGCTCTCAAGCCAGACAGGGCCAGAGTTCAGTCCCTGGAACAAACATGGTAGGCGTTGTTCTCTGACTTCCACACTCGTGCTGTGACATGCACACACTCATGCTCACCGCAGCTCAAAATAAAAAAATCTCTAGAACGTCCTCCTCGCTGGCTTTCTGAGTCAGTAGGGAACTGTTTTCTGTTCATGTTAGTTGTCCAAATCTGTAAACACAGCCACACAGCGACAACAGTGCCACCTAGCTTGTTAGGCTGTGAGGCTTAAATGTGAGGTGCTACGCAGAATGTGGCACACACTAGGCACATGATGAGTGGCCACCGTTACCTCACTATCACTTTCTGTCGCAATCTGCTCACACACTGGTGAGTGGCTCATGCTCTGGGCCCTGTGTCTGGATTCCAGTTCCAGTTACCGTCCCAGAGTTAGGCCTTCAGGTCTGGGCCTAGACTTGAGAAATCCTAGAGCCCTTCCCAGGCTCCCGCTCTGCTTTAAATTGGTGCTGGTTCTAGGTTATTTTCTCATGGCTCCAGGCATCATCTCCTGACCACAAAGAGATCAGAGCCCTTCTCCAGCCACTTTTGTTATACTTTGGACATTAACTAGACATGCATGTTCAAAGTTCAGCTCTTTTTTTTTTTTTTTTTTTTAAGATTTATTTATTTATTATGGATACAGTGTTTCACCTGCATGTACACCTGCAGGCCAGAAGAGGGCACCAGATCTCACTATAGATGGCTGTGAGCCCCCATGTGGTTGCTGGGAATTGAAGTCAGGACCTTTGGAAGCACAGGCAGTGCTCTTAACCTCTGAGCCAGCTCTCCAGCCCCCAAGGTTTAGGCTCTTAGCTTGCACCTGTTGGGAGAAAGTGGAAAATTTCACAGATGGGGACAGTGGTGGGTGGGAGGTCTTAGGCATGCCTTCCATGGGACTAGCAGGACCTTAGCCCCGCCTCTTCCTTTCTGTCCTGTGCTCAGTAATGAAATGAATGGTTTTGTTCTCACACATGCTCCCTGCCACAACTGTCTACCTCACCAAGGTGCCAAAGCAGCAAAGTCAATCAGCCTTAAGCTGAAACCTCCGAAACTGTGGGCTAAATAAACTTCTCTTCTAAGTTGATTATCTCAGATGTTTTGCTGCAGGAACAGAAAGCTGACTGACACATCCCCGAAGCCCATGGCTACATTTTCAAGATCACTCTTATTTTCAGACATTTAGGAGATTATTATTGTTGTTGTTGTTGTTATTCTTATTGTTGTTATTATTATTTTGGTTTTTTCGAGACAGGATTTCTCTGTGTAGCCTTGGCTGTCCTGAACTCTCTTTGTAGACCAGGCTAGCCTCAAACTCATAGCAATCCACCTGCCTCTGCCTCCTGAGTGCTGGGATTAAAGGCGTGCGCCACCACACCCGGCTAAATACAGAATGTTCTTATGTTTGTGGCTAATACAAAGGTCTATATGAGTCTGAGCATTGGTGAAACATCACTTCAGAGCCTGAGACATGAGGACAATAAGTTCAGAATTGTCCTAGACTAGAATATTCCAGATTCTGTTTTTTAAAAAACAAAAGAAGGGGGCTGGAGAGATGGCTCAGTGGTTAAGAGCTCTACCTGCTCTTCCAAAGGTCCTGAGTTCAATTCCCAGCAACCACATGGTGGCTGGCTCCCAACCATCTGTAATGTGATCTGGTGTCCTCTTCTGCAGATAAAGTACTCATATACAATAAATAAATAAAATTTTTTTGAAAATAAGATGGTTACTTAACTAACTCTTGTTATTAGTTAGAGCTATAGATCAGCTAATGGGCTGGTGTGCAGAAGGCCCTGGACTCCATCTCCAGCACCGTATTTAAGAAGTAAAAAAAACCCAGCAGGATGACACCTGTAATTCTAGTACTAACGAGGCAGAATCAGGAAGAGCAGAAGTTCAAGATTACCCTCAGCTAAACAGTGAGTTGGAAGCCAGCCTGGGCTATGGGAGACCCTTTCTTCAAAAAACTGAATTAAAAACAGGCTGGGAGATGGAGCAGCACATAAAGTACTTGCTGCACAAGTGTAAAGACTGCAGTTCGGATCCCCAGAGACCATGAGACAAGCCAGGTGGGATTTGTGGCTCACCTGCAGTCCCGGCCCTCGGGAGCACACAGGCTGGTCAGAGTATGTGGACCAGTGAGTCCAGTTCCCCGAAAGGCCCTGTCCTACTATGTACTGAGGAAGACACCTGATGTCAACCTCAGGCCTCTGCATATGCACACATGTGCACACACACACACACACACACACACACACACACACACACGTGTGCACGCGGAAACATATACACATACATATATGCATCTGTGATAAAGAAATATAGAGTTGCCTTACCAAAGTCAGTTTGCAACAATTCATGTAGCAAGCAGTACCATTGTGTCCAAATGCTTTTTGTAAACCTTACTATTCCGTTTTGTTTTGTTTTTTTTTCACTTTGATTTATTCTTTCATTTTGTATGTTTGCGCCTTAAACTTATTTTTGCCTAGCATGCACAACCATAAAAGATGTACATATCAATGGGGTACCATCAGAACAGCAGTTCAGATGTTGGTGGGGGGCAGAATTGATGTGTGGAAATTAAGAAATGGATGAGATTTCACATCTGGATTAACAAAGTGCAGGGTGGTAACAGCTGCCCCAATTGTAGCACTGATGCTCTGGGTATTTCTTTTTCTTTCTTTCTTTTTCCGAGACAGGGTCTCTCTGTGTAGCCTTGGCTGTCCTAGATTTGCTTTGTAGACCAGGCTGGTCTCGAACTCACAGCAATCCGACTGCCTCTGCCTCCCCAGTGCTGGGATCAAAGGCACTCGCCACCACGCCCTGCACTCTGGGTATTTTGTATACATGTGCTTCCTTCGTTTTCGCAGTAGCCTGAAGAGATATTGCTATGTCTTCACTGGCAAATGAGAAAACTGAGGCCAGAGAGGTTAGCTTTACCAAAATCACACACTGAATAAAGTGTGGTGGAGGCCACGCCTCCATCCAGCCACTCTCAAGATGTGGTCCAGAAAGCTGCAGTCAGGCCCACAGGGAAGTGGGCTGTGAGGGCCACAGGGCTTTGTATGTTGTTGTCCTGAGTCCTTAAGAAGCATTCATTTGCAAGTGGTGTGTCTGAACTCATCTTGTGTTGGTCCCAAGGGGCCAAGAGTGCACTTAACATGTGGATGGTGTACCTCATCTCAGATCCCTTAACCAGCTCTCCGGGCCTGAGAGCTGGCTCAGCCGTTAAGAGCACTTGCTGCTCTTGCAGGGACCCTGCGTTCAGTTCCCAACATCTACATGGCGGCTGCCAATCATTTGTAACTCCAGTTCCAGGTGACCCACCGCGAGGGCACCTTCATGCACCCAAGTGGAACCCCTCAACCAGGCAGATGTCATTTGTTGCCTCTGGTCACAGGAATACGAGAGATTCAGGTCACAGAGATAGAAACTGAGATGACGCCTTGTGGACCACATAGATGTGGGTGACCAGAGACAACGGGCGTGGGGCTAGAGTGAGATCAGAGACCAAACCCCGAAAATCTCAAACCTGAGACCAAAAACTCTCATCCGGAGACCAGTAGGAATAGGATTGCCCCCTCTCTGCTTCCATCCCTGCATGCCCTGGGGCAGGTAGGCTGGCGGACACCCCAATTCTCAGTAGTCACAGGTAGTTGCATAGCTGGCACCAGGACGCCAGGCACAACCAATAGAATGCATTGACCCCAAAAGCCCTCCCCACTCCCCAAGGTTCATATAGTACCTGTTCATCAAGCCGACTCACTGAAGCTGTAACACTTGAAGGGCGTTTTCCCAAAGGGCCTTCTCCCTCTGGACCTTCACCGCTGGATCCTCGGCCCTGCCCATTGAGTGCCCTTGCTCGTGGACCCCAAGCTCCCACCATCGCCAGCCCAGAGCCCGTGCCACCCACGGCTCTCTCGCCACTCATCGCACTGGCTGTCCAACTGCTCCACTTCTCGTCCCTTTTGACGAAAGGCTATAATTGCCCAAAAGAGCTGTAAAGCTCCTTTGGGAATGCCTTCTTCGTCCCTGGCTCCCCCGCCCCCCCCCCCCTGCCCCCCCCCCCCCCCCCCACCCCCCCCCCCCGCCCCCCCACCCTCACTCCCAGCTAGACCCGGATCCTGCAGACCCCACCCATTCCAGATTCTGCCTGGACAGCTCTAGGGATGGAATGGAAAGCGGGGCCACAAGCATCTGTCTAAGTTTAGGCTCAGAAGTACAAACTGTCCTTGAGGTGAGGGTCCATTTGACCCACTGCCAGCAGGCAAGAGGAGGAAAGCAGGCAAGCGGATTCCAACAGTTTTGTCAGGTTAATGAGGCAGCCACTGGGTCATTCAAGCAGCTAAGTGATATCTAAACATGTTTCTGAGCCACTTAGCAGGGCCTTGGGCGATGGTTCCCCCAGAGTTCAGAGACTATGCATTCAGAAGGGGCGACAGAGAAGCCACGAGCTGGGCGTGGCATGCAACTTTCTCAGCCAATGTGTGAGGCTTATAAACACAGCCATAGGGACGGATGAGACAGGAACCAGCTTCAGATGACACCCACACCTAATTCCCAAGCCCAGAAGACATTGTCACTGTGAAGCTCTCAGGAGAGCACTCAACATGGATGCTGGAGAGGTGAGGGGTGATGGCCCCTAGGCTAAACCATCCTCCTACAAGTCCATCCCTTTCTTTGGCCGCTGACACTTTCCTGAGACAAAGCTCCAAGGTCCAGCTATCAATCAAAATTCATTATCTGGCTATACTGGACAACCTGTCCAATCAGGACTCACCATCTCACTCTGGCACCTGCTTCTCTTTTCCCCTCTTAAAAACCCACTCCTGCAAAAACCAAAGCCAACCAATCAAAGCTCTACCTGCTGTCTGTGTCTGTCTGATACAGAGGCACATCCCTCTGCTGCGCCCCTCCCCCCACCCCCCTCTACCCCACCCCCCTCCAGACAGAGTAAGAACTCTTCTGTGTGTTGAGAATTTGGTGTCTGGATGTGTTCTGGGCCAACTCCAGCACCCTTTACAGAAGATGTGCTGTGGGCTGCTTCCTCAGGCTGAGTACCCAGGAGGAGGCCTAAAGGGAAACAAAATTTGACTGTGGAGACTACCCATAGCAGAACCAGTGAGAATCCCAACTTAGTGACTGAGGACAGAAAGCACTTGTTTTTCTCAGGATCCTGCAGGCTGGGCGGGGCTTCAGGAGAGAAGTACCTTTGCTTCTGCCACAACAGATGTTATAATGTGTCCTCCAAGACTGGAGGTTATATCCCCACCAATGGCAAGTGCTGGCTCCTCTTCATGTGGGTCTTTTCTCATAATGTGGTGGCTGGGTTTCAAGAATGGCTGGTCAGCCTGGCATGGTGGCGTGCGCCTTTACACCCAGCAGTCAGGGAGGCAGAGGCAGAGGGATCACTGTGAGTTTGAAGCCCCTGGTCTACAAATCCAGGAGAGCCAATGCTATACAGAGAAACCCTGTCTCAAAAAACAAAACAAAAAGGATGGCTGATCATGCATGCTGGCACAGGCCTTGAAACCCAATTCTCAGGAGGCAGAGACAGGTAGATCTCTGTGAACTGAAGGCAGTCTTGGTGTACATAGTGAGTTCTAGGCCAGCCAGGGCTATGTGGTAAGTGGTCTCTCTCTCTCTCTCTCTCTCTCTCTCTCTCTCTCTCTCTCTCTCTCTCACACACACACACACACACACACACACACACACACACACAAGACAAGCTCATATCAAGCAAGCTCATAACTGCCTCCAGGAGGTCTGATGTCCCTGGCTTCCATAGGCACCTACACACCTAAGACATACACTCATACACATATTCACAAATAATAAAAATTAAATAAATACAAAATTAAAAACCAAAATAACAAAAAAAGTCAAAAAGCACTGAAAGAAAGAAAGAAAGAAAGAAAGAAAGAAAGAAAGAAAGAAAGAATGAATTGGCATGACGGTGCATGCTTGTGGTCCCAGCCTTGGGAGGCAGAGGCAGGAAGCTCAGAAGTTTAAGGTGGTTCTCAGCTCCTTACCAAGTTTAAGACCAACCCGCGCTGTGTAGAAACAAGAAGCCACATTACAGATGCAAGAAAAAAAATTTTCCTTGTGCTTTCTGTCTGTCTTACTGTGGCAGCCAAGATTGAATAGAGGAATACAGAGAAAAAAAAAAGAAGAAAGAAAGTAACAAGAAGCCAGGAGTTTCTTTTTTTCCTACAATTTATTTTGCTGTTGTCGTCGTGTGTGCAGTGTTTGGCCTGCATGTATGTATGTGCCCACATGCCTTGGAGGTCAGAAGAGGGTACGGGGTGCCCTGGGACTAGAATTAGACAGTTGTATGTCTGAGAATCAAAAGCAAGTCTTCTGCAAGAGCAGCGAGTCTCCAGCCCTTCCCCTCCCCCTTTCTTAGACAGGGTCTCACTCTGTAGCCCTGGCTACCTGCAACTCGCTGTGTAGATCTGGCAGACCCTGACCGCTCAGAGATCCACTTGCCTCTGCCTCCCAAGTGTTAGGATTAAAGGTATGTGCCACCATGTCCAGAGCCAGCAGATTTTGAAGGTCTATTCCTGGAAATGCACACAGCATCATTTCTGCCACATTCTCCTGTTCAAGTATGCAGATTCCAGAGGAGGGGAGGCGGGTCATAGAGCCCACAGTTCCATAGGAGGGATAGCAAAGAATTTCAGAGTTGTATTTTAATTTAGGAGGAGTTAGGTGGAGCACAGGTTTAGACAGGGTCTCAAAATGTAGTGTTGGCTGGCCTGGAAGTCACTATGTAGACCAGGCTGGCCTCAAACTCACAGAGATTTTCCTGTCTTTGCCTTTCGAGTCCTGGGATGAAAGGTGTGTGCCACCATTCCTGGCTCAGCACTGTATTTTACAACAGCCACTGTCGAACCCTTCCGAATTTTCTCCATCCTGTTACCACTGAAAGTTCTATTTTCTTGGCTTCCTGCCGTTTACTGCAAGAGATACCTGGACCATCAAACTAAGAATGGGGGCGCTGTCTCTATCTTCAGAAGCAAAGTGGCCCTGCACAGAAGTGAGTGGGGATCAGAAGCGTCTCTGAAACCCACATCTCCATTGCTTTAGGGACCTCATTGCATTTACTCATCCACGCATGAGTACATCTACTTGATCCGTCTACACTGTAAATAGAAGAGTGTTGCATGAGGCAGACACGTGAGCTGCAGCCATGGAATTTATACTGTGGGGAGTCAGACAATAACAGGCAGACACTCAGCGACGACATCCCATAGCAACAGCCAAGTGTCCATGGAGCTAACCAGGCGCACTCTTCAGCATCGCCATGTTGCAGTGCCTATAGGTCACTAATAGACGCTCTGGTTCTCTCCGTGGGTGGCATTAAAAGCATGGAGATGCCCCAAACCCAAGATTATCACACAGGCCTTGAAAACTCAGAAGTTGGGGGCAGGCAGGAGGGGAGGCCTGATAAGGGAAATCTGTGACATTATATTACAATTAGTGTTTGCTGTGTGGTCTAAGATTCACCCCTTATTCTGTTTCCCAGTGTTAGTCAGCTTTCCATCACTATTACAAAATACAGGAGATAATCAACTTAAAAGAAAGAAAGGTCAAAAAAAAAAAAAAGAAAGAAAGAAAGAAAGAAAGAAAGAAAGGTCTATTTTGGCTCACAGGTGTTGTTGTTGTTGTTGTTGTTGTTGTTGTTGGGGTTTGTTTGTTTGAGACAGAGTTTCTCTGTGTAATAGCTCTGGCTGTCCTGGAACTCGCTCTGTAGTCCAGGCTGGCCTCGAACACATGGAGAGCCACCTGCCTCTGCCTCAGAAGTGCTGGGATCAAAGGTACGTGCCACCACTGGCCGGCTTGGCTCACAATTTTATGGTTTTCACTCCATGGTGACTTGGCCCCCTGCCCCTGGGGCCTGTGATAAGGTAGCGTGTCATAGTGAACAGCAAATAGAAAACAAGCTTGTCACTGCATGCTGACTGTAAATCCTGCCAGTTGAAATAAAGCCACTACCACAACTGAAAGCCAAATTTGAAGCAAGCTTTAATCAAGTACTGGCCAGGTAAATGGACTCTGGCCAGGTCTATCTTTGGGTTCCCAGAAAACAGCCACAAGTAATATTTGCAGGGGCTTTAAAAGGCAAACCCCACAATTCACTGCATTTCCCATCAGGCCCAACCAGGGGCAAGCATACATCTGACGTATTTCGGGCCCATGTACCTCCTGTCCACATTTGATCTAGCATATCTGGTGCAGACCCTGTCTCAAAAAAATAAAGAGGCGCTGAAGAGATGGCTCCAAGATTAAGAGCACCATCTGCTCTTCCAAAGGTCCTGAGTTCAATTCCCAGCAACCACATGGTGGCTCACAACCATCTATAATGAGATATGGTGCCCTCTTCTGGTATGCGGGCATAATAAATAAATCTTAAAAAAAAAAAAAAAAAAAAAAAAAAGAGCGCCACAGGCCACTCTGTTCTCCAGTTGCACAGTGCCCCACTCTGCCCACTGCCCAACCTTGAAAGAAAAAAATAATAAAGAGGATGGCTCCTGAGGAATGACAGGTTGACCTCTGGACTCCACACAAATATACACAAACACACACACACACACACACACACACGTACCTGCACATATTTGGGTACCTGAACAAGTATGTGTGCACATACACACAAACACACACATATACACACACACACACATACACAGAGGCAAAAACCAAAAACCAAAAAACCCAAGCAGCCACCATTCAGAACAAGGGCATCTGTCTGGTCTCTCTTGCTAATAAATATTTCAACAGTGGCTCATTCATTTTTCTTATTCTCTGCAACGGAGATTAATTGCTATTTTACATTATACTCAACTTCTATTAGTTTAGGATTTATTCTGCAAGTGATGCTACCATCACTGGGCTTCAATAAAACATTTTAACCTAGACAAACTCATTACGTTCTTGAAGGTGAGTGGGCAGGGAGGAGGCAGAGCCAGCTGCAGTTCTGCGGTGTTGTGACATCCATTGAAATACATCAGTTATGTCAAAAGATTGGGGCTGGGACATGCTGGATGATGAAGCTAGTGAAAGAGTGGCCCGACTCGGCCTGCTGGGCCTCCTGCCATCAGAACAGCCCTAATCCCCGCCAGGCTGCTGGACTCCTTACAGAGTTCTCAACCGCACTGCCAAACAGCCTGCCCTGACCCAAATAGGTAGGGCTCCATTTCCCGGATGCTCTCTGTCATCTGATCACTGAGTCTCACCCTGTTCTTCTTGACACTCAGCCCAGTGGAGAGCGAGGCTATCTTTCTGTAAATGGGAGATGGCATGACTGTGGTCACGCTCACCGTCTGGGACAGCCAGGACCAGATCCTTGACCAGATCTAGGATCATTTAGAAGACAAACCTCCATGAGGTGGGAAAACCTGTTTTAAATGAGGATGGTACCATGGTGGGCTGAGGCCTCAGACTGACTGAAAAGGAGAAAGCAATCTGATCACCATCACTTATCTTGCTCTGCTTCCCGGCTGTGGATGTGCTGTGCTCAGCTACCTCACCTTCCTGATAAACTCTGTCCCCCTGAGCTGTGAGCCATCCTAAACTCATCTGTCAGGTATTCTGCCATAGTAATGAGTAAAGTGACTAATATGCCATCTTTTTATAAAATCATGTTGTCGCTGGGTGGTGGTGATGCACGCCTTTAATCTCAGCACTTGGGAGGCAGGGCTAGGCAAATTTCTGTGAGTTCGAGGCCAGCCTGGTCTACAAAGTGAGTCCAGAACAGCCATGGCTACACAGAGAAACCCTGTCTTGAAAAACAAACAGCCGAGCATGGTGACGCATGCCTGTAATCCCAGCAGAAGCAGAGGCAGGTGGATCACTATGAGTTCAAGGGCAGCCTGGTCTACAAAGCAAGTCCAGGACAGCCAAGATAACACAGAGAAACCCTGCCTCAAAAAAAACTTAAAAAAAAAAAAAAAAAAAGAAAGAAAGAAAAGGAAACAAACAAAGAAACAAACAAAACCATGTTATCCTTTATCCTTGACCTCAAGGATGGACCCTGGGTGTTGTTGGTTTTGTTTTGTGTCTTTTATTTATTATTTATTTAATATGTATGAGTGTTCTGCCTGCATGTATGTCTATACCATGTGCATGGAGGCCAGAAGAGGGCGCCATCCCTTGGAAATGGAATTACAGACAGTTGTGAGCTGCCATGTGGGGGCTGGGAATAGAACCTGTGGCCTAGGGAGCTATTACCTGCTGAGCTATCTCTCTAGGCCTGGACTTCATCACTTGGCACATGCCCATCTGTAACTGACATCTCTGCTGCCTCACCCACTCCTCTCTGACCCCAGACTCTACCAGGAGCATTCTGTTCCCACAGGGCAACAATCTAAGACATTTTATAAGAAGAACTTAAGAAGCAGGCATTTAGATTTAAGGATACAATTTATGATCCAAGTCCAAGTTTCCTGAAAGACTTCCAAGTTTTAGGTCCTGTTTTTAAAGGTCTAACCTTCATCCTGAGACTTGACATTCAATTCTGCTGGGAACAGTAACATACATGCCCAAGATAAAAGCTCGGGGGCGAGGAGGGGGAGGCATAAAATTGCTGGTGTTAAACACTGGTCATTACTGCAGACTTTCTCTGCTGCAAGGTAAGGCCATCAGAGACCACCACACAGATGTTCTTAAAGGCAAAAAGAAAGTTTTTATAGCCAGTCAGTGGCTGCAGGGGAACTTGCCCAAATCATGCAGCCCCGAGCCTTATAGTCCTTTGTCTTTTATACACAAAAACCATGTTCTGGTTGTCACACTTCAGTTAACAAAAAGCAGAACTACAGAAGCCAAGAGGCAACGTTCATCTATCGAGGCTCTTTCCTGGTGCCATGGACTGTGTCATTGATGGGTTACGGTTTCACTCCCATTTTGACAGGTGTTGGGCACCAACATGCTGGGTTTGAAGGTCAGAATGGTGCCTCTAACATGAAGTCAGTTGTGCTGAGGCCTGGAGGGCTTTCCTTTCCTTTTCTTTTCTTTCTTTTCTTTTCTTTTTTTTTTTTTAAAGGGCTCCGTTCAGCCAAAAGGAAAATTTTTGGTTATGCTTTAATTTTGTTGTTGTTGTTTTGGTTTGGTTTTTGTTGTTGTTGTTGTTGTCATTGTTTGTTTTTCTTTTTTTAATTAGTTATTTATTTATTTATACAGTGCACATTAGATCACATTATATATATGGTTGTGAGCCACCATGTGGTTGCTGGGAATTGAACTCAGGACCTCTGGAAGAGCAGTCAGTGCTTCTTAACCGCTGAGCCATCTCTCCAGTCCCTGTCGTTTGTTTTTTGAGACAGGGTTTCTCTGTGTAGCCTTGGCTGTCCTATACTCCCTTTGTAGACCAGGCTGGCCTCAAACTCACAGAGATTCACCTGCCTCTGCCTCCCGAGTGCTGGGATTAAAGGAGTGCACCACCACACCTGCCTGGTTATGCTTTAATTTTTAAAGAAAAGGGTATAGGGCCCTTACTCCTGACCTTAAGTAACACCTGACCTGTTTGCAAATTTCCCCAATTCCTCTCAGATCCAGCTCTATACACCTTTTTGTGAGGCACAAATTTATTGTGCCATAGAGCATCCTTGGTGTCACCTTTCCTCCAGAGAATGGGGTACCTTCTTAGCTTATAATCAGATTTGTCTGAGGAAAGGTTCTGGAAGGGTCAAAGAGGGAAGTAGCTAAACGATTGTCTGTTTCCGGACACTTAACTTCCCGTTTCATGGGACTGTTTGAAGAGCTGAGCCAGTAAGCACACCCTCCCCTGCCACGGGCCCACGCTTGGCCTGCCAGTGCTCATGGGGACCAGAGCCTGTGTCTCAAGACCTTGAACTTTGTCCCTTCCCTGAGTCCATGTCTCCCCTCTGCCCCCCAGATTCCTATGCTCATACTTCTGTATGGTGTCACTCTTCTCCCTAGCTATGTCCTCAGGAAGTAGACCTTGAGACAAAGATCCAAATGCATTTGGGAAGTGATTCCAGGAATCCTGGTCAGGGCGTGGGAAAGTGAGGGTGGCTGGTGAAGGCTGTGCCCATGTGGGTAAAGGAAACCCAATCCCACCTGCAGGCTCTGGAGACAGTGTGGCACATGACTCACCTCTTTCCAGGAGCAAAGGAGCTGGGGAACAGCCTAGCCAGCTCGAGTGTCCTGGCTCCCCCTGCATTGGGTAGATGGGTCCCCAGCAGAGGCAGGCAGAAGGTAGCGGTCCCAGGGGGTGGAGCTGAGCTAGCCTATCCATTGTAGAGATGGGTAGGTCACCTAGACCAGACGCTGTATAGATTTTTCTCCAGGACCCTTTGTTACTTTGGGAAGCGTGTCCCTCAGTGCTTGGTAGAACAAAGCCCTGACCTCAGAATGCTGACTGTTCCTGGAGATAATGAAGTTAAAATGAGAAAATGTGAAGACCAACCTAGTCTAGTGGTTTGGAGTTTTTTTGTTCGTTTGTTTTTTAAATAAAAAACAGAAATTTGAACACACAAAAAGACACCAGGTATTGAATCTAGGAAAGAGGACGCGGATAGTGGAAAAACAGCCGTCTACAAGCCAAAGGCAGGAGACACCCTGCCAGCACATTGACCTTAGACCTCTAGTCTCCAGAGATATAAGCAGTAAGTTCCTTTCTTCAAGTCCTGCAGTCTGTTGTGATGGCAACCCTAATAAATTAGTACACCACACCTGCTTCCATTTCTCCACCCTGAGTTGCCTCTGGTTGGCCCATGTATTTGAGCCAGGCCACTGGTCAGAGCCATCTGGGGTTCAGGTGTCCATCTGTGTCTATCAGCTGTTGAGGGGAGCACAGCCACATGGCCGAGGCTATGAATAAGGACACTGAGGAAGCCCCCATGTGCCTTGGCCTAGTCCTAAACTCAGCCGGCCCAGGCTTGCCAGGGCATCTCTAAGCCAGTGTCCTTGTACTGCAGCGATCTCGACGAGAACAGCCCAGGCTCTGTCCAATGAGGCTAGAGTGGATCCTGAGATGAGAGGCAGGGCTCGCCTCATCTGGAAACCAGCAGGATAGGAGTCTGACAGTTAATTAGGTTAATTAGGGAACCATGCCTTAAAATGTAATGCGGCTTTCATGAGCTTTTAAAGCCTATCAAAATGTTTGCCGAGCTTTATGCCTGGTAATTAACAACCTTGTAAAATATACAAGGAAGCAAGATAGGAGGGAGCTAATGAATGTGGCAGCTGCCAGGGTTGGTTCTGGACTTCACGTCCCCCGTGTTCAAGTCCCAACTCTGTTTCGATTGGCTGTGACCGCGGTACAGGGCCCTCTTCCGGTCTACATATCCTCACTGCCCAGTAAAAGGGCTGGGTGACTTCGGATCCCTGGGCCAGCTGTGTTTCTCAGTCCTTTCTTGTGTCTCAGGACTCCGGTCCATCCTTCCTCCGAGCCTTTCCATCGAAGCTTACATCTTCCTGGCATCGACGCCATGGGAACCGACATGTACAGTTTCTGTGGCTAACGGCCCATTCATCTGCCCTACTTTCTCCAGTACATCACTTCCCCCGAGGGCCTCACACCAGATGGGTAGTTTACAAACAATGTGACTGTGGCTCTAAGGAAATGCAGCTCTAGCCAATCAGAACATTTCAAGGATCTTATCAGAGCCAGTAAGGTGTCACCAACCAACAGAAACCTGTGCGGTGGGCAGCCTTCTCTGTTCCATGGAGTGAGCCAACTAAGACTTTAGCCTCAGAGAAAGGTCACATTAGGGCACCAGTGTTTGGGTCCCTGGGTCTGGCAAGGTCTTCAGTCTGTCTTTGAACACTTCGGTGACCTGAAGCCCTGTACTTACTTTCTTTCAGCCTAGAGGTGAGTCTTCTGTCACTTGTAAACAAGAATCCTAACAATCATGTGGTGTGTTTACGAATATAGAGGTGTAAAAAAGAGGAAGAAAAAACAGGGGGGAAATACCATTTTAAAAGTGAAAATATGAGCTGGGCATGGTGGCACACGCCTTTAATCCCAGCACTCGGGAGGCAGAGGCAGGTGAATCACTGTGAGTTCGAGGCCAGCCTGGTCTACAAAGTGAGTCCAGGACAGCCAAGGCTACACAGAGAGACCATGTCTCGAAAAAAAACCAAAAAGAAAAAAAAAGTGAAAACATGACTTTCACACAAACTCTGGTGCCCCATATTTGACCACGTTCCCTGGATGGAGAGGCCTGGTGGCACTCAGAGGAAGGATAGCAGGCTACCAAGAAAAGACTTGATACCCTATGAGCATATACAGGGGGAGGAGGTCCCCCTCAGTCACAGTCATAGGGGAGGGGAGTAAGGGGGAAATGGGAGGGAGGGAGGAATGGAAGGATACAAGGGATGGGATAACCATTGAGATGTAATATGAATAAATAAATAAAATATATATTTTTTAAAAAGTGAAAATAAGCCGGGCGTGATGGCGCACGCCTTTAATCCCAGCACTTGGGAGGCAGAGGCAGGTGGATCACTGTGAGTTCGAGGCCAGCTTGGTCTAGAAAGCGAGTCTAGGACAGCCAAGGCTACACAGAGAAACCTTGTCTCAAAAAAACCAAAAAAAGTGAAAATATATGCTAGAATGAGCGCGGAGCCACTTCCTATGTGGAAACCGGTGTTTCCTGTCTTTTCCCTGTCACAACCCCTATTTATCCTCTCAGGGCCCAGCTCCATGACCCCTGTCTTTCCCGCTCCTCAGGCAGGGTCAGCCCCTCACTGCCAGGGTCTCTCACGGGGCCTGTGGCAGGTCTAACTGAACTTCTAGAAGTACGAGAACCATCTAGGAGTAGAGCATTACAGAGGGAAAGGGCCAAGGTTCTGTTGTCCCCCTCCAGTACATACCCTTGTGACAAGAGGTGCCTCATCAGACTCCAAGGCCCAACATTCCGACTGTGTCATGAATCAGGATTGGTGCTGCACAACTGTAATCCCAAGACGCAAGAAGCTGAGGCAGGAGGATTACATATTTAAAGCTAGCCTATGCTGAATAGTGAATGTGATGACAACTTGAGTTACAAATGTCAGATTCTGTTTCAACAAAGAATAAAAGGCCTTTCCAATTTCTAAAAGAAGACCACCATCAGCCGGGTGGTGGTGGTGCACGCCTTTAATCCCAGCGCTAGGGAGGCAGAGGCAGGAGGGTCTCTGTGAGTTCGAGGCCAGCCTGGTCTACAAAGGAGTCTATGACAGCCAAGGCTACACAGAGAAACCCTGTCTGGAAAAATAAAACAACAACAACAAAAAAAAAAAAGAAAGAAAGAAAGAAAAAAAAAAGAAAGAAAAAAAAGGAAAAGAGGAAAGAAGGAAGGAAGGAAAGAGAGGGCTCAGTACACGAAGTGCTTGCCCTGTACGAGGACCAGAGTCTCCAGCACCCCTCCTGGGTCATGGGAAGTGGAGAACCCCCAGAAGCAGACAGGCCAGCAAGCCCAGCTGGAGGCACAGCGCTAACTGCAGGAGACTGTCTCTAATAAGGTGGAGAGGAAGGATGCTCTGTCCTCCGCTCACACTGTGGCACGTTCAAGCCTGCACGCACACATAACTACACAGAGAGATTTAGTTGGTTGGTTGGTTTTTTTGAGATAGGGTTTCACTGTACAGCCTTAGCTGTACTGGAACTTGATCTGTAAGCCAGGCTGTCCTTGAACTCAGAGATCTACCTGCCTCTGCCTCCCTAGTGCTGGGATTAAATGTGTGTAACAACACCACACAGCTTCAAAGAAAGATTAAAGAAGAAGAAGAAGAAGAAGAAGAAGAAGAAGAAGAAGAAGAAGAAGAAGAAGAAGAAGAAGAAGAAGAA
>OU015742.1:79949673-79963850 GCA_907169655.1 Acomys percivali
TATTATTATTATTATTATTATTATTATTATTATTATTATTATTATTACAAATGCTACAGCATGCATGTGGCTGTCAGAGGACAACTTTGTGGTGTCATTTTCTCCTGCTGCCTTTAAGTGGATTCTGAAGAGAGAATTCAGGTCCCAATGTTTGTTCACGTATCCACTGTGCCATCTCTCCACCTCCAAATTCTATTTATTTTTCAAATTAAACATGGATAGTTTTAATTATGATGACAATGAACTCGTCAGAGGGCCTACACTGGAGTAAAGTTCCATTCCCCCATGACTTCTGTCCACTTACAGCTCCAATGTCCTCTGGCTTCTCTCCTCCCGGGATTCTGTCCCCTGACACAGCCACAGTGGCTCCTTTCCAGATTGCTCCTGTATTTCACCAGCCCAGCCTTTCTCTAGATCACTGCAGCAGCCCAGCACTCTGTGAAGCGGTGCCCCGCCCCGCGCCGGACCGCCGGCACCTTGCTCAGGTCTGCCCCCTGCTGTCCAAGGTCTGTCCTCTCGGCCTTAACTCAGCCGCACGGTAGCCCTGATGGCCTGGTACACCAGGTATATTGCAGAGCTTGCCTCTTAAGTCCTGAGGGAGACGCCTGAGGTTGTCCTCTGGCCTCCACCTGCACATGAGTACCCACATGAACACACACACACACACACACACACACACACACACGTTTCCGCAGTCCTCTGATGGCACCCAGCGGTCTTCTCCAGGGGCTGTTTAGAACACCTCCCTGCTGCCCACCCATATCTTCCTGCCCAGCCTCACAGGGCAGAGGCCAGGCAAGTGCCCTTCTAGACACGCCTATCTCTGTGAGTGCTCCCGCCGTAGGCCGCCCTCTCCTTTTGTAAAGGGATGGATAGTAAACGGCGCCCTCCCAGGCCGGCAAGTTATGATTCAACAATTCTCGCTCACTGCCTCTCTCGCTGATGGAGTCAGGAAAGGACGAGCAGCCAGGAGACTGATTACAAGAGCAGAAAGTGTGGCTCTGCCTTTTGTAAGTTTTGGAGGGTGTGTCCAGCTCCAATTTAACTGTGCTCTTTCGAACTGGGTTCCGATGCATTTGCCGGTTCTCCAGTCACCATTTCTGGGACATCGCGGCACTTCATGCTGGTACGTACACAGTAAATAAAAAGCTCTTTGTCTGACCGCAGAAACTGGAGGCAGCCCTGGGGCCTAACAGTGAAGGAGGGCTTGAAGCCGAAGGAGAGTAGGCATGGTGACCCGCATCTGTAATCCTAGCACCTGGGAGGGAGAGGCGGGCAAATCTCTGGGAGATCGAGGACCGATAGCCTGATCTACAGAGTGAGTTCCAGGTCAGACAGGACTGCATAGGGAGACCCTGTCATCTCCCGCCCCTCCCTCTAAAAAATGACACCCCCCCAAAAAAAAAAATCAGGACCACATCTGACTGTTCAGTGTTATAGCCCCAGTCCCCAAGGTGGTGCCTGGCACACAGTGGATATTCGAGGGACACTGTGAAAGGAAGAATGGGAGGGGAGGAAGGAGAGGGAGGGGGAAACAGCAACAGCAACAACAACAACAACAACAACAACAACAACACTTCGATTGGTTCTTCCAGAACAGCAGGAAGCAACCCTGTTTCCATTCAGCAGAGCTGAAGATGGGGCGGGTTGGGGAGGGGCCGGGGAGCAGGGAGCGAGGGGGCGCTGCTCATTTCAACTTCCATCAAGTGACATCAGAATTCAATTCCAGCCTGAGCGTTTTTCTCTTCTCATTTTCATCCTCTGCCATCTTTTTAACACTCTCTGCTGAATCTCGTGTTTGGAAAGGCTGATTGAATTGTGGCTCCGGGGACTTGCCACCCAACCTCCCGCCACCTGAGCACTGAGGAAACCATCTCTTAAGAGAGCTGATTAAATCTTTACAGCCCAGACTGTCACACTCTATAATGGAGGGCCTGTAAAAATCAGAATCTCCCATGACTAACACAAGTCAGAGAGAAAACAGCAAAATGCCTATTTAATGAGAAACAGCCTAGCGAGGTTAGAAGCTGCTATCACTTGAGAGTCGTGGGCTGGGTCCACGGCTAGGAAGTCAGTCTGCCCAGTCTCTCCGAGGAGTGAGTGCCGGGGCCCTTCCTCCATAACAGCTGAAGAACCCTAAGAATAAGGTGTTGCCGCCCTTTTCCAGGCAGGGAGGCGCTTCCCATGGGGCTTTAAAGGATGAACAGAAAAAAAAAAAAAAAAAAAAAAGGATGAACGGGAGAGATGGGAAATGGAAGAGCCTGGGAAAGCGCGACCTGAAACAGGAGCTGCTGCATAGGCAAAGCTGAGACAGTAATGAAGTAAAAGCAGTTTGGCGTTGCTGCAGCTCTCAATGCCAACAGGGGGAGGCGAGGATGCGGTTGGCAGAGGACAGTCACAGAGTCTTTATGGACCTCGGTTTGGGGGCCAGAGTTAACAGGACCCGGCGGCTGGCTAGATCGCCCAGACTGAGAGAAGAGGATGCTCAAAGTCCAGCCTCCAGGGCTGACGGTGGGATCCACAGGAGGTACAACACCCGCCTGCCTGCCAATCACTCCTAAGTCACAGAGCTGAAGATGCACCAGGACAGTGGGTGTGGTGGGCTGTGGGTGGCCCTAGGCCCCTCCGTACACACAATTCAATTTGGCCTGTACAAAATTCTTTTTATTTTTTTATTCTTTTATTTTTTTGGTTTTTTTTGAGACAGGGTTTCTCTGTGTAGCCTTGGCCATCCTGGACTCACTTTGTAGACCAGGCTGGCCTCGAACTGACAGTGATCTGCCTGCCTCTGCCTCCCGAGTGCTGAGATTAAAGGCGTGCACCACCACGCCCGGCTGGCCTGTACAAAATTCTTTAAGCTCCTTTTCTGAGGGGAAACAGAGTGGATCTGGGGAAGAGTAGAGGTGGGGGGGGGGAGGGACTGGAGGAGGGGAGGGAGGGGAGGGTGAGGTCAGGATGTATTATATAAGAGAAAAAAATAAAGGGAAAAAATTTTTTTGAGCTCTCTGGCTTGTCTTGGGAAATGCAGAGCAGAAAATCCCAGAGTATCCATCTCCTGCACCCATCCTCGCCGCCCTTGCAGACAGAGGCTGCATGTGGGGGGCATGCTGCACGTGCCAAGATCTCTATGGCTACACCTCTGTCAGCTTCTGGGAAATAAAGAGTGGCCTCAGAGAGACGCCATCGCTGTTTCAATCAAAACAGGAAAGTATAGCTCTTTGCCAAGACAAGTCCTTGTAATAGGTAAAACAAGGACAGATCTGGGCCCAGGGGTCCTGCTCAAACTATGGCACCAACCAAGGACAATATGTGCAGTTAACTTCGAACCCCTACCCAGATCTACTCAATGGACAGGACATTCTCCGCAGTTGAGTGGAGAGTGGGGTCTGACTTTCTTTTTTTTTTTTTTTTTGTTTGTTTGTTTTTTTTTTCCAGACAGGGTTTCTCTGTGTAGCCTTGGCTGTCCTGGACTCACTTTGCAGACCAGGCTGGCCTTGAACTCACAGCGATCCGCCTGCCTCTGCCTCCCGAGTGCTGGGATTAAAGGCGTGCGCCACCACACCCGGTGGGGTCTGACTTTCACACGAACTCTGGTGCCCCATATTTAACCACGTCCCCTGGATGGGGAGACCTGGTGGCACTCAGAGGAAGGATAGCAGGCTACCAAGAAGAGACTTGATACCCTATGAGCATATACAGGGGGAGGAGGTCCCCCTCAGTCACAGTCATAGGGGAGGGGAGTAAGGGGAAAATGGGAGGGAGGGAGGAATGGGAGGATACAAGGGATGGGATAACAATTGAGATGTAATATGAATAAATTAATCAAATATATTTTTAAAAAGCTTTAAAAAATAGGCACAACAAGACTAAGATGATCCAAAGCCTGGGCGAAGCCGGGCCCTCTTCTGTAATTCATGAGACCTGCTGCTGGGGACTCCTGCTCTAAACAAAGACACGATGGCTTACTTACTTTTGCATTGCTGTGATCGAACACCATGACCAAGGCAACTTACGAAAGAAAGCATTTGTTTTGGGGCTCATGGCTCCAAAGGGTTTGAGTTTATGACTATGGCGGGGGCATGGCAGCAGGCAGGCAGGCACAGCACTGAGGCAGTTCACATTAGCATGGAACAAGAGGATTCACATCTTCATCCACAATGGTGAGGCAGAGAGAGCTAATTGGGAATGTCGCAGGCTTTTCAAAGCTGTCCCCATGACACACCTCCTCCCACAAGGCCATAGCTCCTTAGCCTTCCCAGACAGTTCTACCAACTGGCGACCAAGTATTCAAATATACGACCCTATAGAGGTCTGTCTAGTTACTGCCAAAATGAGCAGACTCACGTACCCCAAAATGTTGGTAACCTTGCCTACCAGGCATGGAAGGAGGATTTGGCCCAGATGAAGAGCATTAGCAGTGTTTGGGATTATGGATGGGAGGTAGCTTGATAGAAGTTATTGGAAGCAGATGGCATGGGATTGGGGTAGGGAGATATGGGAGATAGTTTGGGGGATTAATATTTGCCCTGCCCCAGGTGAACCAAGGCTATTTAAAAATATAGCAGGTGTCTGTGTTTTTATTGATAGACAGTGGGTTAGAAAATACTGCCATGGCGTTGTGGCACACGCCTTTAATCCCAGCACTTGGGAGGCAGAGGCAGGCAGATCGCTGTGAGTTCGAGGCCAGCCTGGTCTACAAAGTGAGTCCAGGACAGCCAAGGCTACACAGAGAAACCCTATCTCAAAAAGCAAACAAAACAACAACTATATATATATACATACATATATATGTGTGTATATATATATCTCAGGCATCTGAGTTTTTATTGATAGATAGCGGGTTAGATAATACTGCCGTAATAATTACAGGGCTAATAATAAACATTTTTTAGGTCCTACCTGTAGATGAACAACAACAGGGGTCGTTCTCACTCAAACCTCAAACGAGTACACAAGAGAAGGCACACAGAAAAGCGAGATGACAGGACCTTGACAGGGGAGATGGCCAGGGAGGGAGCAGAAAGGAGTTGATCACTGCTGCCAGGAAGTGAAGTTGGGTAAGGTGTGGGGGCAGACGGAGGTTCATGGAAGCACACTCCTGCCCTGCATGAATCTACACAGAAGAGTGCAGACATGTGCACAGACATGTGTGTACATGCACATCCACAGGCATATACGCAAGCCCACATATGACCCTCTATATTTATGCCCTTTCATACACGGAAGTACATGTGTGCACAGTCACCGAAGAGTGTACACAGGGGTGTGTCGACATGTGTACATAGGCATGCACATATATTTAGCCAACGTATGATCCTAGACACACATGGTCTTTCTTTCTTTCTTTCTTTCTTTTTCTTTTCTTTTCTTTTCTTTTTTTTTTTTTTTGAGACAGGGTTTCTCTGTGTAGCCTTGACTGTCCTGGACTCACTTTGTAGACCAGGCTGGCCTCGAACTCACAATGATCCACCTGCCTCTGCCTCCCGAGTGCTGGGACTAAAGGCATGCGCCACCACGCCCGGCTCACATGGTCTTTCATACACAGAGGTATCTATGTGCACACTCAGAGAAGAAGGAAATACAGGGGTGTGTAAACATAAATGGATACATAACATGTGCGCATGGGCACAGACATTAGGTTCACGTGACTGACACACACACGTGCACACACTGTGCGGTCCTCACCTCTAGAGATCCCCAAAACCTGATTCGGATCTCCTGACACCCTTCCAGCATCAATCCAAAAACTTGCAACTAAATAAAAATGATAAACAGCCCTTCCAGATGGTTCCACACACACGCCCACTCCTTGCGCTAGAGGGATGGCACACTCTGTGCCAATAAATCCTCCTGTTTGAAAACATTTGCCTTCTTAATTGGCCCGTTTATAAGTAAAATATGTTTTGGGATAGTCCTTTGCCAGAGAGGGCCACTGGGCCCTGGGCTGCTGAACAGGACACCGCCTTCCTTACCCAAGGCCTGGCCTGGCCTATGTCCTTGAGTGTCAGCAGAGGGGGTGTCTCTGTGCCAGAGCAGTCCCCGAAGGGTCCTCTGGACTCACTTTTGTAATAGCCTTGGTTAGGTGAAAGGTGATACCTCAGGACATGTGTCCCCACCAGACCCCATGAATATTACATTCCTGCATAAAGGCTCTTTGTAAGATGGGTTTGAGGGGTTGTTTTTTTTGGTTGGTTGGGGTTTTTTTTGTTTTGTTTTGTTTTGGTTTCATTTCGGTTTTGGTTTTTCAAGACAGGGTTTCTCTGTGTAGCCTTGGCTGTCCTGGACTCACTTTGTAGACCAGGCTGGCCTCGAACTCACAGAGATCCGCCTGCCTCTGCCTCCCTGAGTGTTGGGATTAAAGGCGTGCACCATCACACCCACATCAGGTTTGAGGGTTTTAAAGTGACATCATTCAGTGTCACCTCCGATGCCAATGACACGTGTCTCGTCTCTAAAAAGCCAAGAGAAGATAGTGGTAGCCCTGATATAAGAACACGCTGCCCAGAGTTCGTAGGAGGTACTCTCCCACAACCTAGGTGTCACCGCTTCCACCTCAGATGACGTGGCCTCTTGAAACGTGAGGGACTACATCACTACTGTTAAAGCCAGTTTGAACTATGAGTCAGTGAGTCGACTCACTCCTGTATTACGCCAGTGTGTGGTGATGTGAGGGCAATCTGAGGAATCAGACCCAGCCCCCTACACAGAAAGGGGGGCTGATGGCATCTAGCCAGCCAGAAATTGCCTGTGCTCTGTACCCTGAAGCCGCAGCCTGGTGAAAACCTGAACCAGCCACACTCACCTGGTCATTTCCTCATGAGGAGCTGAGTGGTGGTGTATGCAGCCCAGAGTGGCCCAGCACGGGCACCACCAAGGGTCAGCTCTAGAGCCCCCTGGGGGAGGCCAGGAAAGAGTCCTGTATCAAACAGTTTTCTACTGTTTTCTACTGTCAGATGGACTCAAGAGCAGAGTCGCCTTCTCCTCACACACCCACCTCCTCCCAGATAGGTGGGTGCTGGCATCTGTCCTCCCGTGGCTTAGCTGGAAAGTGAGGTCAGAAAGCCATCTTTCTGCTGAGACCCCAGCTCCGGACTACCTGAATCTGACCTGCTTAGCCATCTTGCCTCCCAGATGAGAAACAGGGCTACTCCCAAGCTGGAAGACACAGGCCAGAGCATTGGCTCAGATGCCGGCTCCACTTCCCTTAGTCATAAGAGCTGGGCTGTGGTGCTTGGCCCCACTGTGGTCAGGTCAAGGGAGTGGTAAGTCTGAACCACACATTGTTAAGCTTGACCCAATCACTCCTCAGGGAGACTCTGTTTTGTTTTGTTTTTTATCTGAACAATGAACACAACACCAGCCCCTAAGGATCACATGAGAATGCCCCTCACATCACACTGGGTACCCACGTAGTGCCTAGCACACGCTGGCTGCTGTTAGAGTCTAGAGGCCAGCAACGGGGGTTGTACACACAACAGCGGTGTGACAGGAGGCTCTCTGACATATGGGACTGAGCCCTGTCCTGGGCTCTCCACAGGACACCAAATCCTCTGTGTGACTCAGTCTGGCCGCTGCCCTCACAGTCCAGGGTGGCCAAGGGTGATCTGCACACACTCACAGGTAGAGGGTGAGGGACTAGGAAAGCCATCTGGATTTACAACCCACACGATAGCTGTAGTAAGAACCTGCCTTACAGGAACATAAACCAGATGGTTAAAGCAAGCCAGGGCTGGGGGCTAAGGTCAAATGTCTTGGTGACAGTAATACCACCCAACCTTTCAAAGTTCTCAGATGAGTCACTGTGTGGAATCCAGAGTCAGAGCTGAGGTCCCTTCTCCTTCCCTTGACACTGTGGCAGGCTAAACCGATACACTGTTTTATGTAGACATTCTATTGTCTAAATGACCCTGTTACCAAAACCTCCCGTTCCGGGCCAGCTGGTTTTATTTACTTATTTGTTTGTTGTTGTTGTTTTTGAGACAGGGTTTCTCTGTGTAGCTTTGACTGTCCCGGACTCACTTTGTAGACCAGGCTATCCTCGAACTCATAGCAATTCACCTGCCTCTGCTTCTGCTTCTGCCTCTGCCTCTCAAATGCTGGGATTAAAGACGTGTGACCTGGCTGAGATTTTTTTTTTTTTTTTTTTTTTTAATCTTGGTTTGATTGTTCTTGCATTTTGTTTTGAGACACAAGATCTTCTGTATCCCAGACCCGCCTGGAACTCGAACTTGCTATGATTCTGAAGACAGCCTTGAACTTCTGATATTCTTGCCTCCACCTTCCAAGTGCTGAGTTTATAAATGTGTGCCTCCATGACCAGCTTCATGCAGTGCTAGACTGAACCCATATCTGGGCATTCACTTTCCCAGTCCTTTCTTTTGTGTGTGTATTGGTTTTCCTTTGTTTGATTTACTTTGCTTTCTGAGACAGGATCCCACGTAACCCAAGCTGGCCTCAAACTTGCTATGTAACCGAGGACGGTATTATCTCCTGACCTTCCTGCCCAAGCATGAGGCACCACCCACCTTGTTTTGGTTTTTTGAGGCAGGGTCTCACACTGTATGTAGCCCAATTAGCAAAATTTTCTAGATAGTCCCAGCAGCCCCTCCTCCAGGAGGGGCTTTCCTGGGCGAGGGAAGGCCAGTCTTGTGATCACCCCTGCTACTGTTGCTGTGCTCTGTCAGGAGAGCACTGCACACCTCCTTCCCTCGACTGTTGGGACATTTCAGCAGGCCACCGTGAATGTGAATGTGTGAAAGTGAGATTAGAGGAAAGGAGTCTCTTGGGCGACACTCTCCTCCCAGCTCCTCCTGGCACCCAGCGATCTGCGGCCAGCGCAGGAGGAGCCCTTTCACTGCCTGGAAGATGGCGCCACCTGGAGGCCACCAGGACCATTGCTGTCCTCACGTTCCATGCTCCTTGGAATAACCCTTAGTTTGGAAACATTCTGTTTTCTCTGTGCAGCCTTGGCTGTCCTGAACTCACTTTGTAGACCAGGCTGGCCTCGAACTCACATCGATCCACCTACCTCCGCCTCCCGAGTGCTGGGATTAAAGGCGTGCGCCACCATGCCCGGCAACACTGCAACTCTTTAACACAATTTCTCATGTGATGACCCCCAATCATTTATTTTATTGACTTATTTTCTATTATTGTTTTTTATTTTCGAGACAGGGTTTCCCTGTGTGGCTTTGGCTGTCCTGGACTCATTTTGTAAACTGGCCTTGAACTCACCTCGCCCAGCCCTTAGTGGGGAATCTTAGTAGACTCTTTTGTACACATCCCATCTCCCAGACTCCCTTGCAATAGGAAATCAGCCAAGTAACTAACAGTCATGGCCCATGAGACACAGAAATAGTCCGTGTATAATTTTATGAGATCTGTTAACACAGGCATAGGTGAAAGCCAGGCCAGATGTAGACCCTCCCATTGCTCTGGGAGGGGAGTGTGACCCCGGACAGCTCATGGACCAGAAGTAGCAGCAGTCTAAGGAAAAGGCCCATGTGCCTGGGGAGAACAGGAGGCAAGGCACTTTTTGTTTTATTTGTCTCTCTGTGCAGCCCTGGCGTTCTCGGAACGACCTATGTAGACCAGGCTGGCCTTGAACTCAGAGACCCTCCTGCCTCTGCCTTCTGAGTGCTGGGATTAAAGCTGTGTGTTACACCTGGCTGTTCTGGTTGTATTTTGAGAGTCTGACTACCATATACAACAAGCTGACCTTGAACTCGTGGTCCTTCTGATTAGCCCCCTCACTGCTGGAACTGGTTGTGCACAGCCACACTGGCAGGAGCTTTGTTCTTGAGGGCTCTGTTGAGCCACTGATTTGGATCCAGAACCTCAACACTGGCTTGAGACTCCCTCACATCACAGGCGCTCTGCTGCTCGAATCCCAAATGCCTGTACAGAGTAGGTGCTCAAAAACTACTTGAAAATATTTAGACTAAGTGAGTGACATCTGTGTATGTACGGGCCATCTTCTGTTGCTTGTACCCAAAGCATCTGGCATGGTAATGTCCCTCCAGGCCTGAGGACTTCCTAAGGACAAAAAAAAAACCACTGGTGAGCACTGTGCCGCACAGACCCCGGCACTAGGCATATGTCTCATAGAAATAAACACCTACTTCTTGGAGGGACCCAGACATCGCCCTGGACTGACCTCTGTCCCTCAGTGTGGAGCAGGGTCTCGAAGCTCTCCTCACCATGGGAGAGAAGTTCAAGGCAGCTGGTAAGATTCAAGAAGAGCTACTTTGACATTCCCATACCAAAGGATGCTCGGGAGCCACAGTGCTGTTGGCAGAGGGGCCCTGTTGCATGCAACCACAAGGCTCTTCACGAGGTATACAGAACTTGTGACATTAGCCACACCCAATCTTCTCCAAGCCAGGAATTTTCAAGCCAGTTATCAAATCCCAGTCTTGAGTGTGGCAGCCATGAGGCCAAGGAGGACGGCACAAGCCACTTCACACAAGCAGAGCAGAGGAGACCCAGGGCGCCACAGGCTTGGGATGAGAAGGGCCCCAACCAGCTCACATGTTTGAACTCTCTGTCTGTAGCTGGTAGAACTGTTTAGGGAGGAAACAGGAGCCTTACCGGAGAAGGGATACCACTGGGGGCAGGCTCTGAGGTTTCAGAAGCCCGTGCCAGGCCCAGCCTCTCTCTGCCTGGAGCTTGTGGCTAAGATGTGAGCTCTTAGCTATGCTCCATGAATGCCTGCCTGTTGCCACAATGGTCATACACTCACCCTCTCAAACTATAACCAAATATTTTAAAGCTTCCATGTGGCCGGGCGCAGTGGCACATGCCTGTAATCCCAGCACTTGGGAGGCAGAGGCAGGTGATCTCTGTGAGTTCGAGGCCAGCCTGGTCTACAAAGTGAGTCCAGGACAGCCAAGGCTACACAGAGAGACCCTGTCTCCAAAAACCAAAAACCCAAACTGCCAAGTGTTTCCTCACAGCAAACAGAACAGAACAGTGACTAAGAGGGGCAGAGGTAGCTTGCTCTGGGCAAATTGAGCATGACAGTATCCCACTGTGAACTCTTTTTTTTTTTTTTTTAAAGATTTGTTTATTTGCCAGGCGTGGTGGTGCACGCCTTTAATCCCAGCACTCAGGAGGCAGAGGTAGGTGGATCCCTGAGTTCAAAGCGAGTCTAGGGACAGCCAAGGCTACACAAAGAAACCCTGTCTCCAAAAACAAACAACAACAACAACAAAAAGATTTGTTTATTATGTATACATTAGAAGAGGGCACCAGATCTTATTATAGATGGTTGTGAGCCACCATGTGGTTACTGGGAATTGAACTCAGGACCTCTGGAAGAGCAGTCAGTGCTCTTAACCTCTGAGTCATCTCTCCAGCCCTCAGACTGGTTTTAATCGTAGGAAGCTGAGAAGTTTGGGGAGTGACTTCTCAATCCTGAGACTCAGCATCCATCTGTCTCTCAAGAGAGTACAAGAATTAAAACAAAACAAAACAAAGATGCAGAGCGTAAGGGCTGGGCCACACTAGGCCAAAGACATACAAGGACTCCACAGGCCCAGAAGGGGCATGTGTGCCCTCAATCCTCAGCCATTACCTAGTGCATGCCCCTGCTATGGGGTTGCACCACCCGGCTGGGCTGTGTCTCACTGTGGCACCATGGTTCCCACCAGAGCGAGGCTCCCATAGGCACCACCTTAGGTGCTGATAGGTGAGGAGGGAAGCTTCTGGGGCTGCCCAAGAACCAACGCTTTGAAAGTGGTCCTAGAGAGTCCTGGCCTAAGTGAGGCAACAGCTCTGTGGCCTCCAGAATCTTGAGGTTTCTAGGAAGAAGGAATCCGCTTGTCACAAGTCCTTCATGTGTCCCCAGATGACCCCAGACCAGTGTGGCCTGCAAAGGGTTGGCTCCAAAGGAAAGTAAGAGATTGACTGAACACAACAGCAAGTATGAAAATTAAATCGAGATATTTAATAGACGGTGCAAACCATAATTTCATCTGAATATAAATGTACGCACGCTTCCAATGAGTTATCTATCAATTATCACAAACAGCAATGAGGGCCTTAGAGCTATGTTAGAAAACTGAATAGCTGGAATTTAATCCTAACAATCTTATTTGCTCACAAGAAAACACATCCATCTCAGATCCGTGTCACAAACTCCAAAAGACCAGGGGAGCAGGAGTGACTGGGGCCAGAGTGGTAAACACGGGGCCAGTACACAGGTGACAGACAGAAACACAGCTCTTGAGGAAACCAAAACCAGATGTGTTATTACAGCTAAGGACAAGGAAAAAGCCTATCTATGGCTTTTAAAAAACGACTTTTCTCCCAGTACCATACACGTCTTACAGAAAGATGTGCGACAAGTCGGCTGACTTAAAGGACACGGGCTACATTTCTGGATCATTTCAACTGAAAACAGTTGACCCTTTCCACGGAGTTAGCGTAGTCCAGAAGCTCAATGTTGGATTTGCAAATACAGTTTATTTTACAGAAATTCAACATTATAAACAGCAGGCACCTCCCACCCGCCCCCTCCCCCCACCCGCCCCCGGGCACAGACCATGCTATGCGAGAGTGAGCAGTGATGCGGCCTACTGCTTTGGGTGAGAGTGGAGCGATGGAGGCTGCCTGCGCCGCGTCCTGCCAGCCCTGCGCACGCACATGCCTGCCCGACGCACAGGCCACCAGAGTCCGTCTGGGCCCAGCCTATGCTGGACCAGTTACATGGATCCGGCCCAGTTCTCCAATTCCTTCATGTCTTCGTCTTCCTCTTCCTTCTTCTTGGCTGTGGAGACAGAAAAGATGAAGGCTGGCTGGGAGCTGGGCCGTGCTCTACTGTGTACACACACACACCTGTCCTGCAGCCAGCTGAAGCAGACAGATGCTTCCCAGGCCTACAAGTGGTGCCCTGTGTTCAGGAAATCAGACAGACCTTCCACACCAGGAGGGACTGTTCACACTGAAGGTCCCTCGGTCCTAAAGCACCCAGGGGTGGGGACAAAGGCAAGAGCTTCCCTCCTAAGAGATGCAGTCCTTGCCAAGCCAATTCCACTTGGAGCTGCAGGAGCCGTGCCTGCTAGACTGCCTCCGAGAGCCAGGGCCTTTGCTCGCTGCCATGGCAGACAGAGCAGGCATAGCCTGCTACACTCTGCTGGAAGGCCCTGGTGTCCACTTCGGATAGGCAGGTTTCACTTTCTACAAGCTCCGCGTGGAGCATGAGGGATGATCACTCCAGGAGCGGAAGGAGGAGAAAATGCAGCCAAGGAAATGATGGTTTACAGACACAGGTCTCCAAAACAGCCAGAGCCATTTTCTTCCCCAAGAGCACACAGCATGGGGTCCCAGACGGACAAGGCTTAACTTCTCACCTCTGCACAGAGCCCAGAACTTTCCCTTATTTGGTGATAAGAAAAGTCATTCTAGAACAGAAGCTCTTATTTCCCACTCCCAACCCCCGCCGGGACACGCAGCGGTGCCTGGAGACACTAGTTGAGACAAGTGTGTCGCCGCGGCATCTGGTGGGAAGTCAGCCCCACTGCTACCCACAGAAGTACCTGGCCATGGCAGCTGGGCTGAGGTTAGGAAATCCCGTTCTGGAGAAAACTGGGGAAGGGCATGCATATGACACTGGCACCGTGGGCATCGCAACACATGCTCTTTGGCTCAGAACCCAAATGGAAGTCAGCTGACCATGAGCTCACCCCCTTCTCATGGTGCCAGGATGTGTCCCAGCCCTGGGCATACTCACTGGGTTTGGACGGTAGCGCTACAGAGGGGACATTTGGTAGGGGAACTGTTTCCGGCCCACTGATCTCCAGCAAATTCTTGTCTAGCTCTTCTTGTTCAAGCTCCTCCAACTCTGCCATGAGCTCATCCTGCAAAAGGAAGTGTGGTGAGCGGCCAGGCCTCCGTGAGCCTTCTGAGGAGGTCACTGGAGTATGCATGCGGCTGCAGTCCTGTCATTAGCTCCGTGGGAAGAAGGACTCTAGCTTTTCTTTCATTCCCAGAAACACTGGGAATGGAACCCAGCACCACATACATGCTAGGCAAGGGCTCTACCACTGAGCCATGTGCCCAGCCTCCTTTTCACCTTATACATATTTGACACTGGCTCTAAGTTGCCCAAGCCAGCCTTAACTACCTCTGTGGTCCAGCCTTGATGTTCCCCTGCCCCAGACTCCTGAGCTGCTAAA
>OU015742.1:79970823-79989897 GCA_907169655.1 Acomys percivali
GGAAGGAAGGAAGGAAGGAAGGAAGGAAGGAAGGAAGGAAGGAAGGAGAGAGAGGCGAAGGGAATTCACCCACGAAAGCAAAGAGTTCAGAGGTCAATGTGGACACCTCCTACTCCCAAGACGGTAGCTAACGGCTTCCCATGGCTCTGCTACATGAGGGTTCTGTCTGGGAAGGAAGCAGTGGGACTTTTGTTTCTGTGTTTAGGGCCATGTGTGTGCTAGACAAGTGCTCTCCACTCAGCCCACCCCTGATCCCAAGGGGATTCACTTCCCAGACGTGGCAGGCAACCAGGAAGTAGCCTTGGTGACAACTCAGGGCCCGCCAGGGAACGTAAGACCTTAGCAGAGAAAGTGGCCTAGCCCTGGCTATTGAGATCTACCCAAAGCCAAGGCCCTTTCCTGTTTACCAGCCACGCTGAATTCCACTAAAACAGCTCTCAGAAACTCAAACTGAGAACCTGTTTAGCCCACACATAGGTCTTTGCTATTCTGTGCTTTCATTAAAACTTGTCCTATTAAAATATGTCGGGGCTGGAGAGGTGGCTCAGAGGTTAAGAGCACTGCCTGCTCTTCCAAAGGTCCTGAGTTCAATTCCCAGCAACCACATGGTGGCTCACAACCATCTATAGTGAAATCTGGTACCCTCTTCTGGTATGCAGGCATATATGAAGGTGAAACACTGTATACTTAAATAAATAAATCTTTTAAAAATTATTTATAAAAAAATAAAATAAAATAAAATAAAATATGTCCTAGGCAGACGTGGTGACACAAGGCTGTCAGTCAGCACTCATGAGGCTGAGGCAGCATGGACTTCAAAAGTGAGAACCAGTCAGTCTCAAGGAAGGAAAACAAATTCAAATGGCAGCACTCATCTGTAATTCCAGCACTTGGAGGTGGAGGCAGGAGGACCAGAAATTCAAGGTCATCCTTAACTACACAGTAGGCTTAACACGAACCTATGAAACCCTGTCTCAAAAAATTAAATAAAATAAAAAGCAGACAAAAGGTCTCAATAGGTAAATTTATATTTATATATTTTATCCCTAACCCACATTTGGGTCTTCCTCTGCAAATGTTGTCTGGCAACACTGAGCCCACTCTGTAGCCTGGTATACATCTGTAGAGCTAAGAGCAGCCTTTCCATGCATCTGTCTCTGGTTGTTTTAAGACAGGGCTTCACCACGCAGCCCACCCTTGGCCAGCTTTAGAAGAGTACACCACAGAGCCTGCTACCGCCCATCGATGGTTCTGGACGTTTAGCTTCCCTCAGGAGGAAACCAAGCTGGACAGCTCGCATGAGGTCACAGCACTATAGGAACAGACAAGAACCTAGATGGGCGTTCTGAACAACAGCACTCCCTCTGCTCTCTGAAGGACACCTGGGACCCAACAGCACCTCCAACACACACCCTGGGCTCCTGCACTGGTGTCTAACTCCAAATTATGTCTCAAGTAAGACCCCCTCATGTCTCATGGCCTCACCCTCCCCAGGAAAGGCATGGGAGTGCAGTACAAGTTTCTCTGTATAATAGTCCTGGTTGTCCTGGACTCACTTTGTAGACCAGGATGGACTTGAACTCACAGAGATCTGCCTGCCTCTGCCTCTCAAGTGCTGGGATTAAAGGTGTGGGTGAGCACCTCTTAGCTGTCATTGATTTTTTTTTAAAGATTTATTTATTATACAGTATTCTGCCTGCATGTGAGCCAGCAGGCCCAAAGAGGGCACCAGATCTTATCGATGGTTGTGAGGTACCATGTGGTTGCTGAGAATTGAACTCAGGACCTTTGGAAGAAAAGCCAGTGCTCTTAACCTCTGAGCCAATTCTCCAAGCCCACCCCCAACACTCCCCCACTGTGGAGGTTTTAAGATAAGCCCTCAACATGGAGTCCAGGCTGGCCTCAAATTCACAGCCCTTCGCCTCAGATTCCTGGGTACTGGCATTGCTCATCTGTACCATCATGGTTAGTCATACATAACAGATCTTAAAAGGACAAACAGAAGCCAGGCATGGTGGCGCATGTCTTTAATCCCAGCACTTGGAAGGCAGAGGCAGGTGGATCAATGTGAGTTTGAGGCCAGCCTGGTCTACAAAGTGAGTCCAGGACAGTCAAGGCTACACAGAGAGACCCTGTCTCGAAAAACTAAAAAAAAAAAAAAAAAAAAAGACAAAACAGTTTCCAAGGGGGAAAAATCTATAGGAGTACAGATGAGATTCAGCCACAAGTTTCTGATCATGTACAATAAGGAGGGAGTAATGATCATAATGTAAAGAAAAAAACTCAAAAAGCTACAAAGTAACACTGCATGAGCACAGACATCAGAATTAGAAGAAACTTTTGCTTTGAGATTGGGTTTTGTTTTGTTTTGGTTTTGTGAGACCTCTCCATAGCCTTGGCTGTCCTGGACTTGCTGTATAGACCAGGCTGGCCTCGAATTTACAAAGATCTATCTGCCTCAGCCTCCCAAAAGATTGAGTATTTTTTAAATATTTATTTGTTTTATTTTTATATATTTATGTGTCTCTATGTGTCTCTGGGCTGGGTTGTGGGGAGTGTGTGGGGTACGCACACACCATGCATATACAGGAGTCTGCAAAGGTCAGAAAAGGGCATCACATCCCCTAGAATCAGAGTTACAGACAGATGTGAGCTGCCATATGGGTGCTGAGAATTGAACCTGGGTCCTATGCCAAAGTATTCTTGATTGCTGAGCTATCTCTCCAGCCTCTGGGTTTTAGCTAGCCCAGGCTAGCCTTAAAGTCACCATGTAGGCAAGGATGACCTTGAATTTCTGCTCTTCCTACATCTGTCTCCTGTGTACTGGGATTACAGGTGGATTATAAGCAGAACTACTATAACCAGTTTATATAATTCTGAGGAAATAACCCTGCCTTCCTGCACTCGAGGCAATCACTCTGACAACTGAGCTATATCCACAGCCCCAGCCAGGAAACTAAGGTAGTTATAACTGCTACAAACCAGGCATGCCTGTAATCCTAGCACTTGGATGGCTGAGACAGGAGGATTGCTTCAAGTTTAAGAAGATTGGGCTGTATCATAAGTACTAGGCTAGCAGCCAGGGCTACACAGCAAGACTGACTCAACAACAACACACACAGGTTAACTATGCTCTATGTTCAAAATATTTCAGTAGCAGAAGGTATTTTTTAACTAAACTGAGTTACTAGAGATTTAATGGATAAGACTTTTAATTATATTATAGGAGATTATTAATTAAATTATAGGAGACTTAAAGATAGGACTACCTGGGGATTTATAATGCAGGGGAGACTGGTAAATGTGAATTCACAACAGCAAAAACTAACCTCCTCAAAAAATAAATAAACCTGAAGCCAGGCATGGTGGCTCATGCCTTTAATCCCAGCACTTGGGAGGCAGAGGCAGGCAGATCGCTGTGAGTTCGAAGCCAGCCTGGTCTAAGGCTAACACAGAGAGATCCTGTCTTGAAAAACAAAAACAAAAAAGAAAAAGAAATAATACTAGGTAGAAAAAGTTTCAAAAAATAATGATGTAAGCAAAATGAACCCTAAATACACACACACACACACACACACACACACACACACACACACACACACCTATCCCAGAGTACAACAAAAGTGCTCAAAATAGAGATAAGAAAATCTTTAAGCCAGAAAAGCAAACATAATTACGATACAGATTCCTCACAGAAACCGAGTTATAGGTAATAGGACATAAAATAATATCCTAAGAAAATGTTTTCTAAAAGAGTGTGGTGGCTGGGCCTGGTAGCACAAACCTTTTGATCCCAAGACATGGGAGGCAGAGGCCCATGGATCTCTGTGAATTCAAAGCCAGCCTGGTCTACAGATGGAGTTTTGGGACAACCAAGGCTACACTGAGAGTTCCTGTCTCGGGGGTGGGGGGATGGGAGGTGGGGCAGACCAAAACCGAAAACCGGAAGAACGGAAGCAAGAAAACAAGCGTGACATGCTTCCCCTTACAAGCCCGGCCTGGGCTGGCGCCCTAAGCCTGGGTGAGCCGCCTGCTCTGGGACAGAGGAGAGCTGCCTGCCCTCGGTTTCCGTTCCCAGGCTGGGATGCGCTGTTTCTTTTCCAGCTGAATCCATGCCAACAAAGCCCCCTTCTGCCTCAGCAAGCACCAGAGCGCCCTGGCAACTGAGATGACAACCGAGGGCTGGGGGCTGGGCACGGCTGTGGAAATGGAGAGAGGAGTGTCAGCAGAAAAGGCTCCCAGTGTGTGCGGCTGTTGGAAGAGGGAGCAAGAGACCAAAGCTCCCCTCCTTTCAGTCAGTCAGTCACAGAGAGAGGGATGCAGAGAAAAAAAAAAAAGACTTCCTTCTGGGAAAAGGCAGCCTGTGCTTGGTCCATACAAAACTAGGGCACAGAACCTGAGCGTCCTGGAGCCATGATGCATGTCTGTGGGCCCTGAAGAGCAGGCAGTGCCCCACTCCCTCAGGGTCCCTGGTACACAGCAAGTGCTCAGAGACAAGTCCAGGCACAGAAAGTCCAAACCCTGGGCAGGGCGCTCAGCAGATCCTGACAGGCAGCCAGTTAAGAAAAGGGCCTAGGAGCAGAACTCAGGTCTCTGGCCTTAACAACGAGCAGAGTACACCTCAGCAGAGCAGTGCGCCAGATCAGGAAACAGGAGAGAGAAAATGAACATCTTTCCAAAGGACCAACCCCTTAAAGCCCAAGCCTTTGCAAACAGACTGCTTCCCTATCACAGGGGTGGGGTAGGCCTGTCATCCACAGACTTGACATTCTCTGGCTGGTAGTGATTGGCTACTCATGAACACATGACCCCAGCAGCCAATCAGAATCTTCTTTTGAGCTTTCTAACCGCGATGGGAGACAAAAAGAGGTAGGATGAATTTCCAGGAACAAAACAATAAACCAAACTTGCCAACTAGACAATGACGAGACTTACAAGGGAGTTGAGAGAGCGGAGGTGACTGGCAGAGCAGGGTCCAGCCCCACTCTGCCCTTTCCCGCAGCCGGGTGAGTTGCTAAACCCTTGCTGCAGAGTAACTTAATGCCAACACCTGTTAACAAGAGTCGCAGTGGGTCTGCTTGTAATTCCAGCTCTTAGGACTTGGAGGCAGGAGACCTCCTGACTCAAGGCGGTCTTCAGGAAGTGCCAAGTCGGACTGAAGTAATGAGCTCCTGTCTCAAAGGAAATCAACTGCAGCTGGGAAGAACTGGAGCTTGAATTCCAGCTTAGTTCCTCTGACTCCAGAACTCTTCCACTATCGCATCTTATTTTGAGAAACAGCTCGTCTTAATGGCAGAAAGGAACCAAACATAAGAACAGTTTTAATTAAGAGTAAACACAAACACAGGGGCTGGAGAGATGGCTCGGAGGTTAAGAGCACTGGCTGCTCTTCCAAAGGCCCTGAGTTCAGTTCCAGCAACCACATGGTGGCTCACAACCATTTATAATGACATCTGGTGCCCTCTTCTGGCCTGCAGCAGTTACATGCAGGCAGAACACTGTATACATAATAAATGAAAATTTTTTTTTTTTTTAATTTAAAGCTGGGCGTGGTGGCATGTGCCTTTAATGCCAGCACTCAAGAGGTAGAGGCAGGTGGATCGCTGTGAGTTTAAGGCCAGCCTGGTCTACAAAGCAAGTCCAGGACAGCCAAGAGAGATCCTGTCTTGAAAAACAAAAACAAAAACAAAAAATTTCTTTTAATTAAGCACAGGAGTAGCTGCGTGGTGATGGCCCACACCTTTAATCCCAGCAGAGGCAGGGAATCATAGTGAGTTTGAGGCTAGCATGGCCTGGTCTACAGTGACTTCCAGGACAGCCAGAGCTGTTACACAGAGAAACCCTGTCTCAAAGCAAAGACACAAACCAAAAAGATTTTGCCACAATTAAAACAGAGCTTGAGGCTGTGACAAAGTATCTGTCTAGCATTTGTAAAGCTCTAGGTTCCATCCCCAGCACTGCAAAACTCAGACATGGCAGCACATGCTAATAATCCAGCCCTTGGGAAGTGGAGGCAGGAGGACCAGAAGCCTGTGCTCCAAGTCTGAGGCTGGAAAGCACTTGATTGGCATGAGCAAAGCCCTGGGTTCAACCTCCATCACTAAGCCCAACAGCAGACTGGTCATGAGCACCACCTGATGTCCCTGGAAACACAGCAGACAAGACATGTCAAGTATGTGAGAATAATAAAACTACAAAGTGCGCTGAATTATCAGAAATGGAAATATTGGATGAAAATAATCTATGCTCCCTTGAATACATCACAACAGTGCTAGATCATACTCCAGGAGTATAGAAAAGAGTGCAGAGTAAGAAGTAATCAGAAAATAGGCTTCCTGACTGAGCATAATGCATTGCTGCTATAATGTCACCTCTTAGGAGGCAAAAACAGTAAGATGGCCATGGGTTCTAGGCCAGCCTGAGCTAGGCAAGACTTGTCTCAAAACACAAGCGTGCTGAGGATATAGTCTAGTAGTTAGAGTGCTGGTTTAGCACACATCAAGTGCTGAGTTCTGGCTCCTGGACTACAAAACTTGAGCACTGTCTCAAAAAACAAGAGGTAGGACTAGAGATTAATGATCTGAGTTCAATCCCCAGGACCTATACAACAGAAGACAGAACTGACAGTTGTCCTCTAATCTCCACACATGCAATATGGCAAATGGCTACGTACAGACATACATAAAATAAATAGAACTGTCAAAAGATTAGGGGACAGAATAAAGATATTTAGAAGGGAGAGAGGCACTAGGGAGATGGCTCGGGACTTGCCACAGCCTGAAGACGTGAGTTTAGACCCCCAGAACCAATTTTAAAAAGCAGATGGCTGGGCGTGGTGGCGCATGCCTTTAGTCCCACCTCTCAGGAGGCAGAGGCAGGTGGGTGGCTGTGAGTTCGAGGCCAGCCTGGTCTACAAAGTGAGTCTAGGACAGCCAAGGCTACACAGAGAGACCCTGTCTCGAAAAATCAAAAAATAAAATAAAATAAAATAAAATAAAATAAAATAAAAAGCAGATGAAGGTGACAACACATTCATAATCCCAGAGAGAGGCAGAAAAAGGAATTCCCTGGAGTAAGCTGAGCAGCCAGGGTTGGCCAAAATGGTGGTTTCCAATTTTAGCAAAGACACCCTGCCTCAAAATATAAGGTGAGAAGTGATCCTGGAAGATACCCAATGTCAACAGTAGGTCTCCACATCCACATGCCCACATATGCAAACATGAATACACACATAGCGCGCGCACACGCGTGCACACACACACACACACACACACCAAGTGTGGGCAATGGTTAAGGAAAGGCCATGTGACGACAGAGAGGGGGCACAACCAGATGAAAGCCAACACCCAACACTCTGATCTTGGACTTCCAATCTCCAGAACGACACTTTCTGCTAAGCTATCTGGCACACAGTAGCTTGCTAAGGCAGAGCTAACCAACATGGCAGAGAGCCATGAAAACCCTCCAGCCATCCACAATCTTTGTCACATGGTACGGTATGCTCATGGCTCCCTGGGCCTGCCCCTCAGATAACTGATGGTCTTGGTGTCTTCCTTGCCTGGCCTACCTCCTTAGCGCTTGGCTATTCCTAGCTCTGAATTCTGGGAGCAGAGGGGGTACACCTGCCATGCTATCCCCCCTCTTCCATCCATGGCTCCACATCTGGCTCTGGTCACAAGTCGTAGTTCTCTTATCTGTAAAACGGGAGCGGGGATACACTGAGGTAATCCCTGCTCTCTCTCCTCCTTTCTAAGAGTCAGGACTCATGAGGAGCTGAGCAACACTCAGCCAGACTGAGCCATGGCCCTTCTTCCCTATCTACCACCTACACACGCACCAAGATAAGGCTGCAGCGTTCGGACACTGCAGGGTGTTGCCTCTCCACATGGGCTCCACCTCAGGAACGTTTAAAGAAGCGGGTCACCAGGAACCTAGTTTGGGCATGGCCTTCTTTACTCCCATTGGCCACAGCGCCATGCATCCTGTCAACAGTTAAAACTGCCACTGTACTTCAGGAAGATGGCTCAGAAAAGTTGCTCTTAGGTCTGTTTTCACTTAAGAAAAAAAGAAAACTTCGTGTTTTAAATTATCCAACCAAAGAAAGCAGAGACATCCAGGCCAAAATTGTTTCAGATATGCAGTCTCTGAGTCTCGAGACCCAGAGAGAAGAGAAGTCAACTTCTGGGCTGCATGCCCTTGTCCCCGCCTGCTTGCCAGGCGAGGTAAGGCTAAGAAACAGCACAGCTCGGCTCTAAGGCAGAGCCTGCACCTCTCAGAGCCCCAGAGTGCAAAGAACCAGCCGGGATGCTGAAGAAATGGCTCAGGAGTTAGGAGGCCTGACTTGTGAACGTGAGGCCCTCTTCTGCCCTCCACAGGCACTACATGCACGGGGGCACAGACGTGCATGCATGCAAAAGACCTATATACATAAAACAAAATTAGTATTTTTTTTTGTTTAAGGGGGAAAAAAGGAACTGTCTGGAAGAGGCTGAAGTGTGGAAGTGTCTACAAATACTGAAAGGATGGGGAGAGGCTTGGGGCAGCACCCATGTCTATATAGAGTCCTATATTTACTCCTCCCCAGCGAGAACAAACTCTCAGCCCTTCTGGACTTCTCCCTTGACTAGAGCCACAACCCACAGGTCCAAGTATAAGACAACAGCCAGCCACTGATCACCTCTGAGCCCCTACACTACCTAGCACCCTGCTCTGCAAGAGTTTGAGAAACACCTGTTGATATAAACACCGTCTCCTCCCAAGTACTGAGGCTATGATGAGGTCAAGACTGCCAAAAGTGGAGTCTTAGACAGCTTAAAGGGGGGAGGGAGTTTACACAGGAATATATTGATAAACGTCCCTGAGCTATACTTTTCAGACTCATCTGCTTTACTGTAAGTTACATTTCAATTATAACACACACACACACACACACACACACACACACACACACACACACACAAGGGTGGAGGCTGGAGGCTCAGCACAGGCTGCTCCAGAGGATCTGGGATCAATTCCCAGCACCCACATGGCAGCTCACAACTGTCTGTAACTCCAGTTCCTGGGGATTCGGGACCTTCATACAGACATACATGCAGGCAAAACACCAATGCACAGGAAATAATAGTAAATTCTTTTTTTTAAATTAAAAAAAGAAAACCTGGGCGTGGCTTGGGAGGCAGAAGCAGGCAGATCTTTGTGAGTTCAAAGCCAGCCTGGTCTACAAAGTAAGTCCAGACAGGCAAGGTTATGCAGAGAAGCTTTGTCTCAAAAAAACCAAAAAGAAGAAAGAAAAAGAAAAGAAAGCCACAATATACTGCTATGCCAACTTTTTCTTAGGTCTCTGAATCCTTCCAAATCCCAAGTGGGCTAAAAAGGAGACTTAGCCCGATCCTTTGCATGGGAAGAAGCTGTGACTTAGGACACTGCCACTGAGTAGAAATGGAGCAGCAGCCCCTGGGTTTATGATCCTCCTCCACCCAGGCTGTGCCAGCTCAACAAACCACCTACAGCCACTTAGAACTCGAAAGAAAACAAACCCTCAAATAGCAACTGTTCATTCCATCTCTTCTGTCGGCTGGCTTTCTGCACAGCAACTTTATTTTCAGAACCATCCTGGCAGGATTGGGAATGCTGTGCCACAGTGCTAGTCTGTCTGTCAGAAAGCATCAAGGCAGAACTCACTGGAACAAGAAGACAGGCACCATGGGTTCCATTCCTATTTTATCTGCTGTGAGCTGTGCCACTGTTAACAAGTCACAGAGAAAAAACAACAACAACAGAAAACAAGTCACCGAGCCTCCATGGAATAGCCTCCTGTATGACAAAATGACCTTGGAGTTCTCTGACTTTCCAAAGCTTCTTAGAAGACAAGAATGTGCTGTGCAAGTGAGTAAAAAGGAGAGAGCTGCTAGAACAGGCACTCCTTGGGACCCGAGGTTTTAAAGGCCCTAATTTAGAAGCAGAGGGTAAATGTTTTCCATCTTAAGAGGCTTAGCTGCTCATGGTGGGGCCAGGACTTACCCTGAACACTGAGGCCTTTTAAGAAAAGCCTGGGGCTCTCTTCCTGACACTCCCAGGACCCCAATAGAGATGCTGTCTCAATCACCACCTTATATTAAGAGTATATTTAGAGCTGGTGTGGTAGTGCATACCTTTAATCCCAGCACTCGGGAGGCAGAGGCAGGCGGATCGCTGTGAGTTTGAGGTCAGCCTGGTCTACAAAGTGAGTCTAGGACAGCCAAAGCTACACAGAGAGACCCTGTCTCAATAAGGGAAAAAAAAAAAAAAAAAAAAGAGTGTATTTAATTAAGAACACTCAAGGCAGGGCAGCCCGTGACAACAGGTCCCTTTCTCCATCATCTTCACACTGATGACCCACTAGGTGGCTCGGCGAGGAAGGAAAAGCCTGTCAGGGATGCATCCCTAGTGCTTAACTGTTGGATCTTGTTCAGTAAAACCTGAGGCTGCTCAGACCAAAAAGAAGTCAGTGTTTGATTTGCCAAGCGGCTAGCCTGCTATGGATCCAAAGACAGCTTGGGAGCCAGGAGACATGCTGTCCTGAAACCTGTACTGCTGCCTGACCCAGGCTCAGGGGAGCAGCCGAAAGCTGTCATCCAGCTGCAGCCTCTGAACTAGGCAATCAAAATGGAGAAGCCTCAGCACCTGCTGCTATAAAACAGCCTGTGGCTGCCCTGCACTTACAGTGGGCAGAGAGGGCTGTGACCCAGCTGTAGCCAACAAAATAAAGGCGGGCCACTTCATCTTTTTAGGAAGCCAAACTGCTTGGAGCAACACCTCTCTCTGCAGGGTGCAGTGAGGCTGCCCTGACAGCCTGAGGACACAGAGCACTGAAGGAGTCTCAGCACTCCTTGAGTCTATCTTCCTTTACCGCTGAAAAAACAGAGGCCCAAAGGAGAGAAGGCCCTTGCCAAAGGCACACAGTATTAGAACCAGAACCTGAGCCACAGTGTCTTGAGACGCCAAGACTAACACTTGTGGGCAGCGCAGGGAGTCCTCAGGGGCAGGAAACCTAGGAGACTAGGAACCCAGACCTTTTCAAAACAAGATAAAAGTCTGGACTGAATTGGAAATGTATGGTTTCAAAAACAGAGGTCATTGTCATCCAAGAGAAGCAACTACCTCTGTCATGGATCAAAAATAAACTTATAAGAAAAATTAAATAACTTTTAAAGAGTTGAAAAGATGGCTTAATTGCCAGGCTGTGGTGGCGCACGCCTTTAATCCCAGCACTTGGGAGGCAGTGGCAGGCAGGTCGCTGTAAGTTTGAGGCCAGCCTGGTCTACAAAGTGAGTCCAGGACAGCCAAGGCTACACAGAGAAACCCTGTCTCGAAAAAACAAAACAAAACAAAAAACAAAGAATGGCTTAATGGTTAAGAGCACTTGCTGCTTCTGCAGAGGACCGAGATTCAGTTCCCAGCACCCACACAGCAGCTCACACCCACCTGTAACACCAATTCCAGGGGATGCAACAGCCTTTGTTGGCCTCCATAAGTACAAGGAGCAAACACAGTAACACAGTTACATATATACATGTAGGCAAAAACATGTATGCAAAGTAAGATGTTTAATTTTTTTGTTTATTTGAGACAGAGTTTCTCCATATATCCCTGGCTATCCAGGACTCGCTCTATAGGCCAGGCTATCCCCAATTCAAACTCAGAGATTCACTGGGCACCATGCCAGGTTCGTTCATTCGTTCGTTCATTATTCATTGAGACAGAGTTTCTCCATGTACCCTGGCTGTCCTAGAACTTGCTATGTAAACTCAAACTCACAGAAATCTGCCTGCCTCTGTTTCCTAAGTACTGAGATTAAAGGCACACCTTATTTTTACATGTGGTGGCTAGCCTGGTCTACAGAGTTCCAGGGCTACACAGAGAACCCATCTTGGGGTTAAAAAAGACCAAAAAAATCCCCTGAAAAGCAAAAAACCAACCAGCCAAGCAAACAAACAAAAAGCACTAAGTGATCTCCCAAGCCCTGAATTAAGTAATTCTGAAGACCACAGCTAACTGGATCAATCCGCCAGGCAGCTGAAAGCGAGCCACATAATAACTACCAGGAAGGCCTGGACCGGCTAGGTAAATCAGGGAGGGTCAAGGCAGTTAAGCAGCAAGGATTGGCATGTGGCCTGAAAGAGCCTCAGAGCAGGAGGCGGGTGGGAGTGCTAGTCTGCCTCTGTTCAGCTGCCCAGGAAGTGCTGGGCACAAGGAAACCAGGGCGCAGGAACCAGGGAGAGTGCTGATGGCTGGGGCTTCCTTACAGGAAAGCAGGCAGCTCCTCTACTCAGCCTGTCCTCACAGCAATGATGAATACAAAGCCCCGTGGAGTGCTGCAGAGAGAACTGCCGGTCCCCACACACTCTCCTCAGTACGGGCCTGAGCACAACACAATTCAAGCTCTCTGACTTAGCACCTGGGGCTCTCTGAGGCGGACCGAGGGCTCTTTCCAGGCCCTAACCCTCGTCACCCTCCCAGACATCTTCCACACAACACATGGCATATGCTAACCTCCGCGCTCTGGCTTCCACAATCTCTACCTGGAGTGGTCCTTCTCTTTAGTTTCTTCTACACCCCATTCAGCTACCAAGACCCAGCTCAGAGGCACCCCACAAACGCATGCTCCCTTGCACTGTCTGACTCTGCCAATTTGAAGTCTTCTTTCTCTTGCCATACTGACTGAACGCCAATGGCAGTGTGCCTTCCTGGAGAGATAGCTGGACGCTTCTAGAGAGTAACAACTGCGTCCCAGATGGCCCCAGGCAGACAGTTTCACAGTGTGCTCAAAATGTTTGCAGAACTGGGTGGAACTTTAAACTACCAGCCTCTTTTCTTTGCCATCACCACTAACAAAACAAACAGCCCACCCTGGGATGCCATCAGGAGCCCCAGCTCCCAGTTTGGGGAATGGCTGGCTCTTTTTCCGGCTGACTCACATGGTCTGACCTGGTCTCTTTCCTTCTTCCCTCTGAACTAAGAGTTACGGTTCTGGTCAGAGAAGCTGAGTGTTTTGAGCAGAGAAGCTGAGGAGATTCTCAAGCTCAAGGCTATTACTCCAAACTCCCTTTAGACTCCTGCACCATGTACCAACTAATGCTAGAAACGTCAAGCCTGTGTCCAGCCAAACGCCTCTTCTCTCATCACAAACAGCCTAGTGTATTGCAATTGAGAGCTGCACTGAGGACTCTTGGGCAGCCTGCTGCCTTTGTGCTTCCTGAGTATAGGGCCTTCCATGTCAAGTGTGGACACAGTTCACGGTTTCAGGCCCGCTGTGCTCTCCAGGCTCCTGTTAGAGCTCGTCCCTGAGGCCACAGGGTTGGTGCAGTTGGCATTCCAGTGCTCTGGCCATGAGCACTACCTACACACTAACTGATGACTGAATCAAACCTTAACACAAACCTCTTCTGCCTGACCACTCCCCACTGTCACGTCAGATACAGTCCATGGGTGCTTAAGATACTGGCTGGGAAATTTTGTACCTGCATTTGTTTAGTATCTATTGGTACTAAAAGTACAATTATTATCCCTTGACTGTCCCTGATCATTTTAATTTAGAAACAAGTCATCGAATTTTTAAAAAAGGGTCCCAGCTGGAGCTGAAGGGATGACTCAGTGATTATGAGCACTGCTTGAGACAGTTTCTTCGTCTTCTGCATAATCAGTCTAAAATTCACATCCTAAGTTGGGCCTAGGTGTGTACCTTTAATCCCAGTACTCAGAAAGCAGAGGCAAACAGATCTCTGCAAGTTCAAGGCTAGCCTGGTCTACACAGTAATTTCAAGCCACCCCAGTGATATTATACAGTGAGAGCCTGTCTCAATAAATACATATAGACAGATAAAATAAAAATCACAACCTAATGGTATTCAGTACAGCATTTGCCTAGCATGTGCAAGGCCCTGGGCTCAAGACCCTGGTTTTGATCTGCTTTATTTACCTTATATATATTACAGTGCATCAGATGCCATAAAACTAGTTGTTTGTAGGTGCTCACACTGTGAAGGGAATATTATAAAAAGACTCATTCTCAATTATACTGATTATTTATGAGTGTTGCCCCTGTGATGCAGTCCACCTCAGAACGCCCAAGGCAGGCCTGTGTCAGCCCAGCAGCTGATGTAATCCAAGCCTCAGCTCCTCAGCTCTAAAATGGGCGACACTATGCAGTGCATGTGGTTGTTGAAAAGGCCAAGAAGTAATCAAACCCATAAATTGTATGGTGCTTTCCCTAGGAGCAACAGGCTGAACACAAGCATACTGACACCAACTCCCTCCTAGGACCTGATACGCAGCCCATCTAACTCCAGACTTGTCAACTGACCAGTGAAAATGTGCATCTGTATGCAAATTCTAATGGGAGAAAATGTTCCAGAGAGTTAAAAGCAATGGGTGTGTCCACCTGAAAAGAACTGAAGAATTAAAGATCCATGCCAGGCATGAGGTGCACGCCTTTAACCACCGGGATTTGGGAGGCAGAGGCAGGCGGATTGCTGTGAGTTCGAGGCCAGCCTGGTCTGTAAAACAAGTCCAGGACAGCCAAGGCTACACAGAGAGATCTTGTTTGGTGGTGAGGGGGGAAGGCAGGGGAACTTACATAATAAGTTCCAGGACAGCCAGAGTTATGTAAAGAAACACTGAGAGAGAGAGACAGAGAGACAGAGAAAAAAGAAAAGAAAAGAAAAGGAATTAGCATTAATGTCAGCCTTGGGACTAGAGAGATGCTCTGTGGTTAAAAGCACTTTCTGCTCTACCAGAGGACCCAAGTTCGGTTCCCAGTACTCACAGCAAGCAGATCACAATTACTGTAATTCCTGATCCAGGGTATCTGACTCCCTTTTCTGGCCTCTAGAGGCACCCACATACATGAGGCAAACAGGCAGGGATGAGCGCATGCATACATACACAGAACAATTTTAATTAAAAAAAATTTTTTTAGCCAGGCATGGTGGCGCACGCCTTTAATCCCAGCACTCGGGAGGCAGAGCAGGTGGATTGCTGTGAGTTCGAGGCCAGCCTGGTCTACAACATGAGTCCAGAACAGCAGGGCTACACAGAGAAGCCCTGTCTCGAAAAACAAAACAAACAAGCAAACAAACAAATTTTATGTCAGCTTTGTCAGTCATCGTCTTCAAGTCCTACGAAGTCTGAGACTACAAGATGATGAAATTTCTCACTTTAGTGGGGAAGTCTTAAACAAATACCTCTCAGGCAGCCTTGTCTAAAGAGCTCTTTCTCTCTGGGCTTGAAAAGGAAGAGCGGAAGGCCATGCAGAGAGAAGCCCTGTTTTTGTGTTTACAACAACTGGATCTTATTAAGATTACCAGGAACCCACAGTCTTGCTTATGCAGACAGCAAAGACCCTGGTTCCTAGGGTTCTTAGTTCCTGCTTCCTTTTACAGGAAGCAAAACAATTGTTATTAATTGATCTAACTCAATTAATGAAGCAAATTAATCACTAGAACAATGCCTTAAAATAGATCCCAATGTTAGTTTATTACTAAACAGAGTAACATTGATCCCTTGTTACATCATCCATCACTGGAGCTTCTGATTTTGACACAGCTTGTAAAAGCACAGCATACACCTGCTTTTCTTTCTAAAATGTTTACTGGGGCTGGAGATGGCCCAGTAATTGAGTTCACTTGTTGCAGAGGGCCTAGGTTCAGTTCCCAGTGCTCACATAACGGCTCACAAGCATGTGAAACTCCTGTACTATGGGATCTAAAACCCTCTTCTAGCCTCCATGGGCACTGTACACATGCACAGATATACATGCAGGCAAAACATCCATCAGTATAAAATAAGAATAAGCCTTTAAATTAAAAAAAAGTGTGTGTATATATATACTAAAATTCTATTAATTCAAAGTTAATTCAAAGACTTAAATGTTTATTTCTGCCTAAAATCCCATCATCAGTCTCCATAGTAACTATTCAATAAAACATAAACTAGAAGGCTCCTCCCTCCCTTCAGGCTCCGGCCTCTGCATACCAAGTACTTCTGAAGATGCTTCCAGAACAGAGCATGCTGCACCAAGACTATGTTTATCACTTCAAGTTGATTGCAAGCTCCTCAGGAGCAGTGGCCTGACTATTGCCTGCAATCTACCTAAGAACTAGGACAGTATCTGGCACTCTCTTTGACTAAAACACACTCACTCACCAGGTATAGACATGGAGCCAGTTCCAGGCTGCTTGCTTTTTTAAATGAATACCCACACCAGGTGCAGTGGCACACTCCTTTAATCCCAGCCCTGGGAGGCAGAGGCAGGAGGATTGCTATAAAGTGAGTCCAGGACAGCCAAAGCTACAGAGAAACTCTGTTGGGGGTTGAGGGGGCGACACCTGAGCAGAACCTGGGGGTGCAGACTTGTAACCTCAGGCCTTTGGCAACCTGAGGCAGAAGGATCATCACAACGTCAAGGTCAGCCTAGACAATTTAGTGAAACCCTATCTTACAGAGCCGATAAGACAGAGCTGCCTAGCATGTGAGACACTGAGCTTACCTAGCACCAAAGGGGGAAAAGAAAAGAAAGGAAAAAAGACCTTTCCAGTTAGGCATGCACTCAGTTGGTGGAGTGCTTTCCTAGTGCACAAGGCCCTGGGTTTGATGCTCATCACCCATAAGCCAGGTCTATGCCATCTCAGCAACCCTGAGGCAGAGGCAGAAGGACCAGGAGTTCGAACAAACAAACAGGGCTAAGGGTATAATTCATTGGTGGGGTACATGGCTAACATGCATCAGGTATGAGGTTCAGTTATTAGTACTTAAACAGAGTCCTTGAGATTAAGCACATATGTCTGTCTATAAAGTTTTCAGACCAAAAAGATTTGACACGTCACTGGGCCATCCATGGTGGTCCATGCCAGTAATTTCAGCGTCTGGGAGGTAGGAACAAAGATAAGGAGCTCAAAGCCAGCTGAGCTCAAGAGCGCAGCCTCAAACAGGGCAACATCAGGGCCCTCCAAGATGCATGATATCCAAATTATTTTTGAAATCCCTCGAACTTTCTAGACACGGTGGCACAAATCAGCAATCCCAGCACTTGGAAAGCTAAGGCAGAAGAATCACCAATTTGAGTCAGGCTACACTACAAAATGAGACCCTGTCTCAAAACACAACAACAACAAACAACACACAAAGCAGGCAAAATAGTTCATGAGTAAAAGCACTTGCCATGAAACTCCAGCAACTTCAGTTGCAATCCCTAGGACTCATATAAAAAGCCAGATGTGGTGGTAAACATCTGTAATCTCAGAGCAGGTGGAGACAACACAGTGGCCAGAGGCCCACAAGCCTGCAGTATCCAAGTATGCAGTGCAGCACAGAGACAGGTAAGACTCAATGTGGCAAGGGAGAAATGACTCCCAAAAGCTGTCCTCTAACCTCCACACAGCAGCATGTTTACACACTCGCGCACACACATGCCCCTCAGACTTCAAGGAGCATAAAAACTACAGATGTAGCCTCTGTGTCTGCATTTCTAAGAATGTCCCAATGTTCCCATAGACCACATCGAATACCAAGAGTGTACAGAAATACTGTACTCTAGCCAGGCGATGGTAGTGCACGCCTTTAATCCCTGCACTTAGGAGGCAGAGGCAGGTGGATCTTTGTGAGTTTGAGGTCAGACTGGTCTACGAAATGAGATCCAGGGCTACAGACAGAGAAACAGACAGACACAAGTACACACACGTGAGCACACACACCAACACAGATAAACAAATACAATTGTTTATTGAGAGGAGGAAGATCTGGTTTTGTGATCTGGCCCAAGAGTTTGCACTAAATTCCTAAACAAATGGTGTGACCCTACAAGCTCTGGGCTTTGCTGCCCAGACCTTGGCTGGAATATTCTGAATATTCAGTGGCACTCACCATACATGCATGCATGGGTGCACATCCACAGAGGGTAACAAGGAAAGAAGAGAAATATCTGTCTATCCTTGAAAAGTGCAAACTTGAAGCATAAACTCCAATGTTCTCCATTAGACATGGTAAAGACAGATCAGACCTGTCCTCTGGGGCCTGAGGATGCCAAACCTGCGCCTGGTCTCCAGTGCACAGCTGTCTAGTGTCAGACCCCAAGGTCTCTGACTTGAGCCCAGGCTGCTTCCCAACAGGGCCCAGTGCAGGCCCTGCAGGAAGGCAGCTCTCAGCCCACGCTGGAAACATAATCTCACAGGCAGTTATCCAAGACAGACTAGATAGGACAGTTATCTTAGCCATACTACAAGTCAGGGCTCCTAATACAAATCCTGTCAGCAGGGGGAGGGGGTCAACAGGAGGTTAACCACCTGGCAGGAATACTGCAAAGGGAATCTGGGCCCTGGATGGATGGACAGACGGATGGACATCTCTTCCTGCCGTTCTCCTCTACCACTTCGCTGGTACACTTATTGTGGTTTGCCTTTCGTCATGGTTACTTTTATCTGGGTGTGCTGTCCTTGCTGAGTTATGAATCCCCAGGAGGGAGAAAACAGAGCCCTTTGTCTTTACAGCCTTACTGAGCTGGAGACTGACAGTGGAAAACAAGGAAGCACATCCCTTCCACGTGCTCGCCCTTCTGCTAGGAACTGCATTCACGCTGACTTGTACTGAAGAACCCTGTGAAGGAAGTCACAGCATTCCCTTTTACAAAGGAGAATGAGACCTGAGGTGAGTAAGCATCAAGGCACTGCTGGTTAAGAGGGAAAGCTGCATGCAAAGGAGGAATTGTCCACCTATACCAGTATGCTGACTTCCTCCTAGGAGTACAACAAATGCCCACTGACTTGAGCCCACTCACTATCTTAGAAGTTGGCCAGTACTGAATTTAGCTAAGACTGCTGCTTCCTGTTGCTATGCTCAGACATCCCTTCCAAATATAACCACCCATCTCCAGTGACTAACCTATATAGTCACCCACACCCAGTGATGACTAACCTATATAACCACTCAGCCCCAGTGACTAACCTATATAACCACTCAGCCCTAGTGACTAACCTATATAACTACCCATCCCCAGCGACTGACCTATATAACCACCCATCCCCAGTGACTGACCTATATAAC